>CM032179.1:9459156-9495472 GCA_018908115.1 Anopheles rivulorum
ATATATATATATATATATTGTTATCACCCTTGTTGTGCCCACTCGAAATCCAATTCAGATTGGAAAGGGATCAAAAGTGGCATTTTGTTTGCTAAAAATAGAACAACGAAACCACACTGCATTAGGAATCCATTCGGGTGTGCTGTCCTCAAGTTTTTACGTCGACACAATGTCACACCCGTCCACACCTGTTTGTCACGGTGTAGGAGTGTATGCTTCTGTGTGTGTGTGTGTGTGTGTATTTATGTTTATAAGCAATTTCAAATATCTCTTCCCGGTATACTTAGTACCCATAGCACGCATTGCATTCTTCCGCCCGCATTCATCTTTCTGCCATCATCATGCTTTGCGCTATTTCCTCGAATGCTTATTTCTGCAAAAATCATGAATTTTTGTATCGCTATTTTTGGGAGCGCATAGTCATCTATGTATATAGTAGGTTTTCATCACCCTCTTTGTTAATCTAGTTTGTCCAGTTTTGTCCTTCCAATTCTTGTCTTGTTTGTTCGCTGCTCCCGCGAAGCTCTGTTATGACATTCCACTGATGTTCCACTCTTTGTGTATGGAAGTGTGAGCGCGCGCGCCCGTATGCATTTTTGTGTGATTGCGTGAGTGTGCCTGTGTGTGTGTTTGTTTGTTTGTTTGTGAACGTTTGCAATCGTTGTACTTAAAACGTATGTGTGTTTTTGTTTTGTTATTGTAGTACACAGTAGTGTTGTAGCACGACAATTCTTCTCAGTAAGATAGCACCAGTAGCGAAGTGCATGGTGTAAACGCGCTGTAAAACGAGCCGTTGTTACTAAGCGGTGTTACTAAGCGTTCGCCATCGTCACGTGCGTAAAGTGTTCACAAACGGCAAGGTTAAAATGATTGCGCGTATTTTTTGCGCTCTTCTTTCTCTCTCTCTCTCTCTCTCTCTTTCTCTTACACCTTTCTCTTCCATTTCCAACCGGATGTTCCACACGCTCCTTTGTCCCTTTCTTTCACTATGCAAACCCCATCGGCTTCCATCTTCTCCGCGGTATTAATTCACACCCCCGTCGTACAGCTGTCACCGGGACGCGAGTGCTCCGACATCGATATGGAACCGCAGGCGTCCCAGAGTCGGGATTGCGAACCAACGCCACCATTGCAGCGCCACGGATCAAAGAGCAACTTTTTCCTGCCACCGCTCGATGGTCCACCGGTCGGTATGGCGTCGCAGGTGGGCAGTGGTGGCGACTCGCCACGCCAGCAGCAGCAGCAGCAGCAGCATATGCGAATGTACCATCCGCGGCATAGTCCGCATCCACGGCAGCGCGGGCTCGATCCGTCGCGCAGCTTCACGCCCGAGGGTCTGTCACCCGAGCATCCCGGCGGTCCCGGTGGGCCACCACCGATGATCACGATACAGTCACAGCAGCAGCAGCAGCAGCAGCAACAACAGCAACCGAGCGGAGGCCCACGTGGAGGAGTTCCTCCGTCCTCGGCGACACCCACAATGCAGCAACGCATTAAGGCGCTCGGAGTCGCCACACCGTTAGCCATGTCCAGTCCAGTGCGAAGGTAAGCTCCTAACCGACATTACCACTTTCATCCTTTCAGGAAGCTTACTCTGGAAGGAACGTTCGCTGGAGCTTTTCTATAGGTCCCAAGAAACGGAATAGGAGCTTCTCAGGTGGAACCTGTTCATCCTCTGTCCAGCTGTCTGTAAATGTACATTTACCAGTGGAGCATAGCTTGCGATGGCGCATTAATAGCAACAAAACTGCGTGCATTATTGTACCAATGATTTCTTCCATCCTACACACACACACACAAACGCGCGCGCGCACGTGTCATACATGTCATCATCATTGTTCATCGCACGGTGTTCACGCTCGTCCTGCTAATCCTGCTCCACAGGTGGACGTAAAGATGGCGGCTCGCAGCGCTCTTCGCACACTGTTGCACCGCCAACATACGGTGGCAATATGGGCGGGAACACATACCAATACCAGGAAGAGTTGGCCTTGGATACTGCCAAGGTCGCTTCACCCACTCTCCATCCTCTTTCCGCCGCGCCACCGAAGGTAGCAACTTGTCCACCCTTCCTACTTCAAACTGCGCCTTCAACACGTCGGTGGAGCATCGGAATCGGAGCAGAACGAGACAAAACGAACACGAAAATGCTCCCGAGATTGTTTTATAGATAGAGTTGCAACACGTGCGGAACACTGCCAGAAACAAAAGCAAACAAACAAAAACGCTCCGGATCCGCCTGTTCTTTATCACTCCACTCCTAAACCCCGTTACACGACCAAAACACGTGGGTAACTTGTTCGTTCACATTTGCGTTACAGCGCGTTACGTGTTCGTGTCGCTAGGCTCGTTTTTCTCGTTCGCTCGTTTTAGAAAGAGTTCATTTGTTATTTAAAACAACAGAAGAAAAGAAGAAGAAGAAGAAAAAAAACAAAACAACTCCCGCCTGCCATTTTGTGTTCGTTTTCTTCATTCTTCCTTAACAATAGTTGCGTTTATGTTAGTATTTTTGGTCGTCTTTTTGTTCTTTCCTTATGCGTTCTTTGAAAGCAAAACATTCACGCCGTAAAGGAGCCATCGGACAATTTGTTACCTCGTTACGTTACGTTTTGTTCACCTGCACCGTTCCGTTTCAATGTATCTTTCCCTTACTTGTGTATGTGTGTACTACTTTTGTCTCTTCTACAAGCAAATTCATGCGTTTGATGTTTTGCCATTCATTTGTACCTTTCTCAGTGTATGTTTCATTTTTTTTCTGTATTTGTGACAATGTACAGCAAAGTTTAAGTTGAATCGCCCAGCAACCGCACCACTCACAGGCAGGCAGTAATTGAGTGTTGTGGTTGTTTTTGTTTACTAGTTAGTTCCAGATTTACATCATTGCACATTGTACAAACGGTCATTAAGAACGCTAAGCTGTCTCACTGTTACATATTTGTTTTCTTTCTAAGTATTCTTTGCTTAGTAGTCAAACACACCATCCCAGAACAATCCTCTCCTTTCGATCCGTTTAAATTGTTTTACACTTTGTTTTGTTTGTTTTGTTTACCCTTTTCTTCTACATTCGGTTCCATCATTTCCGTACCAAGGTTGACCGTTCTGTTTTCCCTTTAGTATGTTGTTTTTTTTTCTTTCTTTCTGTTGCACCACTCATCCATTGCGGCTTCCGTAACCGTATGCTAGTGGATGGTGCGTTGTCTGAGCTGTCAATAATGTAGCGCGAAGTTACCGACTCCTGGTGACAGTATCATGGCAGCAGTAGTGGTACAGTAATGGCGGCTTTCATCCCGGTTCACCATTCGCAAACGCTGTGGCTAGTAGTGACGACAATAGTAAGGACATGCCTGTCTGACAGCTGGGGAGTGCAGCTGTGCAACAGCATTAGTAGCATCTTTGACAGCTGTCGCGCATAGAGCGTTTGCGTGTAATGCGTCCATTTTGTTTGGCTGTGATTGGCGGCGATGTTTTGGTATTGTTCGTGTAGCGCGTTTTGCTCGTTGCTCGTTAAACTGCGTTCGTTTTGTTTGTTGTTTGCGTTGTTGCAGGAGAGAGAGAGAAAGAGAAAGAAGAGAGTGTCCGTTAGCAAATTTTTATCAGTGTGTGCGTGTCGTTATGTGTGCGCTCGCTAGCTGTTGACGAGCTAGTGCTATCCTGCTCCTGTGTGGTTGTGTATGCAATACGTGAGGTCGCCTGTCAGTGAACAAGCTCTTTCTCTAACACTCTCTCTCTCTTGATCTCTCTTGTTGAGTCTTGCTCTCTGTAGAGCTATGGCGCGTAGCAGTTAGTAATGCTAGCTCCCAAACACTCTGTACGCTAACGCTTGATTTCTTTCGCTATGTTTCTTCTTCTTCTTCTTCTTCTTCCACTCGTTCAATCGCGTGTCGCTTTCAGATCGAACCCAGGCACACCGACGCAACCGAGGAGGCCCGATTTCATCAGCGTTGGCCAACCGTCCCAGCTGCAGCAACAGCAACTTGGTGGCAGTGGCACCATGACCGGCAATTACTACGACTTCCCTCTTCAACCTCAACAGCAGCAGCAGCAGCAGCTTCCACCACAGACGATGGCACTGCACCAGACATCAGGTCTTCCCCCCCAGCATCCTTACCATCAGCAGCAGCAGCAGCAACAGCAGCAGCAGCAACAACAACAGCAGCAGCAGCAGCAGTACCCGATGGTACATCATAACGGAGGGCTTGCCGGACCTGGTGGACAGCCGTCCCAACAGCAAGCACTACGGGGCGGCAACTCGGGACCGTCGGTCGTCTATCATCACGGCAGCCCACAGCGACGCTACCTGTCCGAGGGTGAGCTCGTCCGGCAGGGTGCCGAGCTGTCTTACGCCCGCAACAACCAAACGTCAGACAACATCCGGGAGCTGGCCGGCAGTCCGCAGCGCGGTGTCTATCTCTGGAAGGACACGTCGCCCGGCTTCAATCAACCGAACGGTGGCCAACAGCCCTCCGTCTCGGTATACCAGAACACACCCAGCCCAACGGCACCCCATCAGCAGCAACAGCAACAGCAGCAACCGATGCCCCAATCCATGGCACCCTTCGGTACGGTTAGTGCCGCCCGGTATCAGCTCCAGCAGCAGCAGCAGAACAGTCTAGCCAACAGTGCGCTCGGCGGTGGCATCGGAGGTGGCAGCGGACTGGCCAGCTACCATCCAGCCCTGCGCGGTGGTGTACCGGTCTTCCCACCCCAGCCACCCTTGCAGCAGCAGCAGCAGCAACTACTCGGCCAGCATCCTCAGCAGTCGCAGCAGCAGCAGCAGCAGTCCGGCGTTGGGTTGAACGGACCGGGTGCAACCGGTCCGCAGGCACCGTCGCCATCAATCAAGCGCAAAGCCACCCCCACCCGACCCATGTCGTTCGTTCGTGCACTCGAGATGACCGACTCGATGGAGATGGGCGGTGGCGGAGGTGGTGGCGGCGGAGGCGTTGCATCGGGCGACCTCTCCGGCGGTCCGACCCAGCCAGGCGGTGGCGGAATGTTGCGAGGCGCCACCACCAGCAGCAGTACCGCAACCACTACCACCACCACCTCCCCACCCGATCAGCGGGCGAGCGTGTACGACATGAACTACGAGATTTCAGTGTAGAAAGAGCAGTAATAGGCGTATCGGGCTGCTAGCTAGGATCAGTGTCAGATCGATATATATATATATATAGAGAGAGAGAGAGAGAGAGAAAGAGAAAGAGAAAGAGAGAGAGAGAGAGAGAGAAGGTACTGCACACTAGCAAAAGCAAAACAGTTGAATCGGTCTGTTCTCTCGATGCGCTTGGGGGGCTCAAATGCACAACGGACAAACACAAAAACCGCAAGGACATGTGCTGTGGAAGGTACGGAACATACACACAGACACCCACACACTTCCTTTGTTCGAGCGATGCATTGTGATGTGGGTGCGGTCCTCGTGCGTGCATATTGAACCTCTTCTGTTGCTATTAGGAAGGGTCACTAGTGGGGTGCAAAGGCACCTCGCCCAAACCAATGACTGTAACAGCGACATCACAAGTGCGCGTGCGCAAAACGCAAAGCCAACACGCGCACAAAGTCCAGTGAGCGCTTACTCAAACCCCTCCCTCTCCCTTCTTCACCCTAGCTTCCCTTCCCTCAACCTTTCCCTTTTACAATCGGGATTTTTTTCTCTTCGGTTTTGTTTTGCTATTACGTGTATTTATATTTCGTACGTGTATTTGGACACATGTATACATGCATACAAACACGCATGCATACACACGCACACTCACGTACACACACAAGCGCGCGCGCGCTCGCTTAGGTATTATAAGCAAACGAAACGAGCGTAGCACGGTACGCAGAGATGTTAGATAATCGCTGTTGTTATCTAGTTGTTAGAAAGTCATCACCCCCCCCCCCCCCCCCCCCCCCCCCCCCCCCCCCCCCCCCCCCCCCCCCCCCCCCCCCCCCCCCCCCCCCCCCCCCCCCGCCCTCTACCCTACCCTACCTCCCCCTCCTCTTTCCTCCACCTGCACACCCCGTTTCCTGCACGATACTTCCCACGCCGCCAGAGAGCAAGGCAAACCTAGCACACGTGCGTTACGGTTTATTTTGCGTACGAAACGACAACGATGCCAAACTATGCCACCACTACACACGCACGGCCTGGGTAGCAGCGAGATCGAGTTCACTACGGCGCTGTTCACTAAACCCGGTTGTTAGTAGTGGTGCGCGTGTGTGCGCTCGCACAATTGAAACAGAGCATTCGAATACGCCGTACGCAAGGCGTTACGTTCAACTCGTTTTTAGTGCGTGTTTCATGATTCCTTATGATCTCCGTGTACGTGCAATTTGCCGTACCTGTAATGCGTCACAAAGAAAGTGTAGGTGTGAAAGGTAGACAGGTGCCTTTTACGAGCGAAATAGTTTTATATAATTTGTTCTGTTTTTTTTTTCCTTCTTCTTCTCTTCATATTTCGTGTTGCATCCATGGATGAGCATGATGGTAGGGCGAGTGCAAGAGCGGTGGAGGTTATTTGTTTGTTTGTGTTTTAGGTTAGCGTTAGGTTTTCCGTCGATGTTCGCCGATTATGCCGGTGTGCGTGTGCTCAGGGTGCGTTGTGCGTTGTGCTTGCCGTGCAAAACGCCACACGCAAGCAAGCAAGCAAATCAGCAAATTCGAACGTAACGATCGTGCGTGCGCTTTCCACGGGTGCATGACGTGTGTCTGTATGTGTGTATATATTTATTTATGCATGTAGTTGTTTAAGAGCGCAAGTTGCGTAAGGAGTATTGCGGGTTGCCCTGCATTCGATCCTTTTAGCGAACGGGTGCCAGGCATGCAGCGGCATGGAGCGAATGAATGATTTCGTGCGCGTATAAGTACGTGTGTGTGCGTGTGTGCGCGCACGGTGCGTGTGAGTGTGCATGAGTGCGCAGATGTAAAGGAGCGATAGAGCAGCGTCATACAAGCTTAGTGAGATCAAGGACAGGACGCATGTGAGAGCGTAGCGTGTAGTGGTAATGTGTAGATGTGTGATTAGGCTAGGCAAGAGGTAACTGTGTAAAGTGAGATGCTGGGCGAAACAAGATGAACAATGGTAATGTTTGTTTTTTAGTCCCGTTTTGTTTTTCCCCGTTTTTGCATTAATATAAGTGTGTAAATAGAAAGCAGAAAAAGGAAGAAAACGATGAAGAAGAAACCAACAGAACAGGAAATATACTATGTAGCAGGGTTGAGAAACTACTGATAAACCTCTGTTTTACCCTTCCCTCCTACCTGTCCCTTGGGACTTGTTTTTCATGTTCCTCCCCACCCTTGGCCCTCCACCACGCGATCCTGCCTCTCTCTAAAAAGGAAGGGAGAATTTAAACAGACATCCAAAGGATAATGAAGCGATAATGGTTAGCAATTTTCGCGCGAGCAGGTGGGAAACATGTGTTTCGGTTCTTATTTGTGTCAAATACAGGAAATGCACAGTGAAAAAAACAAACAAACAAAACAAACACAACCAAACTCCCGTTAAGATAATGCGAATGGGGTATTTGTGGCGAAGAGGCGGATCACCCCTTTAACTTTAGTTTGTAAGCGGAAGGTTCCCGGGACGGGTCGGTTTCTAACGCATCCCGCCCTGATGGAATGGTGGAAAGCAAACACTTACAAATAAAGTCCCCATACACACAGTCAAATGTGGAGCCATATTGGATATATTGGATGATGAACAAAGCGGGGTTCCGGTGGGGAGTGTAATCGTCTAATGCATGTCTGTGTGTGTGTGTGTGTGTGTGTGCGCGCGCGAGTGTATAGGTAATTTGCTAGAAAACAATTCACGATGATCGCGAATGTCGGGCGGTAGAGTTGAACGTTCCGATCTGAAAGGAACGGGATAATGCATCATGCATTATGCAGGGCGCGTTGGAAGCATACAATCGAGAGTTAGGTCAAGTGGTTCTGGAACAATCTAATGCAACAGCAACAAATACTACAAATTACTACACAGCCAAGAGGGGAAAAGAACAAAAGCCAGTATCGCTAGACGTTTAAGTGCAGCAAAAACAGAAAAAGAAACAAACAAAAAGAACAAACAAAGAAACCAACATTAACTGTAACATTGCACAGTGACTGTATATGGCAAGTGGAAGAGTAAACAAACTCAAATATATGTATATATATATGCATATGTGCATACGTATATATATATATAGCAATTATTAACTGCGCCTTGTGTGTGTGTTTTTTCTTATTGTTGTTGTTGTTCATTCCTGCTACGCGTAGCGATTGCAACGATACGTGTTCCCTTTTTAACTGCCGGGTCTAGCAGTCACGCAATAATAGCGCTGCAACTGCGAGCTTCCAACAAGCAGCATTGCATACCTTGCAGGCGCTTTCACCAGCATCAAGGGTGATTGCGCTTTCCAGCGTCTGCGCAAACGTGTCCCTTTTGCCGTGCGAAATGCTGCCGCACTAGCGCGAGTGAGAAAGAGAGGAAAAAGCTAAACCACGCACACGCACACACGCGCGTACACACAGAAGAGCAAGCTAATGAAATGGAGCAAACCTTGGCAACAGAACGGTTCCATCCATCGTGCGGGTTGCATACTTTCAGGCGTTTCAATCAACCGGTGCTTTTAGTACCTGTTTTACAATTTTTTGGTTGCTGTTTTTTTTGTGTTGGCTTTCGATTCCAGGTGGAGGTTTTGGGGGGGGGGGCAGAATGGGAGGTTTATCCTTTAAGGGAGGCTTAAACCAAGAAAGGAAAGCGAACGCTGTGTGTGTGTGTGTTGTTTCTGTTTTTCTGTTTCTTAACAAAATACACCAGTTGTGCAAATCATGGTGCAAAAAGGGTAGACAATGAGTAAATGCCATTAGCAAAAAAGCTGGATCAAAATGGCAGCACATTATCGTGTGCATCCTCAGTTGTGTGTATGTGTGTGTGTGTGAGTTTTGTAAAGAAGAGTTGTTTCAGGCTGCAACACATTTAGGTGCAAGCATTAGTCATTGGAAATCTGTTTGGTTGTTGATGGTGCACACCTAGATTTCGTCGTGCTGTGATTTGGCATTTTGTGTTCTTCCTGTGTGTGTTCGTTCACAGGGGTTCTATAAAGTAGCTTGATATACGCGCGAGATAATAAAGAAAAGGACGGCCACGCAGCATCACACCCGAATTTTGCGTGCAAAACTCCGAGTTCGGAACAGCGTGGCCGTCCAGAGAGCGCAGACGTGTGCACTAATGCACTCCTTTGTATACGTATACGTGCGAATGTGAGCGTGTGTGTGCGTGTGTGTGTGTGTGTGTGTGTTCGCGAGGAGTATGCCATTTTTGTCTAGACACGCCATCGCACGATGCAATTTGGCCATCGCGCGATGCAATCTGCAGGTTTACGATGTCGGCGAAGGCCCAGACGCACCAGCCAATCACTATCAACTTATCCCTTATTCTGTACATTCGCAGCACACAGCACGTTGGATCCCGCACCCGCAGGACGCCCGAGCTACGGAAGCCATCATCAACTGAATCCGTTACGATTGCTGGAGCGCTCATTTATTCTCAACTATCAAGCAACGAAACAACGAACAAACTGTACACTACCATCGCTAATAACGCCTTTTCTTTGCTCCTTCTCTTTATTGTTTTTTTTTTGTTGTTGCGATCTTTGCCTTTGCCACCATGTTGCAGACGAACCGGGCAATGGGTCGTCGTCGTCGCGGGCCGGCTCGACCTCCATTCATCCACTCTTCGGTGGTGGTGCGTGCCGTTGGCCCGGCTGTGAGCGTGTGTTTGACGAGTTCGAAGACTTCTACAGCCATCTGCATTCGGACCACATCAACGGCGACTACTCGGCCGCCCAGGCCCGCATCCAGATGGAGGTGGTGTGCCAGCTGCATCTGCAGCTGCAGAAGGAGCGTGACCGACTGCAGGCAATGATACTGCATCTGAACAAGAAGAACGAGATGCTGCGTGCACCGGCCGCCCTGTTCGGCGGTTCGTTTCTGTCGCAGCTGCCCGCCATACCACCGTTACCGTCGGCGGCCACCTCCCAGCCTACCACGGTGCCACCGAGCGTGGCCGGTCCGTTCGATCTGATCGCTGGTTTGCGCTTTCCGGCCGAGCTGGCCGCCGACATGGTGCAGGGAGCGTTCGGTGCACGGCTACCCCACCAGCAGCATCACGTGGGGGTGGGTGCGGGTGTTGGGACCGTACACCCACTACACCCACATCACCATGCAACGCAGCAGCAGCAGCAGCAGCAGCAACAATCGTCACTACATTCGCTGTCACCGCCCGTGGCGAGTGCGCACGGTACTGGGCCGATGACCACACCCGGACACGGTGCTACAGGGAAATCCTCCAAAGGTGGCGGTTCCGTACGGCCCAAGTACTTCTCGCCGCAGGATAGCGATGGTAAGCACATTCGTCTAACCGACCAACACCAACATCATGCCGGTTCATCATGATCTTTTTCCCTTTTTCGTTCCTTCCCAGAGCTGAACTATCCGGACGTACAGGACGGTAAGGGATATTTGGTTATATGGCAGATATGGCTCTGTTGTAACGTATCGATATGGAATAGTGATGAACGATTTAAGGTTACTACTTTTATTGAATATTGGTGATGTGACGTCGTGCCAAACTTAAAGTTTAACTCCACGTGCGATAAGCGGTTTCATAATGTCCGCGATTTGCCCTGTCACTCCTTTTT
This sequence comes from Anopheles rivulorum, assembly GCA_018908115.1. Classification (NCBI taxonomy): domain Eukaryota; kingdom Metazoa; phylum Arthropoda; class Insecta; order Diptera; family Culicidae; genus Anopheles; species Anopheles rivulorum. The sequence continues at coordinate 9,469,825 of CM032179.1, forward strand.
ATCGTTTGTATTTTTTCCTTCGCCGCCATCTGCCGCCATGCTGTGAAGAACTCAGCCCGATGTGATAAACAATGTTTGTTGTTTGCTTATCCTCGCTGTCATCATTTGCTGCCAGTGCTGCCAGCAAAATCTATTTGCAACCGCTTCAAATAATCTTAGTGGAGCCTTCCCTTGTCTTGTATACTTACGACAGATGTGCACAAAAATCGGGAGTTTTATCGCAGCCATGACGTGCGTCCACCGTTCACGTATGCGTCACTCATCCGTCAGGTAAGTGAGCCGGGCAGACGATTTGCAGGCTATTCGAATGTACCATTAGCTCACCTTACTGAGCTTTCCAACATTTCTTTCCAATAGGCCATTATCGAGTCACCGGAGAAGCAGCTGACGCTGAACGAAATCTACAACTGGTTCCAGAACACGTTCTGCTACTTCCGGCGGAATGCGGCCACGTGGAAGGTAAGTAACACCAACCCTTTTACCTGCATCCAGCAGGTCTATCGGGAAGTAGTTGAAGGAGCTTTACGTTGGGGGGAGATGAGAAGATCGTGAGGTATTTTTAGATAACAAGAAGAAAAAAAAAAGACGTAACCTAAAGCTGCCAAAAACCTGTGTTTCCTATCCGGTGCGTTGTTGCCGCTTCAACCGGTGCTCTTAAACACCTTGTTGTACCACCAACTTGATCCGTCGCCAGAACGCCGTACGGCACAACTTGTCGCTGCACAAGTGTTTCATGCGGGTGGAAAACATTAAGGGGGCTGTCTGGACGGTGAACGAGGCCGAGTTCTGTAAGCGGCGCCCGCAGAAGCTAGGCATCATGCAGTTTAAGTTCCAACAGCAGCAGCAGCAGCAACATCATCACCATCCGGCTGGTACGCAAACCGGTGCTGGACACCAGAGCAAGAAGAAGCAGTCGTCGCCAGCGGTGGCATTGCCGTCACCAGCAGCATCACCGCAGCATACGGCGGCGAACCCACCACGCAGCTCCGGCAGTTCCTCGATCGGGGCGGCCATTGTGGCCAGTGTTGCCAGCACGCTCAAACCACCGCCACCACCATTCTTCTACAAACGGTTCGTTTTAAACCTTCTCTCTCTCTCTCTCTGTGTGTGTATTTCTGTGCTGCACACACATCCATACTTCCCCGTATTCCCTCACCCTACCATTGATTCCGCCATGCGAAGTGATGAGACCGAGGAGTTGTTTTTGTTTTGCTACTTGGATGGCAGCTCCTGGGAGCTGCCGTACATGACCAATGACTTGCCTGCCTTGTGCTCTGTCTGCTTTATCGCCACTGCCAGCGTGAGTGACTTACTAACCGCCATCACTAGTGTGCACTCACGCACACCGTGCCAATTGCGGTTCGTGTCCTCGCCAGTGCGATAGCGGCCATTTTTCTATCCTGTGTCCTGTGTCTCACCCGCGTGTGACTGCTATGCTGTGTAAGTAGAACAATGAGCTCTGCCTTCTTTCTTGCACTTTGCGAGATTGGACCATGTCCGGGTCAGCGAGTTCATACATATGTTGGGTGTTTTTGCTTTCTTTCTCCCTCCCATTCCTGGTGCCTTCTTTTACACACATACATACACACATCCACACACGATGCAGAACGCAATACGTACGAACCTGTCGCTGCACAAGTGCTTCGTGCGCTACGAGGACGATTTCGGCTCGTTCTGGATGGTGGATGATCACGAGTTTCTCAAGCGGCGCCATCTGTCGCGTGGCCGGCCCAGGAAGTACGACATCTCGATGCCGCCGCTTACCGATCCGGCCGCCGGTGGCCCCGTCTCTTCCCGCACGCCGTCGGCCAGCGCCACCGAACCGAACGCTGCCGGTGAGCACGGCCTGCACGACGACACGACGATCGTGCCCGGCACCGGTACCGGTGGCGGTGGCCGACACGCGGACGGCACGGACGTTGGGTACGGTGAGGAGTACACCGTTGGCCACCTTACCGGCGGTGAGCCGAGCGCCATCGCTGGACGCGCGAGCGAGAAAGAAATACACACCATATCGACCAGACGTCCGGGGGCGAAGAAGTCCGACTACGGCAGACGGTAAACGGAAGCAGTACCCCGCACAACCCACCGAAACACCCACCATCCATCCATCCTTCCCCGTGTCTTCCCCTCACCGCCATTTGTCGTGTCCCTTTTCTTTCCAGCATGGGCAAAATGAACGGGCTTTGTTTACTTTCTTACGCACACTTTCGCATACTTACGCACTCCTTCGCAGATATACATATATCGGTGTCATGCGGATTGCATACTCTTATCTTTCCTATCTAGCGATGTTGCAGCTGCTGTGTAGCAGATGTGAACGTGCTCCAGCAACGATTGCTCAATGGTTAGACAAATGCTGTGTGTGTGTGTTTTACAATCGTCATCATCGTCATTAATTATTTCCTACAGCCGTTGCCATAAACATGTCACTTCGCTTGGTTTCTTTTCCGTTTAAGCGTTTTGCATTTTTTCGCAGCTCACTGCCGTAAAAGGGCCGAGGAGCAGACAAGGTCAACACTCAATATCTTTCATGCTGGATGTAACGCAGTTTCGGTCTAATAAAGTGAAGCATCTTTATTCAGCGGAAACACTTGACACCCGCGAAACAGGTTCGTGTCTAGTTAAAGGCAGTGGAAAGAAATTCCCGGTATTGGCACGATTACGCCCGATTGGATTAGCGAAGTGTAGATATCACATCAAACATCCCCATTCCGTCGGTGACTCAAGCTGGGCTCAATCACGAAGGTTTGTGTCAGGCCCTGTGGCTGCATCGATAAGACGCCACTTACAGCCGTCAAGGAGCATTTCGCTTGACAGAGATGATTTGAGTGGTTTTCGGGACGGGGTCGAAAAGCAGCCTGTCTGCTATCTATTCGAGTGGCGTTTCCGTTTACCCTTTATGTTCGACCGGACAGTGCAGCTAACCCAGTTTTCTGCTGCGACAGCTTTGCTATAAAAAGGTAGTAAAGATGCGTCCATGGTGCATAGTACAGCTGGAAGCCGACTAACACGAATCACACCACTCAACCGGTCAACCATGTCTCCATCATCCGCCATGTTGGCGTGTTTGGGCGTCGCACTGATGCAACTGCTCGGCGATGTCACCTGCACGCCGCTGGATGTCGCATCGCCCGTGCAGGTGTCGCTCGAAACCGTGCCGGATATGGACGCGTTCCGTAAGGCGAATCCCGACCTACAGATTGTGCCACTCGCGTCACGTCCGGTGGATGTATCGGATGGCGGCAGCACACGGCAGATGATCACCTACACGGTCGGGTCGCACCAGTCCGGCGAACAGTTGGTCGGGCTGGTGTCGAAGCAGCAGACCTGGCCGACACCGCAGAACGTTCGGCTCGATCTGCAGTACCCGACGAACGGTGTTGGTGCTGTCGTGACGTACGTCGAGGTGGTGGTGGAACAAAGTACCACCTCCGGCCGGGGCTACATCGTTTCTGGTGGTGTTGGTCAACGCCACGTACGGCTGATGATTGAAGCGAACAATACAATGTACTTCTACTACACTGCAGCCATCTACGGATGGTAGAGTCCTAGCCGTAGCGCGTGTATCAGTCCACTTTATTGGTTACCAAATAAATTATTTTCAAGCATTGTAACTATAAGCTATTATTTGAAGAACAAAAAAAAAAACCAAACAAATATCAAACAACGCAGCGTCAACATGTTTGCATACGCTGCAGTTATTAGCACGCTTGCTTGACCTGCTTTTCGACAATTTGGTGTGCTGTTGAAGTGTTGCTACTGCAGTTGGCGTTTTAGTTCGCCGTGCAAGCTACTTCAATCAACCCGCTATCGGTTTGCTGTGCTACAAACAAAATGCTTTCGCTACATCTTGGTATACATCTCGCCGTCGTTAGTGTGTTGCTGCTACTAACACCTGTCAGTGCGAAGGAGCACAACTGTAAGTGTCACTCACGCTGAATAGGTGTACCGCTGTGTGGCACTCACAGCTTTCTTCATCTCTTTCTCTCTCTCTCTCTCCTGTAGACATTTTCGATGCGTCCGAGCTCGACTGCCCCGGCAATGTGACGTACGGGCCGATCACGCTGACCGCCTACCATCCACTGTACGATTCGGACCGGAAGCGCGACTATCTGGACGTCCAGCACCGGAAGTTGTACACGCTGCAGGAGTATCTGGACAATCGGGCACCGTACGTGACGATCGGGATGGATCCGGACCTTCGGCTGCCGTACGGCAAGGAGGCGTGCATACCGGAGCTGAACCGCCATTTCCGGCGTGCCGTCCGGTTGCAGGTGCGTGACACGCACGAGGATCTGCGCGACGGTGGCTACCGGCGCGTGGACATCTGCGTACGGACGCAGGAGGACAGCTACGACGACGTCGTCAATCTGCTGCAGGTAACGCTGGTACTGTGAAGCCGGCCAACGCAACCTAACCAACCCGATAGGCTAAGGTAAACGATAATAAAACAAACAAACAACAAACCGCCTAGCCGAAATTGTTCTTAGGTTGGTGTTTGTGGCCATCCGCACCCAGCCCTAGAGGTGGTAGCAGTGCTGTTTGCAGAAATCCTCACACATGACTACGGGAGAATGGCCTTGAACCTTGCGGGGCTGTTATCTGATACCGTCCACCCACGGCGACCGGTTTTCAGCATTGCGGAAGGGACGGTTGCACACGGTTTGCAGAGCAAACCACGGGCAGATCAATCGAACGGGCGCAAACTGTCCTGCCCGTTCGTAATCGTTGTTATTGTCTGCGTGTGTATGCTCGAATCCGGTTTTACTGCTGGCCGCATCGTTTGGCCGTTTTTGCTCTTCTGGTCCAAACATTCCGATCAAGCACACACACGTCACTGGCAGGGAGAGCGAGAGACAGCGAGTGAGCGAGCGAGCGTGCGAGAGAGATAAAGAGGGAGTAAGAGAGCGAGAGCACGAGAGAAAACAATTATCGCGCCGATGATCGCGCGACATGTATTGTGTGCGGCGGTTCTTTTCTTTTGTGATTGTTCTTTTGTCCACTTCCACCGCACTCCCCTCTTACCCTCCGCCTCCTCCACCCCCACCCCCTCCTCTACCTCACTCTTCCCCCCCCCCCTTCTCCGTTCCCTTCGTTTGTGTGCGTGTGTGTGTGTGTGTGTGCGCCGATGGGAAGTTCTGCGCGGTGGTATCTGCAGATCCGCATCATCGCGATTCATTTCGTTCAGTGTACAATCGACAGTGAAGCTGAGCAAAAGTTCTGGGAAGCGCTGGTTCAAAGAGCGGGCGAGATAGTGCGCTAGTGAGCGAGACAGGGTGTATGCGATAAGCGTTTTGCTCGCTGGTGACAGGGTGTCTTCGTGCGCTGGTCTCAGGTCTCAAGTGCCGGTGCCGGTATGCGGTTTGTATGTGCGCGCGCCAAACACTGGTGGCCGGTATTATCACTGGCCACCCTGTCACTTGTCACCTGTGCCATGGAGGAGCTGTACGGTAGGTGCTCACATCCCCTGCTGGGATAAGGCTTGTTTACTTGTCATCCGGTCCCTCACTCACCATCTCGTCTCGATTAACTCCATGCCACACACACACACACACACACACACACACGCACGCACACGGTCGCGTAGAGCACGATAAGTGCCAGCTGCATACCGGCGAGGACGGTATATGCCGTCGTGCGTCTGACTGTGTCTGGTTGCGGCCGGCACTGCGCGCACACGAGATCACCTACCAGCAGCTGGTGAACTGTGGCTTCGATCGGGACGAACCGATCGTCTGCTGCCGGACCGCGGACGGCCCCATCAAATCGAAGTAAGTGCACCGGCGCGGCAGGCGTCCCCATTTACCCACTGTTGTTCCGGTCACGCCTCCTTTTGCTGACCACGCGTCTCCTTTTGCCTAGCCGAGTTGGCGTGCGGGCATCGGTGAAGGCTTGCGCAACGTACGACGGTAGGCGGTCGCAGCTTTCGTACCATATCGTCGGTGGCAGCGAAGCGGACAGCGGCGAGGTGCCATTCATTGGTGCGGTAGGGTACCGGGTAGAGCCTGCCCCGTCCGGCGATGGTCAGGCGTACATGTGGGCGTGCGGTAGTAGCCTGATTACGCCCCGGTTCCTGGTCACGGCAGCGCACTGCAACAGTACACCGTACGGTGTGCCGGTGGTGGTGCGCATGGGTACGATCAATCTGCTAACGCCCGACCATCCAAACGATGTACAGGATCGCCTGATCCAGGTAGGTACACACTCACCCAAGCACCCGCCCACACACACACTTACATCGTACCATAATCCACGGCCAGAACATAATCGTGCATCCCAAGTACAAGATCAGCCAGAAGTACAACGATATCGCACTGCTCGAGGTGACGAAGCAGTTTATGTTCGACATCGCACTGCAACCGACCTGTCTCCACACGGGTGACGTCGATTTGGATGCTGGCACTGTGCTGTACGCGGCCGGTTGGGGCTTCACCGGCGATCTCTTCTCGCCGGAAGCGTTGCTGCGGACGAACCTGAGCACCGTGCCGGTGGAGGAGTGCAACAAGGCGTACGCCATGTTTAAAGCGCGCATCAGGGACGGCATACGGCCATCGCAGTACTGTGCCCGTGGTGCGCAACAGCTGGCCGGCGAGGTGTCGCTGTACAGTGATACGTGCGAGGGTGACTCCGGTGGTCCGCTGTACTACGTTGCCGGTGGTGAGGATGCACCAAAGTACTACCTGCTCGGCATTACCTCGTTCGGGGCTGGCTGTGGATCAACCAACCCTTCGGTGTACACGCGCATCTCCTACTACCTCGACTGGATCGAATCGCACGTGTGGCCCTCCGACTCGCTGGAAGTAGTGGAGCCTGCGTGATTTCCAGCCAACATAAAATCCAAAACCCTACGTTACCCCGAAAGTCTTCTCTGGAGCGGTAGTTGCCCGGACGAACTGCTGCATAGTCAAGGGATTGCCGAGTTGTGCTCTCTTTTAGTATATTGTAAATGTTGAGCCTAATGGTAGGCTACAAGCATTCATCGTTTGAGACGAGATATGAGGTTTCGGCTTACACACCGAAGGTGAGCCGAAGCCACCGAAGCTAGGATATCACGAACAGTAAACAAAATGTTGCACCCGATACCTTACAACGGCTACAGTTGGCAGCGAGTTCTTTTGCTTTTGTTTTGAGAAAGTTTTTTTTTTGTGCTTTTCTTGCATTACGGAAACGCACATTGTGTTGCGGTTGCCAGTTTGTTGCCCAAAAGGCAAACACTTTGTCTCGTCGTGCATCGATACTGTACGAGCAATGAATCAGCAAACAAGAGAAATGAACTAAACTCGATAGAGCGGTAGCAAACGCATTAAAAAAACGTTTTTAAAACGCAAAACACTAATAAAACCAAACAAAAGATCGAACCGTGTGGCTGAAGACCTTGGAGGGAGATGATTCGGACGTGAAGATCGACGCACGAGTTCCCCCTGTGTCCGGGCAGCGATCCATTGTTAGGCGTCGCATATGTGTTGTGTCGGCGCGACGAGCCACGGACAGGTTCGGCGAGCTGGTTTCGGTATTCACGCCGAATGTTGGGGAATGCCCCCAACGGGGAGTTGGAATGCGTTTTTGCAAAGCAAATTAAAATCTGTGTCGCCTATCCCGCACCGGGAAGATTGAGCGGGGACGTCATGCGAACCTGTCTGTTCAAGCGGAATAAACGTGTTCTTTTTTTTATGGCTGGCCTGCGCGATTTCGAACCGTTTTTATTCTCCATTTCTCTTCTGCTGCTCCAATCGATGGTGACTGGAAGCATTGCTCCATGGTGCAGTTATCTCACTCTTGGTCGTCTGCTATAAATGGTTCACCTTTTATAGCGTTTATGAGTGTAACATTAGCAATAGGGTCTTTAAACTTCCAGCATACAGTAGGGTCATCCGAACGACCAAATCGGTTCGTTGAGCGAAAAAACATCGCAGCATCTTAAGGGTTTACCTGCACATACAGCGATCACTGCTCCAGTCGACTGATTAGCGGCTGCCCGGTCGGAAGTAACACCTCGTGTACGAACAGCACCCATACAGGCACACAGCAGTGTAGCCCAGCGTGTAGCGAATCGCAGAGCGGGATCGCAGCGACTCATCAGTGTGCGGTGGCCTCGCACGACGAACCCGTTAGTCGGCTTTGTGAGCTTCGTCGGCGCAGATCGTCCCAGTGCGGTGCAGAATCCAACACGACCACCAACGTCGAACGTAACGCGGTTGCTCGCCCCGTAGCTAGGACGAGCTTGTTTCGTATATAGCTTCAATCAGCTGCGAAAGACGTGTTCCGGTGCGGAAAGAAAAGGAACGAAAACGACACAAGAGCCAGAACAGACGCATGATCGCTATCAATCAATCAAACGTCAAATCAAACCAGCTTATTAGCAGCAAAACAATACAATCTTATCTGGACGAACGATCGTTATCCTCACCGAACAGCACGTATCCCGCCGTATAAGAGTGTGTGTGTTTGTAAGAGAGTGTGTGGGTGTATTTTGTAGTGCTTGAACACGTGCGAATGGTAAAGCTTTAGCTGGAGCCCACGATCGCGTCCCGTACTGACATTCAGCCGAAACGACGAATCCGAATTAAACCCGCCGCAGCAACAATACAATCTATATTTCTGTCGCATTCTCGTGCAACGCCGTGACGCAATGGTTCGGGCCTAAACCGATCACCGATGGCTGTCGGTTGCGCGAGCGAGACACCAGGCAGTGCAAGCGAGTGAGAAAGGCCAATGACCGGTTGCGGACGGTTCTACCTTCGGTAATATCCCGTGCAGAAATCGCAACTACCCAAGAGACGAGCAAGCACAGTTGTCAATCTGCGGGCGTGTATGTGTGTGCGTGTGCGTGCGTGTAGCGGTCCCCAACCAAACAACAATCTACTTCACTTCAGACAACAGCGAGCTTGTCGCGTGGCTATATGGTATCGTGGTACGCGCCTGGAATGCGGCAAATCGCGTGTACATTTCTGCTGCTGGCTGCCGCTACTGGCGGTGCCGTCTGTCAGATGCTTTACGGTAAGTGCCCCTGGTGCACTATGGGGTAGGGGCAGAATTCCCACCTGCCGGAGGGAGGGGAGGGGCATTCCCGTGGATGAAGGTCCGGTTCTGTAGGTTCACCGCCCATGTCTCTGGTTGTGTTGCGTGCAGGCGCGCTTTGTTGTTGTTGTTGTTGTTGTTTTTGGGTCATGTTTCGCAACCGAATGCGAATGTTTCTGGTTTGCATTTGTTGCGATAGTCGAACGTGAAAGAAGACGATCACTGCTAGAACGCTGAGATGATAACCTGCAGCATGACCCTGATGGTGAACCTAACCAAGCTAGAGAGAGAAGAGAGAGTGAGAGCAAGATAGAGAGAGAAAGAGAGAGAGAGAAAAAATACAGTGTGTAAAGCGCAGGGATTCCTCCCTAATTATGGTTTTGGGGTTTGTGGAGCTGTCGATGAAGGCAGCTAATCTCCTGTCGCACGATTGCACCACTGCACCGCACAAGATGGCTTCCAATCTTGACGGCCCGCACACTAATGCACGCTTCGTTCCTTCGGTGTTTGATGTTTGTCGTTTTAGAGGGAGATAGGTGCGAGCTGCGCGACGGCACTGCCGGTGTCTGCACGGATGCGACCGCCTGTCCGTGGTTTCTGGAGGTGATCGTGAAGAACCGCCGGTTCGCCGATCGTGTCTCGTGCGGTTTCGATGGGCTAGTGGAGGTGATATGCTGCAAAACGAACAGTACGGCCGGTGCCCGACCGCCCGGCGTCCGGTCCCGGCTGGCATGCGAGCAGGTGCCCATGTACACGTCACGCCTTACCTTCCACATCATCGACGGCGAGGAGGCCAGCGAGGGCGAGTTCCCGTTTATGGCAGCGCTCGGATACCCGACGGAAGAGGAAGCGCAAAACGTAAGCTATCGGTGTGGGGCGAGCCTCATATCGTCGGACTTCCTGCTGACTGCGGCCCACTGCATACCGACAAGCGATCGACCGACGGTGGCCATCCTCGGTACCAACAATCTTGCCCCCGGCAACCATGGTGTTGTGGTGGGAATAAAGGTAACGCGCCTGCACATCACCGCACTGCACTGCTTTCTAATGTGATTTTCCCTCGTTTACCGCATCCTTGGTAGGCATTCTTTCCGCATCCGGAGTATCGGACCAACCGTAACTATCATGACATTGCGCTAGTACAGCTGGAAAGACGGATCGAAAACGAACCAGATGTGAACCCAATCTGTCTGAACGATGATCTGGCGGATCTGCCCGAGGAAACGGTTCTCACCGCGGAAGGATACGGCATCATCGATCTGGACCGTACGTTTCTATGTGCAATTTACACGCCTCCGCTGCGTACACGTTTCTTACACGCTCGACAATGTTTTAGGTAACCTACGGTCGAATCAGCTGATGAAGGTAAACCTGACGACGGTACCGTGGCAAAAGTGCAACCAAAGCTTCGCCGACAGCAACCTGCTGAAGAATAATCGCAAACTGCCGCAGGGTATCGTCACGACGCAGTACTGCGCAACCGGGCGCGAAAACTTCGAAACCAAGGTGGTGGGCGATACGTGCCAGGGCGATTCTGGTGGACCGTTGCAAATTCTGGACGATGGCAAGTACAAGCTCGTCGGTGTCACGTCGTTCGGCAACGGGTGTGGCAGCAATACGCCCAGCGTGTCCACCCGTGTCGCTGCCTACATCGACTGGATCGAGAGTATTGTGTGGGCTTAGGCGCCGTTTTGCTGTTCGTTTGGTTCGTTTGCTGGGACGCCCGAGGCCAGCGCGAACCTTTGGTAAGCATTTTAAGAGAAAAACTAGACAGAGAGCCTTGGAGCAAAAGTCGGAGACATTGAGAATGCGAATGAGCGAGAGCAGGCGAACGTGAAATGCTGATCGGGACGACATTTGTAAAAGAAAGTTACGCTACAGAAGACTTTGATCATCAGAACAGCTTGTCACACTGAATGGGGCATTAACAGTCAATACTCAACAATGCAGCCTGTCATGAAAGTGTAGCCTCTGTACGGACAATACCATACCGTAACCCCTTCCATACGGTGCTGCACTTGTACGCTAGAGAAGCATATATATATATATACATATACATATAAACATAAACAAAACATAGCACAATGCGAAGGCTGGCGTTTGATTTGTCTTTAACCTCCGTGTACTTCCGCTAGCACTCACCAGATGGCAGCACCGGCAGCTACAGCTGACCTTCCAGCGGATGCGATGGAGACGCGTGATGCCTTGCGCTATTATCAAACGGGAGTGTTATATTTTCAGCTCTGATACAAGAAACAAAAAATGAGAAACTGGTTTCCGTACGAATTCCCAACGCGTACGCAACACCCTTGACCATTCGTCAAGACCTCTGTGTGTGTGCGTGTGTCTGTATGCATTGTTCGGTGATGTGTTTATGCGATAAATAAGATGACAGCAGCGGGAAACAAAATTCACACACAGGCGCGATAAAGCGAGCTAGTGTATGGTGGTGCATTCGCAAAAACAAAACAAAACATTACAAAAAAAAAAGATCATCACCTTACACTTGACCCGTGACGCTTTGGCGCGATTAGAATGTAGCACGGCGGTATCACAATCGTCCGATTGCAACCAGTGTAGAGGCCGTATTTTGAGGTACGAATTTGCTTGGCACAGCTTGGTTCTGATCGGCTGAATGATGGTATCATGCAACGTCGGATCAAGGTCGCAAAAGTGCTTGCCCTTTTCCACTAGGTCATGGAACCACTAAGTGCGCGGCAGATGTCATCCATCCAACACATATGCGGTGCCTGTTAAACCGGAACTACCGGTCGCCATTGGTGATCTGTTCCGCATCTGCCTCTACTGCTCTGTGTAACTTCCTTTTACTGCAACTACTGCGAAAGAAAGAGAGAAAGAGAGAGAGAGAGAGAGAGAGAGAGAGAGAGAGAGAGAGAGAGAGCGAATAAGGCGAGCGATGGGAGAAGAGGATCAAAGTGACGCGCTATTTGCGCGATAAATAAAACAACACGGCACCCACACAGCCGTGCGTACGAATTTTGCATTAGTGGTTGGTTCGGGGCGGCGTGTTGTGCCTGTCCGATTTCCGTTGTTGTTGTCCGATACGCCACAGTACAGTGTTGGCCGTTTGCGCCGAAGAGACGCTTGTTTTCGGTCTGTTTGTGTGTTTTGCTTGTTTGTTTGTTTGTTTGTTTGTTTGTTTGTTTTTTCTTTCCTTCGGCGCGTGTCGCCGCCGTGAAACGTCGCCTCGATCGTCTCGATCAACCGACACAATCGATCAACCTCCAATACACACGCAGCGGTTGAAATTGAGTTTCGGTGGTCGTAGTGAGCGATCGATTGTTTACATCGATTGGTCGAAATCGATACGACAACCGCCTCGGGGGGGGCCATCTCAACCACCAGCTGTGGTGGAGCGCAAGGCCGCTGCTCCATAGGTGTGCGTGTGTGCGTGCGCGTGTGGGTGGGGGCACCCGAACTGTCAATCTGTCGGGCCTGGGCCGTGTTGTGGATGACAGTTCGGTTTGATCGACGAAATATGAGCGCCGCCAACGCCGTACGTTGGCACCGTCGCCGGCTGCCCGTCGGCGAACTGCTGCCGCTGGCACTGCTGGGGTTGCTGTGCGGCAGTGTTCTGCTGCTGGCCGCCGACCAGATACTGGTGGAGGATGACCCGATGCTGTACGGTAGGCAGATTCGTGTAAGAGCACTGGCGAGAGTGGCGCTTGAGTGTATCCCATTCTCCCATTCTCCGCAGAGGGCGATGCGTGTGAGCTGAGGAACGGCACGGCCGGTGTGTGCCGGCCGGCGAACCAGTGCGACTGGCTGCTGGAGAAACCGTGGCCGTTGCGTGAGCTGATCACCTGCTCGTTCAACATGTCGCTGCCGATCGTGTGCTGTCCGGTGCGGGTCGAGTCACGCCTGACCAGTGCACCGGCGAAGCGCATCAGCGCGACCCAGTGCGACCAGTTCCCGAACACGACCGGGCTCGCCGACCATATCTTCAACGGTGCCGTCGCGCAGTTTGGCGAGTTCCCGTACATGGCGGCCCTCGGGTACGGTGCACCGAACGGGTCGGATGCGTCCTCACCGTCGCTGTTCCGGTGCGCCGCCAGCCTCATCTCGCCGCGGTTTCTGCTGACGGCCGCCCACTGCCTGCGGGACAGTCCCGTGTTTGCCCGGCTCGGTGTGCTCGAGCTGCAGCCGGCACGCATCGTCGACGAGCCGCTGGACATTGCGATACGGAATGCAACGCCCCATCCGGACTACCATCCCGTCACGTACCAGAACGACATCGCGCTGCTCGAGCTGGCGGACCCGGTGACCGGCGACTGGCCGTTCGTCGACCCGATCTGTCTGTACGTGAGCGTGCCCGGTGGCCCGCCAGCACCGGAGCAGACCCTTTCGGTGCAAGGCTGGGGCACGATGCAGCCGGGCGACACCGAAACGGCGTCCCGGCTGATGAAGGCGAACGTTAGCCTCATCGAGCGGGATGTTTGTGCGAGCGGCATACCGCGCACCAGGCGCAACCCGACCGGACTCCATCCGGGGCAGCTGTGTGCGCTCGGGCGCAACGAGCGCAACGAAACGATCGCCGACACCTGCCCGGGCGACTCCGGTGGACCGCTCGAGCTGAACATCGACGGGCGCCACTACCTGGTCGGCATTACCTCGAACGGATATTCGTGCGGTTCGCCCATTCCCGGCATCTACACCGAGGTGGCACACTATCTAGACTGGATCGAGTCGATCGTGTGGCCAAACTAGCGAATCGCTAGTGGCGCGATGCTAACACAAACACCTGCAACCAGCACGGTACCACAACCCATTGGCATTACTGTAATGTTATCACCAATAAAGGATCTTTCTGTACGACATGATGTAACTGGCGTTTAATTTTTTTTTTTATTGCGATGTGACATTCACTCTGATCACGCCGTGTTACTTCATGTGCTGGAAGCTAGCTAGCACAACTGGTCAAAACGCCGTCAAACTGTACTGCGACAATGTGGAGTATCTTCAACTATTCAATTCCCGAAGACATCAACTCCACGGGCGAGGAAAGTGTCATGTTGTGCAACAGACAGCAGCAGGAAGAATTTGAGATTTGAATTTGATTTACTAACGACATTGGGCCAGCAAACTGTTGGGTACTCTTCGGGACATACATTCACAACATCAGCGGAGACATTTGGTTTTGGAGCTGAAGCTCAACACGAGCAATCCTTCACAATAACTTGTATCGCATTGTTGGGCATGCTTAAGAGCAGTACTCTGTACTGTGGAAGCACTCGACAAGGATCCCAAGATTGACAGTTGCACAACCTGAATTATAGTGTTATTTGCAAAAGGATCCTCCAGTACACAACCAATCTTCCATAAACATGAACATCCGCAACGGATTAGCAGTGTTTATGCTGCTAAACTTCCACGCCGCGTAGAGCACATTTTCGAAGGTGTCCGAACATTGCGTTGACCCGTGTGACACCGGAGCGCGAGTCAGCCCGAGAGCCCGCCTTGTGATCGAGTAGTGTGTTGCACCGCAGCCGCGACGCTGCGATCGTTGCACACTCACTCACCAAGCAGCGCTGCCGAAGGTATCGCCGCTTAGTGTGGTGGTGTCCCGATGGCCGTCAGTCAGTTTCGTGTGGCATTTGGTGGCGATTAGTGGTGAGACGTGCGCACGCGCGTCATACATCGATCGGGACCCGGTCATCAGATCATAACGGTACGGGTGTTTGGATTGGACGGGACGGTTTGCCAGTGATCCACCAATTGTCTGTGGTGCGCACTGCGTTGTGTGCGGACGGTCGTCCGTAGTGATAGTGTTGGTCTCGAAGGCGCCACCTGTGCGCGTGTGTGCGGGCATACGATTTTGGGAAGTGATTGTCGGCCGTGACGCGAGAAAGGTTTTGCCTTTTTGTCTGTTGCTGCTTTTGGGCGTATCGTGCAGGATGAATCGTCGGCTGGATGGTGCGTTCGTGCTGCTGGTCAGCCTCCTGACCGTTGGCGTGCTGGCTGTACCCGCCCCGGACACCGTCTTCATGGACAGCGTTCTCTACGGTAAGTGTGCGACCAACATCCAACGTCCACAATCAAACCAGCAAACACTACACGCTAGCACGTCTGTCAAAACGTCTGTTACCGTCGCCGGAACCGTCAGCACGAGCGCACGAGTACGTGTGCGTAAGACGCGCCTAAGATGAAGCTAACCGGTTCGACGACAGTCCAAGGTCCTCGCCTCGCTTCTCCCACTCACGCTCCCTCGGAACCTTCACCCTCCCCCAAGGTGGAATGGCGATTGCGGATCGGGAGCGGATTCGCGTTGCTTTGCTAATTCGAACGCCGCGTTAAGACCAACCATTCAGCCATTTAAAGCGGTATGTGTCTGTGTGTGTGTGTGTTTGTGTACGGGAAGTGCACAATAATGCACGACCTTTTCGCCGAGAGGCGATACTCGGCTCCGGACGTACGGAACACCGTTGCAAGGAGAAGCAACCGCATTTGCAACGTGGCCTACGCACCTTTCACCCAGCCGGTTGTTTTCAATTCTTTGTTCTTCGCCCGGGTTACATGCTTGGGTTACGCATCCCAAAAAAGAACAATCCGGTTTGTTGTTTTTGTTTCGTCAGCGTACCGTCGTGCAAAAAAAAAAAAAAATACAAAAACAAAAAAACCGGAATGCGTCCTCCTAAAACACGAGCCCAAACCTGCTTTGCTGCGTAGCGCAACGAGTGCGAGCGAAACCGACGGTGGTGTTGGTAGCGTGCGAACGCTTCTAGCGGGATGATAACGATCGCTTATCGCAGGCACCGCACACCGCCATCATGTAGTGGAGATCCGTGCAGCGTCCTGCACGGTACGAACACCATCAAATGCCGGCTGTGATGCCCGTGTAGCCATTGCGGCCGTGTTCGGTGCAGTGCGCGAAGAATGTGCTAATGAGCGACTGCTGCCCGTCCGCTAGTTTACTGCGATAGTGGTGTCGCAACAACGAACGAATGCGTGTGTTGGGGCGCATCCATCGCATCGTGTCGCTTACGTGCTGGCTAGGATACTAGCACCGTACCACACGGGCACGGCACGTCGTACGACGCGGGACAGATTCAGATTCAGCTGCAACCGATTAGCATCATCAAATGCGACGACGGCGGCACTCGCGTACCGTGCCGAGCGTACCGGTGCTGCGGTCGTACTACCGTCACGGCCCCGACCAGCCGCTACTGCTGCACACCGTCTGCATCCTTCTGCTGGTGATCCTGCTCGGTGCCGTGACCGGGAGTGTCGGTGATTTTAACTTCCCGTCCGAACCCGATGGCCTCTACGGTTAGTCGCGCTGTGTGTGTGTTTGAGTGTGAGTGTGTGTATGTGTGTGTATAGGAATTGCGCGTTACATATTGTTGCGGAAACGCTACATCTGTTGCTGGGATACGCGACATGAGTCATCCCAGCAGCCCTGGTGACAGATGACGCACACAATCGAGCGATATTAGCATCGGTGCTTAAACAACTTCGCTTCCGCATTGTTGCGACTTCTTCAGGCAGCATTTTTCCATTAACTAGTGCTAAGGTCACGCAACACTTTGTTTATCATGTTGTTTATTTTTTTCTGTTTTCGTTATTCTCGTTCTATTGTTGTTATGTTCCATTCCCATTTGCCGCTCGCGTCCAGAGGGTGACAAGTGCGGGCTGCCGGGTTCACGGACCGGCACCTGCCGGAAGGCGGCCCTCTGCCCCCAGGGCATACACTCCAATGGTGCCCGGTGCGAGTTCAGCGGTAACGATCCGGTGGTTTGCTGCCCGTCCGATACGGCCGACGACACCAGCAATCGCATCACGACCCGGATCGCCAAGCAGGAGTGCGAGCGACTGCAGAGTGGTTCGACGCACCTGACCGACCACGTGTCCGGCCGGCGGCTGGAAGCAACCCTGGGCGAGTTTCCCTTTATGGCGCTGGTCATATTCAGCGGCGACCAGGCGGACGACACACGGTGCGGTGCGTCACTGATCGCGAAACGGTTCCTGGTGACGGCGGCCCACTGCTTCCGCAATGCGTCGCCCGCCAAGGTGCAGCTCGCGATCGTCAACCTGAGCGAGAAGGAAAAGGACGAGTATACGGTGCGGCAGGTGCACACGCACGAGGACTACCGAGCGCGCCAGAACGATATAGCGCTGCTCGAGCTGGAGGAGGACGTCGTCTATCAACGGGACGTCGGCCCGGTCTGCCTCAATACGGATATTAGCGATATTGGACCGACGGTCAACCTCACCGTGATGGGCTGGGGCATCGATGGCGACGGTAAGGCTACCGCTTTCATTGCTTCGATTCGGGTGCAGTTTATGGGTTAACAGGCAGGCAGGATAATAATCGCAATAAATCCAATAATAATCCGTACCGTTTGTCCCGTACAGGGCAGCGCACCAACAAGTTGTGGAAGGCAACGGTGAACGAGGTGTCGCTCGACAAATGCCAGCAGATGTTCCGCGCGGCGAAGCTGTCCAAAAACATCAACGAGGACCATCTGTGTGCGCTTGGCGAGGAATGGCATGATGGGTTCACGGATGCGTGCGGTGGCGATTCCGGCGGTCCGCTGGTCATGCGCGTGCGGCAAAAGTTTTACCTCGTCGGCATCGTATCGACCGGGGCACCGTGCGGTTCACCGATACCGGGCGTTTATACACGTGTCACCCGCTACCTGGACTGGATCGAGCAGCGCGTTTGGGGCAACCAGAGCTGAGCTAGGTGGGAACGGAGGTGAAATCGTTCATCTCACCGTTGTGCACTTACGCGACACAGCACCAACCAACCAACCAACCAACCAACAAACACATAGCGTTAATGTAAATGTAAGGCAGCGACACGATAACCGCTTATCTATGCATCTACGAATCGATTGCAAGTCGTAAATGCTTCCAGTTTCATGTGTAAATCGAAAATCGATCCTAGCTGAAGAAGAAGTAAAACGTGAGCCAACATTAGCAAACACTCGATTATTTAGAGCGAAGCACAGTGAACCCGGGGACGGGCACGTGATCTTATTCCCCGTTCGCGCAATAACATATACCATTCTGTGTGCTTTTGTTTTATTTGTTTTGTATAAATATGAAACAATAAAACAATATACTTTTTTATTCGGTAGCTGCGTTTATCAAGCACGTGATAATAAAAACAATTACATCACAAGGTGGATCCCCTTTGTTTCCGTTGGTATTGGCAAGTCTAAACACCCAAGAGCCTGTTTCGTGAAAAATTACAAGCCCACTGTATGGTTTAACTAGAGCAGATTCGATCACACTGTTCGGATGCTTGGATGTTTTGCGATAGAACTAATAGAATTTTTCAACAGACAATTTGCTTCACAACAGGAAAACAGAAAACATGAACATGAAACATATTTTCGTACAATATATTGTCGTTACATTAATGTAAAAAAAAAAACAGTAATGCGACGTATTATGCGCTGCGTTCACTGGTGTGCAAAAGCAACGGTGCCCACGGTTTCCGAGTCGCACGCCTTAGTCGCGTAACATTTTGAACGTGTTTACTGGCGCCATCTGTTGGGAAAATGTTTTTGCTCGCGATCGGAGGTGGATGCTGTTCTCTCGTTTTGTTTACGTGTAGGTGAAATTTTCGTATCTTTTGTTTTTGTTGTTGTTTTCGTTGATTTACGGTTGTATTTGTCGGAATCACACAAGCTTAACAGTATAATTTGCCTAAAACAATACCACTGAGGAGCTAACCGTTTTCCGACCATCTGTTTTAGAAGCTGTGTCCGGGAGTTTTTGTGTCTTTGTTTTTGCGTTGTTTTTTAAATGTTTGTAAAGGGAATTAAATGTTTCGGACAATGTGCAGCAATGAGCGCAGTTTTCTATCTTGTACGTTTCGTTTTCGCTCTTCTCTCTCTCTTTCTCTCTCTCTCTCTCTCTCTCTCTATCTCTCTCTCTCTCTCTCTCTCTCTCTCTCTCTCTCTTTCTGTCATTCTCTCTTTCGTCCCTATGTCTTAAAATGCTAAGTTCGATTCGGTATGGAATCGTACGCATTGCATCGTTACCGTAAAATGATAGTAAATATGGTAACCAACTCATCCCTACTAAACAAGCGTACTATCCAGTGGTGTCAGCACGAACCTCGTTATCCTATCCCGCGAACAGTTCCGTGTGTATGGCTTTGTTAATTATTATGTTTTTTTGTTTTGTTTGTGGTCGTAGTGTGCCCGCCATTTTCGGGAGTGCCTTATCGTAGTAGTGATGCAACAGTAAATGGGGCAAAAGAAATGCATCTGTGTGGCTTACTCGGGGGATGTGTCGTACGTACGCACACACAAACAAATTATTATTATATATATATATATATATAGTGGGTGAAATTTTTCGTTTCGCTTCCTCGCTTCGTTACGTTTCCAGCTTCTTGCGTCCGTCTCAGTCAGTGTTGCGCTGCGTCTCCATTGTTGTTGCTGTTTGCTGTTCGCCTTCTCGTGTCATTACAAAGCTAGCATCAGTTACGGATCGGTGACCACCGGGATCGGTTTCACGATCAAGCGCCGGCGGTCCTCCAGCGATTGGTTCCGGGAGCGTCCCGGCCATGGTTTCTGCTGCCGGTGGCACCCAAATACCGAGAATTGCCATGAAAGAAAAGAGAACACACAAGAGCGGATGGTGGGGACGAGTGACCATACAGAGGATACCGGGTTAGGAGCGGGGGTTGGTAGGTGAATGGATGAAGGGGGAAAAAAAAAGAAGACAAGAGAATATTGGAAAGACATTATTTACTTGCGCGCTAGCAGTTGTGAGGTTAGGGATATGTCTATTTGTAAGCGGAAGTTAGAGATTAGCGAGAAGAGAAACACCAAGGAGTCCCGACCGGAAGGTTCGGTTCTCGACGCAAGGATACACACGATTAGCTGTGGCGGTAGTGAGCTGGGATAGCCACGTTCTTGTGTTCTTGTATCACCGCACTCTGCCACGCCGCCGACCCGAAAAGGTAGAAGGGGTTGTTGTTTTTTTTTGTAAAAGAACACAAACAGGATAGAGATAGAAGCAGTAGCTAGATGTCTATATATGTCCTAGGTATTTCCATTCTGGTGCCGGAACCCGTTACTAGATGCGATGGTGGAACATTGTACATTGTGTCCACAAGCGAACCACTACCTCTCCCATTACACACACACACCCATACACACATACACCCATATACACTAGGTCCTTTCCTTCACCATTTCTTCGTTGGTTAGTTCGTGTATGGCATATGGGTGAGTAGTTGTTAGCACTACCAGTGGCTAGCGCTCTCACCTTCACTTCTTCACTATTCACTCCATCAAGACTGGCAACACGCTGCTAATGCTGGGACAGTATCAGTTGCACTACTGCTGCTACTGCTTCCGTGCAGGTCTCCGTACCAAGTCACACTAAGTTTAGCCTAAGCACAATTCTGTTTTGTTTTCTAACGTCTAAAAATTATGACTAACGCAGATGCCCCGCAAATGGCACATCCATTGTTCTAGGAAGAGCGTTGCTTTCTTCTTGTTTTGGTAATGTTTGCAAACAAAAAAGTGAACTGTTGAACACCTTCCTGGACAGACAGGGTCCCCTCACCACCCTCTTGCCGCCCCTGTCTCTACCCCGCTTCCCTTACCCGGAAGCGGCAGAGCGCGGTAAGGAGATGGGCCGCTGCTGTTGCTGCTGCTGTTGCTGCTGTTGCTGATGGTGGTCCCAGTATGATGCCACCCCGTCATGCGCGTAGAATTCGTTCTGTCCGGGCGTATAGAGAGGGTGCAATAAAAAAAAAACAAACAAACGGAAGTTTCCCGCCGACCGTACGAACACGAATGATCGTTGGCGTGGAGAGAGTGAACCATTTTAATTCGATTCGATATCCCGAGACCAGAGAGTTGCGCAGATATTGCGTGGCAGAGTTTGGGTGTATACGGCCGTGTTGAAGAATTGGATGAGGGTGCGGTGTTTGGGGAACGGAGGGAAGAGAGTGAAAGGTGGGGGGGGGGGGGGGATTGGGTGTGAAGCGGAAGTGCAAGAAGATCGTGCAATATCAAATAGAAGTAAAGACATTTGTATTAGCAAAGGTAAAGAAGAACGTTCCAGATGGTGGGATTAAGTATAGGATGTATATTAAGAGTGTAAAAAGAGAAAGAGAGCGATAGAAAAAAAAATCGAGTGAGAGTGTGAAGATAAGAGGTGAAATAGAAAATGAAAGAAAGAAGAAAGAGAGAGAAAGAGAGAGAGAGAGAGAGAGAGAGAGAGAGAGAGAGAGAGAGAGAGAGAAACAAATAAAAATCGTATCCAAAAGATGCGTACATGCATATACATGTGCGAGTGTGTGACGCTGCATAGAGCGAGACAGCCTTACATTGATTGGAAACGAGATTCAGTAGTGGTAAGTATGGTTAAAGTAAAGCGAAGTATAATTAAAAGAGTAGAAATGCAAATCATTTTTCATGCACTGGATATATCTCTTTGGTATTCTACATATTGTTCGATTAAAAATAAGGAGGAAAGGAAAGTAGGGGAAAGGACGTGGGACGTAGCGTGTGGGTGTACCACCATCACCCATAGTATTGGTTTGTGGCAGATCCGGAACGGATTCTACGCGCTCGGTTCGGTGTGATCCATCCCCGGTTCGGTGTTGGTATCGGTGTCAGTGGAAATAAGGGTAGTAGTTGTAGTAGTAGTAGTGGTAATAGTGGTAGTAGCGATAGTAGGAGTAGTCGGCGGCGATGACGGTGTTGGTGGCGTTGAGGTGCCCGGTTCAGGAAGCATTCCTGCAGTCACCTCACCCATGCTTACCGGTAGACACTTGCAGGCGCTGCGATCGTAGTGCGAGCCGCTGGTACACTCCTCGTTCCGTGGCAGACAGTCGCAGGTACACGTGTTCGGGTTCCACTGCTTCAGCTGTCGTTCCTGCAGGCAGAGGTTCCGGTCCTCCCTGTTGGTGCATTCGCACCGGCAGTTGTTCGGATTGTACACCTGCCGCTCGGTACAGTGCCATTCCTTCACGCGACACTGGCACTTGCACCGGACGTGTTCCTCCACCGGTACCAGATCGAAATGCGAAAACTTATCCCGCTTGCCGCTGCGATACTCTAGCACATTTACCTGCCGAACGAAAGAAAGAGAGAGAGAGAGAGAGAGAGAGAGAAAGAGAGAGATAAAGTGAGAATGTTAGCAGCAACAAAACAAAAATGTGCACACTCATACTCGTGCCCAACCCTACCTTGTACAGTATGGTACGGTTAGCGACGGGTTCGCAGACGAGCTGGTTTGTGTTGCAGCAGCCACTGCAACGCTTCACGCGCGTGCAGGAAGGGTAGAAGTAGAAGCGCGGGCTGGTCAAGTTTTCGGGCCGCAGGCTAACCAGTTGCGAGTCGGGTTCGCACGATGCCGGTACCGGATTAACGCCAATGTCACGTCCACTGTACTCTGCCGGTAGAGGGAAGGAAAGTAATGTACATTCGTAGCCGTATTCACCCTTTCGAATGCGACAGATCTTGCCAAGGAAAATCCTTGAACGAGAACGACTGCTAAAGCAGACGTGTCAAACACATTCGGGAACCTCGACTACGGCCTAAGCAAAGCTTGTAGCTCGTTCTCTCCCTCTCAGAACCAGAAAGACAAGATGATTTTTTATCATTCAAAACGGCCCATGAGCCTGGACGTGTTTGACACCTCTGTTCTAGAGTGCAATGCGCCTAAAAGGTATGCAATATGAAGTTTACATCACTATTTGCCTGGTGAGATGCCTTACGATCTGTAATACAAATATGTTTAAACATTTTCATTATCTTCATCAAATATCATGCTTTCTCCTTGTCTCGCTCTCTCTCTCTCTCTCTCTCTGTCTCTCTCTCTCTTTCTCAATTAACGCGTTGGAAAGGTAATGTAAATATTATTTTACAGATCTTCAGGCTACTTCCAACCAAGTTACTGTACTTACCTCCACCATCCATAAAGACACGCTGGTCGATTGAGTCCGGATCAAGCAGGTTCAGTATATCGGTGGTAGAGTTGAGCTCAGAAAGCTGGCGTGCGTAATCGATCGGTAGCTATAAAGCAGGAGAGAGAAAAGAAAAGTAAAAGTTTAGTAATAATTACTTCGTAATTAATAATTGTTTACTGTTGAGGTGTTTGCTAATATGAGGTAACATGTTTGGCGTGTGTAAGTCTTTCACATATTTGTAGCTGGGTGTTAAGTGTGGTTGGGTTGCGAGAAGGAAGTAATGGGAGGGGGGGGGGGGGGGGATTTACCATTGTAACGTCCCTCACTCTTCTCGCTAGAGAGCATTTGTGAGTGGTCTGTACAATTCTGGGTTGCTGGAGCTTTGAGTGTCGCATATCTTCACGCTAGGCATTGAAGCATTATAATGTATCAAATCGGACAGGTTAGCAAACATCTTTCAACAACGTGTTTGTTTCGACTAAAACCAGACGACGAATTCCTTCTCCGAAAAGCTCCTTTCTCCTATCTGTTGAGCACCGAACAAGGGCTTAATATGCCGGTAACTCATCGCACACACTTGCGAAGTGGCCACAAGTTAAGTGCGTAATACGTGTAGCGTCACAACTGCAACAACGCCAAAAAAAAATCCCAAGACCTGGAGAAACCATAAGAAAGATCTTGGCTTTAATTTTTCCCCATTAGTCAACGCACTCGATTCGCTCGGTATTAGAACTTTGTAAAATGTAGTAGATAGCTATAACTCCCTCTCTGGTTTAATAGTAAATTAAACGGTTATATATTCGGAAGGCGTAGTTGCAGCAGTTCCCTGCATTCCATTAAAAATAGCCAAGTGTGCTAGAGAAGGAAACGTGTACAGCGCATGACGTGCAGGAAACGTAACCGCGACCCACATTAGATATGGACGTGGTATTCGGTTCACCCTATACCTTGACCAACTTCATTAATAACTCACCAGCTAGCAGGTCGTTGGGTAATATCGGGCTGTAGAGTATTGTGAAAGGTTTCGCCGGCGCTTATCAATGAGTTGCGTGGAGAGAAATGCCTATCGGTGCTATATTTCGCTGGTACGTTTCATCTTAAGCGGTTGAAGTTGGTACGCTATATTACCTGGTAGCTGTCATCGCGGTAGCGTGGATGTGAGGATTGTGACTAATGGTAATTTAATTCACTGCATCGCACACTTGCGCCCCCAGCAGCGCAAGTGGCGTGTGTTTGCCGATCCACCTATAATGGCATCGATGGTGGTAGGTGTACGTGCCATTCGTGACGTCGCCGTATCGGTTGCTAAGTACAACCAAGCGCACAGTCTAAAGTCTTAAACGTGACGAATGGCCATGACCGCGACAAGGCACCGGAAGAAGTACCGGGCCGGGACACTCGTTTGCAAACGAGACCTGCCCGTTCTACCTGCGCCCGTGGGGGAACTTTTGAACGCTCTTGCAACACCTTAACCAGCTAGAGGTAGTAGCGATTTGGTGAGAATGTTTATCTTATCTACCGTCGCTAGAAGCGGTGCCCTGACGTTCGATCCGTGCGGACACACTTGCCATCGGCGAGACGCTTCCAGGGAATAATAACTCTCTCCCTCTCTTGCTCTCCTTCCACCCTTTCTGTTACCTTGCCCACTTACCCCTCAATGGTGTAAATTGTTCTAAATCTACCCTAGCGAGAAGCGTGCAACCGCCCTTCAACCGGTTCGGTAGCTGCACCTACATTAGCTGCATTGCGCTTGTATACCAGACGGATTAGTCATCCGCCCGAGCGACGCGCAACATTCCTGCAATGTTGTCGCTGGTTCGTCGCGTGTAAGCAGGAGAAATTATGCTTATCCGGTGTGTTGCCTGTGCTGACCTGTGCTGTCGTCGTATGACAAAACCACGCCGTGTGACTCATCACGATCGTGTCCTGATCTCGCGCCATCTCGCGTCCAACAAAGATGGCGGCGCGGCCAATGTCCAACGCATTCGCATTGGTGCTTGGAACGCTGTTCGCACACGGAGCTTTCGGGTGGAAATGTTATCCGCCCTGTTCTTTTCCAGTTTGTTGGAGTGTGATTCTGAACACTTGTCGAGGTTTTTGACACGACTGACTCACAGCGACCATGAACGCAGCCGATGGCGCTAGAAATAAAATGGCTACGTTTGGGCTAAGACTGGCGCCCTACTAGACTCCGTCTCTAGACGCCCGGTGTGAGGTAGCAACAGCAACAAAAAATCCCAGTTCCTTCCTACCTCCCTCCCCCCGCCCCCCAGCCCCTCTCCCCTCTCCTCCACCTTCTCCACCCGTCCGCCTACTCACCCCGTAGAATTCTTCCGAACCATTGTCATATTCATAGCGGGCGTCATCTGTATCCCATTCGTCACTTGCCTCGTCGGTGCGGCGCCGGGAAGATTCGCGCTTCTCCTTGGCCAGCGTTTCGCGCTCCTGCTCGTACCGGGTGCTCAGCTCGTCCGGGAAGATGATGGCGCCAGTTCGGTCGGATGATTGCTGGGCTTGCACCACCGGCACTGTGGCGTCCGGGAGCAGCAGCAGCAGAACTACCAGCACTACCAGCAGCATCGAACGCTTCCCCATACCTGTTGCCATCCTTTATACACGCACAAGCACTCGTTAAAGTTGTTCTTAATATATGTGTCTTACACCACCTATGTTCTGCACCGTCTTCCTTTTTCGAATCGTATTTAACGTTTTTTCCCC
>CM032179.1:9504184-9544483 GCA_018908115.1 Anopheles rivulorum
ATTTCCCGTTTGTGTTTGTGAAATGAATATTTTAGAACGATTATTAGCTGATTATTTACCTGCTTTTCTTTTTTTTTTCGTTCTTGTACTCCAAACATCACAGAGCACGCAGAAGGAACCGCTCGGAGCGATTGCGGAGGTGCTAGATCTCACGCACGACCAGCACAGCCCGTTCAAGCTCGAATTTGACGATCACGACTTCAAGAATCATCTGACCTCGCTCAAACCGCTCGGTAAGTGTTCGGCGCTCGATGGTTTCGCATCGCAGACCAGCAGTTGACATAATGCACTCTCGTTGCACACCCGTAGGTATCGCCATCCTGGTAAATACGTGCTGCCCGCTGACGCAAGCGCACTATGCCAAGTTTTGTGGCCACGTGACGGCAGCCGCGATGCTCGACAAGGATCTCGTTCCGGTCACCAATCGGTATGCGATTGTTGAGTCGAGTTTGAATTGCTTTATGCATGGGTATGTACTAGACATACCAACGTCTAGTTTTTGGTGTTATTATTCACTTTATGTTCCACCTCATGTGTTTGCTGTTACCGTTTCGTTCCGCCGTTTTCATACCATCTAATCGCGCATAGATAATATTTTCCTTTTTGTTTTTGTGTTGATAAAACCCTATCCATGCTATGGTAAGGGCACCGCAACGTACGTTGACCGATATCGTTATTTTTTTCTATTTACCTTCCAAATGTTTATTAACATAGCTAATATTTCAGCTGCAAAACCAAACGAACCGCTTGTTCGTTGACTTATTAGTTGATTGTTGTTTTTTTTTTTGATTGATTGTTTTTGTTTGTAGAGAACTATTTGAAGCGATCCTTGCACCCATGTTTGCGTGGTGCGTGATGCACTGCGCGTCCAGGGTGAATAGGTAAACGCAGGTGCTCGGTGTTCCCATTTCCAATCGTCTCCTTTACTTTGATCCGCTTGCAATGGAATGCACCGCCCGGGCAACCTTCCTTCCGGGTAACGTAAGATTGGTATTGTTTTAGTTGCACTCTTTATCCTATCACACCCCACAACCGAGACCCCGCCCGCCATCACCAGCTCCTTTGAGACGTGTCTCAGCTCATTGCAGTCGCCGTGCGTTTTGCTGCCGCATTATCGTATCGCCATGTACCTAATAGTTGCCGAATGTACACCTGTAGGTGCACCGCGCTCGTCTTTCTTTCCTTTTCTTTTTCGGTTGCTGTTTTCTTTCTTTACACTGCTGAATGTTTCACACACGTCACTTGTTTCGGTGTTCGGACGACAGCGTTTCTTGCTCATGTTCGTGAGCTTTGCATTTTATTCGAGCGTGCACTTAATCGGTGGCGTTTAGCGATTGGTTTTTAGGTGTACGATTTAGCAGCACAATCATGCGAGGCACCTCACTAGCTGGACTATCCGCTACCACAAAGTCACAATTCGTACAAAATCGACGTAAAACGCCACGAATCAAGCTGATGGTAGCTGTGTAGCGTAAACTATGTTTTTTTTTTGTTTTATGTTTTGGATACAGTGTTAATAGATTTTTCCATTCTGTTGCCCCAGGTGTTGTCTAGCATCCTATATCCACTAAGTATGTAGCAAACGGGAATGATATATAGAAGCTTCGTTCTTTTGTTGTTGTTGTCCTCTAATTTGTGGTTTAATTTTGCTGTGTGAGATGCTATTTTTTTTTTACTGTGGTAATCTTAAATGTGTACGTAAAATGGAATTCTGGCATGGGGTTGACTGGTATTAAAAGAGAAAGAAGAAAACAAGCATCAATCGACATACTCGCTCGGTTTGAGACCATATAGTTTTCTAGCAAAACATATCCCAATTCGTGTGCAAATAATCATTGAAGTAAGAATGTAAGCAGATACCTCTAAATGTGTTTCCATTGGTGTGATAAAGTTTGAATAAGACAAAAAAAAGAAGGAAATACGTCTTATGATTCGACCTGGATGGTTCGCTCAAACCTCAAGCATTATGTCTCAAACCCGTGCTCTGTGAGCGTTTGTGTGTGTGTTTGTGTGTGTGCGTGCGTGTTTGTGTGTGTCCTGAGTAGCTAAACGATGAAGTTGTGCTAACTGTGCTGACTTATCTTTTGCCGGCGTCGTTCCCGCCCAATGAAACGTCTTGCAGTCGGTGCCTGTGCGAGCTCGCCAAGCAGATCGGATTTTCGCCCCAGGCCCGGGACATATTCCAGCTCGAGGGACAAATCTCGAGCTATCGCCATCTGGTACAGTATCTGCCGTACGCTTTCTGCCGTTCGCTAGTTTGCGCTACTGACTCAAATAATTCTGTTTCTCCCCCCCCCCCCCCCCCCCCCACCCCCCCTTCCCTTTACTCCGAAACAGCAACCGGATGTGGTACGCCGGGATATACGCTTTGCCCGTTCGCTGCAGCTGGCGACGAAGGTAAAGGTCCCGTTTCCGCACTCGCTGTCGGTGGTGATGCGCGAGATCAACAACGGTTCGCTGCAGCTGCTCACCCAGGGCACGGCGGACATCGTGCTGGACTGCTGCGACGACTACTGGGATGGGCAGGATCTGCAACCGCTGACCGAGAAGGAGCGGAAGCGTGCGCAGGACTTTTACCAGCGTTCCGCGCTGACCGCCTACTGCACGGCGTTCGCGTACCGGCCGCTGCGCCACGGCATCAGCGGCGCACTGTCCGGCGGGCCGAAAAGTGGCAGCGTCGCCTACCTGGAGCTGCCACCGGAGAGCAAACATCGGCGGGATCTGTACCGGCGGGAAAACTACAGCGATCTGGTCGGCGGTGGCCAATCGCTGTTCGGCGGGTGCGCCGACTGTGCCACGGATACGGTGGGCGAAGGTGGTATCGTCGCCGGCAGCGGTGGCGGCTTGCGCGCGGGCAGTGTCGGGTTGGGTGGGCTGGGTGGGATGGCACCGCTCGCCCATCACTCCATCTCGACCGATTCGCTGCTGTTCACGGACAATCGGGACGATGACATCTCGGACGTGGACGGGTGCTACCGCATGCAGTGCCACCAGGTGTTTATCGGCATGGTGACGATGCAGTACCAGGCGCAGACGGACATCGTGCAGCTGATCGAGCGGCTCGAGCGGGCCTGCATCCGGTTCGTGCACTTTAGCAAGGAGAACGAGCTGCGGTCGCGCGTCTTCTCGGAAAAGATGGGCCTGGAGAGTGGTTGGAACTGTCACATCTCGCTGCTGAGCGACGGGGACAGCCGCATCTCGACGCCGACGCGCGACGATTGCGCCGGTGACGGCGGTGCGGACACGGGCAACGGTGGATCGGAGACGGGCGAGACGTCCGGGGCGGAGCAGCGGATGCGGTTGCTCGATACGCTGCTGATGCCGGGCACGCTCGAGTCGTCGAAGCCGCTCAGCTCGTCGGCACCGTGTGCCATCTCGAACCCGGACTCGAACAGTCTGCTCGAGCCGGGCCTGGGCACCGGTGCCGGTGGTCGGGCGTCGCCGGCCCCGAGCGGTCTCACCACGTCCGGCGAGTGTGAAACAGCGGGCGAGCAGGACCCGAAGCAGCAGCAGCAGCAGCAGCAGAAGGTGGTCGGTGGCGGTGGGCACTGTCGGTCGCTGAGCTGTCTGACCGACAGCACCGAGCAGAGCGCCCCGATCAACTTCGACATGTCGAACCGGGCCAAGCTGCCGCGCGGCATCGAAAACATACGGCCCCATCTGGAGCACGTGGACAACGTGCCGCTGCTGGTGTCGCTGTTTACCGACTGCTCGGCGGAGGCGACGCGCGAAATGCTCAACATCATGCAGCAGTACGGCGAGATCGTCGTCTGTCTCGGCTCGTCCGCCTCCAACTCCAACTCGGAGATCTTCCTGCAGGGCGACTGCTCGATCGCGATCGAACCGCTCTACCCGCAGGTGTGCCAGGAGTTCCCGGCGTACAGCGAGTCGAACATCTACAACAATCGGGCCCGGTGCGGCACGGCACAGCAGCGCGGGTTCGGCGCACCGGCCGGTGCGCCCCTGCCCGACCGCTGCAAAACCATCTCGCCCGTCTACCTGAGCCGGATCCTCAACTCGATCTCCTGCTCGATTGCCACCTGCCGGGACGATCCGATCTCGATCGTGGCGGTGATCGAGCTGTCGCGCCGCTTCATGGCCGGTCTGTGGAGCTGCGTGCTGTACTGGGCGTGCTGTGGCGCATCGCTCGCCATTATGAACACGATCACCGCCATCCTGTCCCTGCCACCGATGGTGGTACCGCTGCACACGCTCTACCTGATGTGCATTGTGGTGCCGCTCGTGGCACTCACGCTGCTGCGCGTCGAACCGGACCCGGCGCTCATGAAGCGTGCGACGGGCAAGAAGCAGAAAACGCTCAGCTCCCGTCTGGTGCTGTTTGTGCTCTGGTGCTACGGCATCAAGTTTGCCGTCGCGATCATCGTGCTGGTGCTCGCGTACTGCACCTTCCTGTCCCATCCGATCGAGCTGTTCGCTAGTGGAGCTGACGGTGCGAGGCGTGCCGCGCACGACGGTACCGATCCGGACGACGATGGTACCGGTACGCAGGCGGTGCTGGATCGCACCCTCGTCGAACCCGAGCAAGCGCTAGCCGGTGATCTGCATCTGGCCCGCTCCTTCATACTGCTCGGCATCGTGCTGCACTTTGTCACGATTTCCGCCTCGTTCGTGCATCGCGACTACAACTGCTTCAAGCGCAGCCCGCTGAGCAATCTCTGCTGGGTGTCGGTGGTGGCACTGCTGCTGCTGGTGCACCTGGCACTGGTCGTGCTGCAGCTCTGCACCGACAGCTACCTCTGGCAGGAGATGGAACGCGTCTGGCCGATCGTGCTGTGCATCGTCTTTACCGTGCTGGTCACCTTTCTTACGAGCGAGTTCTTCAAGTGGGAAGAAATCAAGTAAGTACGACACGAAACCTCTGTGCTAACGCCGACTGATTCGCCTAACCCAATGGTATCTTACAATTTTCTGCCGCAGAGTCAACAATCGCTACATCCGCCGGGCGAGGCTAGACTTCGGTACCAAGCTCGGTATGAACTCGCCATTTTAAACCGTCGCCCGCTCACGGCTACGTGCCAGCCAGCCGCGTGTGCCGTACGTGTACGGGTGTGGCAACACGAAGGACGAGAAACCCCGTCAAGCACCGGGGTATATATGTAGGTCAATTTGTGGTAGCTTTAAACGGCTGTAGATTTTACCGGATATATGTTAAGCGAACCTGTCCAGATAATCCACCTCGTACACGTATCGTTTACGCTTTGTAACACACACACATACACACACACATACACACACATACGCATTTCGGTGCCATTCTGTACACGGTATGACTCACGACATGCCGTCGCCATTAGCGTTAGCGAAAGCGTTTGTATAGCTGTTTGTTTTGTTTTAATCTGTCGAACCACTTCATTCGCTACCGAGCCGAGCCAGGAGTATGGACGATTTTTACAGAGATTACAATAGGATTACGCTACCGGTATGGCTGTGTTGAACTGCTTGACAATTGATTGCCAATGCTGGACAAGCACGTGCGCTGGTGTTGAAGTGGAACGGCTGCTGAAGCTGTAACGCGATTATTCACCCGCTTTCAGTGTATCATGCTTCAACTGTCATTACAACACTGCTCAAACAACTACCAGCAGAGCTTGCAAAAGGTAGGCAGATCAATACAGCTAACCTGCATGAGTGTTTGGAAGATGGCGGCTTAACACCACGCCCCGAGTCCCGCATACTTGGGACAGCAAACAGTAAGCAATCAGGACAAGGAAAAGAACACGAGTGACAAAGGATTTGATAGACAGTGAAGAAACGGGTTACGCAAGTGTTGCACTGCATCAGGAAAAGACGCTCATACATACAGACTTTGTTAATATTATTATAGTGTTTGTTTTTCTTTTTTTAAATATAAATTATTGCAATAATAGACACTCGCCAGAACCGTATGTATTCACGACTAAATGCAACTTTACACGCTAGTGCATTAAGGAAGAAAACAGCAGAAGAAGAAGAAGAAGCAAACATATGAAATTCGCATCACTTTGTGTATATCTTCATATATATATATATATAGGACTCTATAGATATATAGATTTATATATATAAATAGTGTATCTTTATTAACTGCTATATAATGTGTGTGTGTTTGTTTCTATTGCAATTGCGATTGGTTCCTAATGATTTGGTTTTATTGAAAAATTACAATTAATGAGAGTTGTCGATCCTACCGCTACCGGGTAGGGAAACCTGGAACGGAGGCTGTCCGATTTCATCCCTAGCCTTATAACGAGCGTACCACGCAAAAAGAGCCACATTTGGTCTAATATGAAAGCTCCCATAACAAGAAGAAGAAGAAGAAGACAACAGCAGAAAAAACTTTGAGCACACACACACACACGCACGCACGTACAAGAAA
Organism: Anopheles rivulorum; assembly: GCA_018908115.1. Lineage (NCBI taxonomy): Eukaryota > Metazoa > Arthropoda > Insecta > Diptera > Culicidae > Anopheles > Anopheles rivulorum. Next base: position 9,510,561 of record CM032179.1, read on the forward strand.
CGCATGAAACCATTGAGATGTAAGCAGCGGGTGTACTGTTTATCACAACGATAGTCCTTGTACATATACGCAAACACCCCGTCACAGGCAAACCGTCACAAACAGTGTGGTAAGGCCCCAAATAGAACGCGAGAAAGAGAGAGAAGGAGAGATAAATCGCAACTGAGAGAAAGGGGAGGGAGGGGGGGGGGCGGCGTGGGTTGTGCGGTTGTGGTGTGGTTTTACTGTTGTGCGGCGTACTGCATCTTCTGCTCGTTGTTCACCTTGAAGATGTTGGCCAGCTCGTCCAGCAGCGACTCGTACCGGAAGGCGACCCGTATGTCGGGCACGTTCGTGCGTGTAATGTCGTTACCGGCCACGCCTTCGCGCGTATAGTTCGGTCCAAGCCAGTGCTGCTTCATCTTGTGTGGGAAGCCGGACATGAGCACACTGTTCCGCGCCAGCTCGCACATATCGCACGAGCTAAGCTTCCACACCTGTGCCGCAATGCTGTACTCCTCCATCAGCGGTTCCTAGAAAGGGGTAGTACATTAGTAGTTAGCGAGGTATTGGGCGGTGGGTTGACAGGGAAGGTACCTTGGTGTAGTGGAACTGGAGCGGATCGTCTGTGGAGAGCGACACGACCAGCCCACGGGCCAGGTACTCCGGGAACGGATTGCGGTCGTAGTTCAGAAACAGCGAGTTGTTTGACAGCGGCGACATCGCGATACCGATCTGCGCTAAGTAGTAAAGATACTGCAGTACCGGCACCTTGCGCAGCAGCAGGCCGTGCGAGATGTTCTCCGCCATCAGGTAGCCGCAGACGAGATGCTGTACCGGGCCGGCCTCGCCGCAGTGCGGCCGGAGCACGAACGTGTTCATGCCGCGTGCCGCCCGGAAATGGTTCAACACGGTCATGTTGGCGTACATGTAGTAAATGTAGTAGGCGTACGGTGGATTCTCCTCATCGGTCCACTCGGCCGGCGGTGTGACGTCCCCATCGAACAGGGGGTTCTCCGGCTTTGACTCATCGTCCACCGAGTCGAACCCGATCACGTACTGCAGGAAGGTGTGTATTTCCGGATGCTGGCTCGGGTTGTTGGTCGCCTCGAACAGGGGTTTGAACACGTTGTCCAGAATCTGCTGGAACGACGTCATCAGCTGGTTCGTCTTAAAGATGTCACTGTGGAGGAGAACAGAACCCAATGAGCAACACAGGCAACCAAACCGTGATATGAGCGCTCTCTAGGCACACTTACTAGAGACGCGGTATCTGTATCAGCCAGCGGATGTTGTCCGAGTAGACGTTGCCGTCGATGGCCCACTTGGCGAGCTTGTACCACTCGTCCGGCGACTTGCCGTAGATCGACAGCCGCAGCTCGGCGTTCTGGTACTTGCTCTCCTCGAAATCGCTCGCCACCTCCTTGATGATGTTCGCAAAGTACTTGCCGTTCAGGTAGTTGTCCGTCTTGAGGAAGACCTCGCGCAGCCGCGACTCGCCGATCGGATTGTACTTTGCGTTGAACTTGTCGAACCGGTGGAAGGTGTTGCGATCGGCATGCACGTCCAGCATGTCCACGGTCAGATCGTAGGTGGTCAGGTTCATCGACTGAAAGACCTGCGCGAGCGTCATCGGTGTGCCCTTGGTCACCGTCACCACCTCGTCCGCACTGTTCTTCAGCGTTTTCTTGATGAAGCGTAGCAAATGCTTCTGGTTCATGCAGCTGGCCGCGTGGATGTGCGTGTCCACCTTGCGGATATTGTAGAAGTCACGGTGCGGTACCGCCTTCTGCGACGCGAGCTCGCGCAGCTCGTTCAGCAGCACGTGCAGCTGAAACTTGGAGTACAGATAGCTCAGCCGGCGGTAGCAGAACGACTTGAGCGGTCCGTCCGCAATCATCGAACACATCATCTGCATGTCCTGGACAAAGTCGGCCAGCTTCGTGTAATGGTAGGGCAGCGGTTCCGCTGCGTCCGTGGTCGGGAACACCTCGAACACACCGTGCACCGGTCGGATGCTGTAGTTCAGATCCTCCGGTATGTCTACCACCCACGGGGACTGCGTGCTCTGGGGCGGGTTCACTGGATGATCTGTGAAAGATTTGTACGGACGGTGCAGTGTGTTTTGTCAATGCAGAAGAAGAAAGAAAAAAGCAAACAAACAAAATTAGTTTTGGCACCATGTTTGTTAAGCGTGGTGCGGGATTGCCGCATGACGCGTTCAGTGACAGCTGTCAGAAATTAGTCAACGCCATCTGCAAGAATCGCCGCTGCACTCATGGAGATCACACACACACACACGGGGGTGCACTATCGCATTTGTGCAATGGCACTCATTCTCTTCACGTGTATTTATCATGGATGCTGACACGTTTTACGAGCGATTAGATTACAGCACTATAAAATCAACAACAGGCTAATGTGTAACTACTGTACTCTACTATGCACTACCATGATGCAGTCATATGTCAACATTCAACATGGAACAAAAACAAAACACAACGATGGAAGCTGTAAGGTGCAAGGCTTATGTAGCACTAAAATCCAAAACACGGAGGCGATAGGATGATGCTGTTGTGTCGATTATTCCAACTTCCAGCAAATTAAATTCGGGTCGAAACGGGTTGAATGTATGGGATATGTGGTGCATTTGAGCAGCGCTATCAACCCATTATTACATCCTCGATAGGAAAGCAAATAGCACCAGTACACGAAAGACTCAAAATACATAAATCGGGTAAGAAAATAGAGGGGGGGGGGGTGGGGAGAGAGAGAGAGATGTGACAATCAACAGTAAACAAACGAGCAAACGAGTAAGTCAGGCAGTAACATCAATACAAAAAGGGGAAATTTAAATCATCAAAAAACAAAACCAAAAAGAAAGAAATAAAAATCAAAAACACGAACATATCTCAACATCTAAACAAAACTAAAAAAGAGTAAGGAAAATGGATAAAGAAAAAATTGTAATAAAGAACATAAGGAAAACGTAGCTTGACAACAAGGAAGAAAATAAGAGAAGGAACAGAGAAAAAAAAACAAAAGAGAGAGAGAGATAGAGAGAGAGATAAAAATAAAACAGCAACTAACCAGTACCAGTACGACGAAAGAAATCGCAAGAAAAAAGGGTAGTCGCGAAAGGTGCACAGTAAAGACGGTGATGTATTGCGCATTTCGGTGACAAAAAAAATGTTTTAAGAAAAAATAAGAAAAAAAATATAAACAAAAACAAAAGGAAAAGAGGAAAAAATAGAGTGAAACGTAAAGAGAAAGAAAGTGAATAAGTAATGTTGCAAAAAAAATCGCTTTTCCTGCGCGATTTACTAATACACGGAACGGTGTGTTGAAAGGCGCGTGTTGACAAAATGGTGGCACTACACTGCTCATGTAGCTAATTTGAGTAATCGTAGATTTTACGCGTTAATTTTTAGCCGCCGTAGTGTCCCTTTTCGGGGTACCTTTTCGGTCACCCATCGGCTTACTTACCAGCGATGGATTTACGCTCCTGGTGCGTGATCGTACTCGAGTGCGTCGACTTCAGGAACCGTGCGGTCGTCTGCGGGAAGCACTGGTGCGAGTTGCGCATATACTTCTCGCGCAGCTCCAGCGCCTTCACCAGCAACGTGGAGGCCCGCTCGAGATCGTCCAACGGTACGCCGCTGGTGTCCTCGCCCGAGATCGACACGCGCTGGAAGTGGGCGACAAAGTCATGCTCGTCGAACGGCAGCTGCTCGTCCGGGTGCACTTCCGGTGCGGTAGAGTGGCGATCCTGCTCCATCACTCTGTGTGTGTTGGATGGATGAAGAAGGAGCGAGAGAAAGACAGAGAGAGAGAAAGAGACAGAGAGAGAAAGAGAGAGAAAGAGAGAAGAATGGAGGGAAAGATGGTCAATATTAAGAGGGAAATGTAACTGCTCTCGGTGATCACGCGGGGATGCCGCGGGATGAACTGCACGAATCGAGCCGTACGGCAGCACTGAGCGCGATACGAGTCCAGCGTCACCTTCATCACCAGGCCATCACTAATCGGGCGAAACCCGATTGCATAAACGGCAAAGGGAATGGTGGCATTACGCGATGTATTAGCTCAAACAGTCACGGATCGATTGATTAATTGATCGGTCAATCGATTTTCCAATTCACTAATTATCAGCACACCATTCCGGTAATTGCGTCGGAAGCAACCGGCTCAGCCGAGCGAAAAGTGTGAATGCAAAAATAGCGAAAATGCGTACAGAATATGCTCCAACACACGCACACCCACACACTTGCACAGCCGCTCGCAACGCACACAAATTACAGTACTAACGCATACAGTGAACAAGGCCGCTAGGAAGTTTATTGCTGTCAGGATGTACGCGCGCGTTATCCGTGTCGGTTGAGATGATGCGACGTTGTGGCGCGCTGATGCTGAAGGTGACGATACTGGTGGACGTCGTTATCGCTCCGGGCTCACCGTGCTGCCCGTCGGTGTGCTGCATGATGCTTATCAGTAGGTGCTGCTGAAGTGATGAAGTGAGTGAGAGCTAAATCTGCCCCTCCACACTCGAAGTAACTTTCCACTAGACCCAGTGCTTTAATCTATCTATGTAGGCCGTTTGGAGGATCTCTCCCAAACAGTGAAGCGAATTGATTGAAAGAGGAAAAAAAAACGATACTTTAACGCTGAAGCACGACCCAACCTAAGCAGATCCCGTTCGGACAGCCATTTCTTCGTATCGATAGCACTGCCCAACATTGCACAAACAGTCGGCGTGAAGTATTTTCGGCGACGTTCGGCACTGTGATGTCACAGCGATTACAGGTCTCCCTGGAATGGTCCTGCACGACCGGATAGATACTTCGTACTGTTGCACCGGGCGGTACCGTGGTACCGTTCGCGTTCTAGGAGCTTGAATAGTTTAAATTGGATTAAGTGTCCACCTTGTCCGCTGGGGGAACAAGGCGCAAGAACAATAACAGCAGCCACAAAAATAAAAAAGGGCAAAAAAAAACATCGACGCATCGTAATGACACATTCACATCCGAATGGCTAGTAGCAGCAGTCCTTCCGCACGCAAAGGAGAGTTGGCGTTTGTGTGTTTGCGTGCGGCCCACACGCAGCCTGCCACTCAAAGGCCACTAAGAAGGAACACCGTGCCTTTGCGGAGTTGATGGAAACGATGATGAAACGAACCCCGGGATATGCCATAACGCGACAGTTACGTTCCCATCCCGGCATACGGATGGGTTCACCAGACTGCTGTCTGGACACGTGCCGGGCTAAAAATGAAACCTGCCACCACTGGCAACGGCAATGGCTTCCCCGGGTGCGGTAAACGCAAAATCGCAATCGCTCATCTTAAGGTTCGACACCTAAGATTGGTACATTATGGACATGATGCGAGCGTCCATTCCTTGCCGTAAGGTCAACTCGGTTGCGTAATGTTGCCACCTTTGGACATGCTAGCAGGTGAAGCAATCCCCCCACAGGGTTGCACTACTTCTAGTAAGAAGGAAGAAAAACAAAGCGAATTGTGCTGTACTTACTTGGCGTTTAGTTGTCGTTGGAGCTGAAGCTTCTTCTCAATTTGCTCGATCGGGAACTGTGGGACCTCGTACGGGGCCGAGATTTCATTGGGCAGCACACCCACAATATCCTCCTGGGATAGACTAAGCGCACCACTGAGCACTCCACCACCACCTCCGCCTCCACCGCCGCCACCTCCCGCATGGCCTGCTGGGGACTCATTGCCCTGTACTGTGGACGAAACAAGTGCAACGAATAATTATAACCGGGAAGACAAGGGCGCGCCACAACTATCTCCAAGAAAGCGGACTGTGGGACATCTGCAGCACGGTCCCGTACCGTCAACTCCAACATCATCGACATCATCCAGCGATAGAGGAGCGAGCGAAAACGTTGCCTTTGCATCCGCTGCCAAGCGCGACTGCTTCATCGCTTCCATTAGCTTCTGATCCTCCAGCACCTGAAGCAAGGTGCGGGAGTCTTGCTTGTTAAAATTGATCTCCCGTTTGCGGTACATTGCCGCCAGACAAAAACCCACAACGCACAAACTCTGCACACACGTTAAGCACGGCCGGTACTGGCAACAGCTCACAACGAACTGATCCGACGCAAGAGTCCGCCGCTGGGATCGATGGAATCGTCCGTCGATGCTTGATCAACGGCCAAACACACCGATCGATCGGTGCGGCGATGAAGTGTTGGCAGCCGTCAGTTGGCTAGATTTCCAGTGTCGGCATCCTTCTCTGTGGCGTGGTGCAGTAAGCAGCACAGGCAAAACAGCGATGGCAAGAGCGATTGAGATGAGCGCACGCAGTGAGCGCCATTGATAAGAGGTCCCGTTTCGCAGCCTTCTGATTAGGACGGGCACGGGATGCGCGCATACACGCTGCGATAGTGTGAGTCAAGCGTCAACAAAGTAAAGGAGTCCCGGAGTGAAGTGTTCCTGCATGATAGGCATTGCTTGATTGCGAGCAAAACCAATCGTCACTCGCGAGTCGGCTATTCTAAGCGCCATATTGTTTTTATTTGTGTTGCATGATAGAATAACACATTGTGAAATGCGTTTCGTATCGCCCACATCTTGCCAAGAAATGGATAGCCGCCTGGTAGCCATCATGTATCGTGAAAAGCTCAAAGTACGAGAGCGCTATGGGTTTAACAACCTGGTAATAAAATGGTTTATTACCACTTTCATTTTCTTGACTTATATTCCCTATTCTCTCTTTCTCTCTCTCTCTCTCTCTCTTTCTCTCGTTCTGTTCTGCGATCAACTCAACTGCGATACTGTAAGATATGCGTACTATACTATCTGCTTGCTAACTGCGTCACTGTTCCACGCACACACTCGCACCCGGCAACTAACCTTCCGGCGAGAAGTAATCGTTGAGCAGGATGGCGGGTGATCGTGGTGACATGATGATTGCCGGATCCGGTTGATCGAAGGATGAGTTCATATCACACTTGAGCAGTACGCCGCGGGCACTCATTGCTGCTGATGCTGTCCCTGCCTTATGGCACACCTGAATATGTATATTAGCACACCAACACACACGTCGCAACAAACGCCGTACGCTGGAGCTGTTGGTGAGCAGATCTTCCCCGGTGCAATACCGCGTCAGTGTCAATGTGCCGGAAGTGGCACTCGGGCAACCGTGCCAAAGCAAACAAAGCAAACCAGACTGGCAGACCACACGGATGGCAAGAACACTTTACTCGCGCCGTTCGCGCACCTTTGATGGACGCGGTACACGATACACCACCACGAAACGCACTCGTCGCGTATATTATCGATGACAGTGCGTTTGCAGCGCGTTTACAGGGCGTTACGAGCTAGCGCGAACAAACAATCACACCAGACCGGGCTGGCATGCGGGTTGCTACTGAATATCTTGTCCGCTTGCCCGTGTGCGCCGGTTAGCGCTGCACGCAAGAAGAAAAAGCAGATCCCACAACAAAACGATTCAGCAGAGATGTTTTTTTTTGCTTGCCCAACGAGATGCTGGGCATCACACAGTGTATTTCCCTTTACGTCTTTCGATATATGTGTGTGTGTGTGTGTGAGTGCACACGGGAATGTTGGTGTGTGTGTGTATGGGCGCAAAACCGAAAGCTGGTTCGGTGCCAATGACCACGGTACAGGAATCAAGTGTTTTTGGGGGTTTGGGCAGAGACACAGCGGGCGAGAAGTCCGTGCTCCGTGGAGGTTACTCGGGTGCGAAGCACTAAATTTAGATTTCGTGTCCTCCTCCTCCCACCGGCCGATCGTGTTTCCGTCCCACCACTTCCCGCCGACGGGTAAAGGAGACGTGGCCGCCGGATGGGAGGGTTTGTCGTGAAAAACAAAACTGTCCGAACTGCAACCCGGTTGCTAGATACGGCCGGCTAGTCTAGGATGACACTAGTCTTCGCTCACACACGCTCGCTGTATCTGATCCGCTCGGTACAATCGCTGCCTGAGTAGGTGTGTTTTGCTCGTAACTCCCGGAGTCGTCCGGTGTAACTCTTCAACAGCACCACGAACCACGTTTGTTGCACCGTCCAACGAAAGCCGACTGACCGTCACTGACCACTGGCACTGTTGGTAGCAGCGAATCGCGCACACGCGCAATTAACATCGATAAGATAATTTTATTATCACCCCGTTGTGGGACGGATGCACGCGTTTGCTCACCAGGTCGGATGCTCCACCGGCTTATCTTGGTGCGACGATTGCAGGTATCTTGCATGCCGATCCAATCGCCGATTCTACAGTACCGACCTCTGTTTTTTTTTTCTTTTCTATGTGTTCTTGGGCTTTGAGAATGGGGATCACAAGGTACTGTTGAGAGCCATACACCGCACGTGTGTTTGCCAACAATTCAACTCACTTATCAGTGTGAGCAATCGTCGTCAAGGCACATCCATCCTTCAACTACCTAGCGTCTAAAATAGCGGATGGCCACCGGCAGCTTACGTAATCTGATCTGTAGCAACCAGCGGCAGTAGCCAAACTATCCGCACTGGAGCACATTTCTTTGCTTTTCCCTGCCCGATAAGATGTAACTAAAAACTGGTGAGGTCTACGTCTACGTACTACCGTGCACAAATTCGGCAGCAAAGCGCACTACCGGCGAGTACCACTCCAAAATTCTTCGCACGCCATACTGGTGATACTGCGAGCAGTGGGTACTGGTAACCCGCCGGCTAGATGCACCAAATCCGAGTCGTCAAAGTTTGGAGTTCGGCTATTCGCGGCTCTCGCGTCGCGTATGCTCCAATGGCCCCTGGCCAATGTAGGAGACTTCACCCTGTCCACACGCTGCCGCAAAGCGTTCCAGGTGTATAAATAACACGACACACGCGGCTACGCGGCTAGGAGTTATTGATAAAACATTCTCCTGACAGAAATTGCGATGCCGACTCGCACGGGTGCGCTTTGGTGGTGCAGGCCACCCAAAAAAAAAGGGTAAAAAAGAGGAGCTCGTAATATATCATATGCTGCAGAAGGTTCCGCCGACAAGCTGGTAGCTTGTGTTGTTGTCTATATATCCGGCGAAAAAAAAACATCAGAACACTAACTGAGGACGCTTTTATGAATGAACTTCATTCGGTCCGATGTCGCCGAACGGTACCGTACGGTGATGGAGTTGGCTGAAGTCGTCTTGCTTTCCGGCAGACACGCGCCTTAGACGACACCGAAACGTCTGCTTTCACGGCCTGTCCGACTGGCCAGCTGATCTACTTACGAACAAAGCAACATATACAAGCACAACATCCCGACGTCGCATCTTTTGTTGTCTAGCTGGGTTGTTGCTGCTGCGAATTGCGAATCTCTCGCGAATATCTTTTTCTTTTGTTGCTGTTGTCGTTGTTGAAAGTGAACTACGAAGGGGAGAGGAAGAATGGGAGGGGGGGGGGGGAGAGAGGAAGAATGGGGGTGTTGTTTACGGTGAACGAAAGCAGGCCACCAACCGGTAGTGTTGCCCGTGCGCTTCGCTGGTAAACTAATTTGTCGTCATTTTATGCCCTTTTTCTCTCTCTCCTTACCTCCCTCTCTTCCCACCTTGCCTCCCTGCATACCTGTATGCCAATTTCGAGAGGAAGCAAGACTGCGGCGATTCTAAATGCGGACAAACTTCCGGCAAACTGTCAGCATCTCTCCATGGTAACATCAGCTGTCTTGCATTGCCGGGAAACGCTAATGCCCTGAGGATCTCCCATGACTCACGTCACGAGCGGGTGCAACAGGGTACAGCATGGGAGTATTGAACGGTTTTGTTGTTTATGGTTTTGTTTGCTTAAGAATTGCTATCCACCAACGTTTTGCCGATGTGTTTGTCGGTATCGCGGTACAAAGTTGCGATGCCTCTGTCTTGTCTATCTTGCCATCATGATCATCCCGCCATTTTACACGTCTCGTGACGGTATCGAAAACAACAGAGTGTGGGGTGTAATTTGATGCTTCAATTTAAGAAGCGATCACTACCAATCGCCGCGTACCGCGTTCGGGTTGCAGCACACCTTTCAGTAGCGCGGCTTGTCGTTGTGGCGCTACTCTCGCCAGTGTATGGATATTTTTGGGATGGCCAATAACAATTCACCACGAGCATATTAGATTTCATCATCAATTAATGGTACGGAGCGGTGTCGTTGCTGTTCCGCAATTCTACCCAACAGTGGCGAAGAAGCGCCCCGGCTAAAATGGGTTGACATTCCCGTGCCGACATTTAAACCAAGTCGGACAGCCGATAAACCAACAAAAACAAAACATAAAATTGAAACCGTGAAGGTTATTCGCAACGGTGCGAAAATGCTTTGCAAGGTTTTATTCTGTTTTTTTTTTTCACGATCGTAGAGGAATTCCAAAATATCGGTTCGCTGTAACAACCCCGACAACTAAGCCGCACATCAGCCGTCGCTGCGAGACGCGCTAATTAATCGTGCATCGGGAACGGTGCTAGATTAATCATGCTTAGGCACGTCACACACGTGCAACATCGGTAACAATTAATGCCGAACGGTGCAGTGGGTCGCTGTTTTTGTTGTTTGCTTTTGGCACGGTGGGTGGAATTTTTCACCCGGTGCGAAAAAGGGCACGGTGCACACGGTATGCATCGGGAGCGGTGATATCGAGCATCCTGATGGGATAGATTCCACGCCTAGATGCTAATTAATGTACCGCGCTAGTTGATATATGTGTATGCATATACATACATATATACATATATATACATACGTATATTTATACATATTTATTTCAGCCTATCCCAATTGAACGTTTGCCAAGGCGTCTTCTAGGCGTGACAAATGGAGACGAACGTGAACAGCTTAACAGCACGCATTCCGTTCGTTGATAATTGCATCGTGCTTGACGCACAGTGCTGCAACTCTCGGTAGGGTAGAAATTATTGGATGGATGTGACTGCCATAGCAAACAACAACGAACTAGAAAACACAAATCCTGAACAGGTTGATCGAAGAAATGTTCAGCTGACGTACAGGAGAGGACCTCTTTCTAATTCTTGAAGTTAAAAGGGTGAGCTGCAAAATTTTTTATCCAAAAATGCAACTAGCTCGTGATTGATTTCTCTCTCAACGAGTGACTTAATTCACGTAAAATAGCTATACAAGCTCTTGGGGGAGACTTGAATAAATTCAAATCATTCATCAGAGTACCTAACTATTCGGAATTGGATAATGCACATAAAAGCTAATTATACCTGTCAGAATTGAGAGTTGAATTCAGATAACGAATATCCAGTAGACCTTCTCACGTATCGGATGTCCAAGGTGATCTTTTCTCAATAAACTGAATTAATAGCCCACTAATTCTGGTTCATAACGTCAAGATGTGTCACCACATAAATGGGTTTGGATGGCCAGATCTTTACCTGCGGTCGCTTACTCAAATGAAGGGTTGCGTGATAATAGTGCGCTAACTGTACGGGCTGGAATAATCGAAGCTTGGATGTTTCCACCAATAGTTCCCGTGTGTCTGGGATGGCTTACAACACCGCAACATTCCACACCGTCCGACACGTTATGGCTTGATTGACGGCCCTATTGACCTTTTTTTTATATTTTGTTTCCAACGGTCACCCCCAGACCCGATGTCCGGGCTCACGTTTAGGGACGGCGACTTCCACAAAATGCTTACGTGCGACATCACCAAACCGGGCCGCTTGGAGCGGACCTATGGGGACGAACTTTAAAGGCGATAAGATAGCCAACATCTGGATTGAGGTGTGTCATTTGGAACCGGTCCCTTCCACCGCAGTACAAATATTGTTGGAATGTTTGGGTCAACAGCGATTCGAATCAACGAACGGCGACCCAACTTTCCTAAATTTAGCTCCCGAACCTGCAGAACAAAGCACATCGGGCACATCGGACGACGGCGGGTACACTACACATCACCAATGCAATGGGACACCACAGACCAAGCACACCCAATATATTTCGTCCAATGGTCAATCAATTAAATTACCATCGACCGCAAAGCGATTGCAGGTACGCTCGCTATCCTCAGCCGTGGCTGGAGATGAATGTACGGACGGCAACATCTTGACGAATTTATTTTCAGCCCAATGGTTGGAGTGATTGGTTTTCTTCAAAATATTTCCCAATCCTAAATGGTCCCCGCAAGGAGAACCGAAGGGTATTGTGCCAATGGTTGCTCGATCGGGTTTGGGTTTATGGGAAGTGGAAACGTTCTTCTCTCGCTGTAGTAATGCAAACTTAGGTGCAAACATTGCGGGTTTTAAGCGAGTTGCGCTATGTACGTACGTACCTGCTTTCAATTTGGATGTCGTTTCTGCCTCAATTTCCATGTCTATATCGAAGGCGAAGCGCTTGCGGGAGTTGTAGTCGTTGGCGTTGGTCATCGTTTCGGGTCGAATGTTGGGTGCTTCCTGGGTGTTTGCTGGAGTTTCTAACCGAAGGTTCGCTTTGCACGCTGGCAAGTTACTGGAACGCCCGACTGAACTCCACCGAAGTGCTGCAACAGGTTTCCGCTTGGCGTTTTCCTATTGTTTTTTTTTTTCACAGCGCTTTTCGTACTAGAGCACCAGAGTATTATGTTCACTGAATATTGCTACCGTCGCTAGCGAGTCACTAATAGCGCCGCATGTACGGTCCAGAACGCTGGCACGGTGGAATGCAACAAATGTGTATGGTCAGCAAAAATGTTTCACTGCAGCTAAAGAGGAACGGAGAAAAAGAAAGCGTACAGAGCAATGAGCAACACTTTTGGACACACGCGAACGAAAAAACACTAACAATAAACACAAAACGACATCAAAAACCATGGAGTCACCCGGACTGGACGACGCAATTGAGCGTAGTGAAGTATTTTATCGATTTCCAAGACGTTTGTGTCCAGCGTACGGTTTCGTCCAAACGGCAGCGGCCAAGCAAGTCCGAGCGGTAAGAAAAGCGACCCGATCCGAACGATTGCCACTGGGGGCCGTAAGGTTGTACGACCGATGGGAGGGAGACTGCTAAGCGGGGTGTATGTGTGTGTGTATGTGTGTGCGCGCGCGGGTGGGTTGATAGGGAAAGGGAAGCAGGTTGATTGTGTGTTTTCGTTTCTTCGCGCAATATTCTTTGAAGTGTGCCCAACTGTGGTGGGAGGAAAAACAAAAACCACACGCCACTCCGCCACCGCAACGCTTTCCAACCACACTCCCTCGCTCCCGGGGGATGTCTTCTAGAACCGTCCGGACCAGCTGCAGGGATAAGGGTTTTCGTACTGGGATCACGCGTGCAGGGTGACGACGTCCGGTCACGAATGCGACCGTTGCCAAAGTGTCGTCTTGCCGCCGGCCAAACGGTCACCCATCACGGCTGGAGAAACACAGCGCGACGCAACACGGACGGGCCATGCGTTTGCAGGGAAGGACCTATACCGAGATGAACTGCGTCACCTTTCACCATCATCTGCTATCGTACGCACATTCGTACAACGGAGCGAACGTTTCATGGAGCCTCGCTCCCGCTCCCACTACCGCACTGCTCTCTATCCCGCTCATAGCCTCGTACACACTTTGGGGATTTTTTTTGTGTGTGTGTGAATCAATCTTTCGGGCGGTGTGGTGTGGTGTGGTGTTTTATAGTAAATGTTTTATCAACTCTCACTCTCTCTCTCTGTCTCTCATATTCGCGCTAGTCATATGCCACAAATTATGGCCAGTGTTTTGATTTTGATCTCTTGTTCACTCAAACACATATTGCAAACGATTGAATCTTGCCTGATTAATGGGTCGATGCGTAAGCCTGCAGTACTGTTCACACACTCACTCATTATCTCATTTATATTCTTTCGCTCTTTCTCTTTCTCTCTCTCTCTCTCTCTCTCTCTCTCTCTCTCTTTCTTTTTCTCTCAATATTTAGTGTTTCCTTTATTACACATTTAATCAAACGATGAAAACGGTTTCCACACATCATCTCTCATATTATTAATATTAAAGGATTTACCCACACACTGAAATGCTTGATAGCGCCATAATTTGTCTCTCCTGCTCTTGCTCTTTGTTTTGGGTTGTAAATCGCAATGTACTTTCACTTGAACCGGCGACGGTTATCAAACTTAAGATCGATTTTTTCGTATGCTATCTCGGTTAGCATATAGGATTCTTTCCACATTTTGAATAAGGAATCTGTTTTTATCAGCAGACAAGACAGGCATAATGCTTGATATTAATCATCGGTACAAAAATAAATTCCATTCCATCCTTTCCCTATGTTTCGTAGTATTTCCAACCTTTATCGTTTGCATTACGACTCGCGGCACAGTATGCAGTGGAATCGCTTGTGCGTACTGTACAAGGTCGATTCGCCTAATGCACGCACGGTACCATGTGTGCATGTATGCATACTGCTGCATGCGACATTCGTTGCTTGAACGTGGTTAAAACGGCGCAGAAGATTTTGAACTTTATTACAAAATGAAATTAAAAAAAAACACACACACGCACAAACACACAAACCATCTGAACACCATTGCGGTTTGGCCGCGAAGCGGAAGCACAAATGTGCGCGTGCCACGCACTATCAGCTGATGGACGAATTGGTATTGGTAATCGCACTCATGGCTTGTTAAAATATTTGGCTTTTGTAGCCTTAACCCTGGCCTTAATCCGGCTCTATGCTTGGCAGGAACAAATGGTGCCACTCATGCACAATTAGAAACAAACCATCACATAAGTACACACACACACAAACACACACACATACACACATACATCATCATCATCATCATGATATGCCGCTTACAAACTTTGGCCTAAAGTGGATGCCGTTTTATTGCCTGCATCACCAGTTTTTGATTGTAGAGTTAAACTTACTGTTTGATGGGCTGATGGATGAATGGAATCGGCTGCACGGTAGCAGAAGGTTCGGTCGGCTTTCCGCTTGTGCCATCTATTTCCAGCCAAGCCTTTATGCGTGCTTTCGTGAAGCTTTTGGCATCTTCCGTGCAAGTGAGAAAAGGACACGTCGGCACTGGGTTGCCCAGGGAAAACGCAACGAATAATGCAGACGCTCGCAAACAAATACACGCACACACACACACACACTACCCACCTCGAAATGAGCAAATCATCAAAACAAACGAACCAAACGCAACGGATTGCTGCAAAGCTTCCCTATTGTTCCTGGGAAATATATTCGCCCCAACCATCCCAGCTCCATCCCACACCCTTTTTCCCCATCCCCATCTCCATACTCCCTCTCACCCCTCCCCCCCCCTTCCTCCCTCTCCTCCCTTTTGGGAAAATGTTCTTGAATTGTGGAAGGTGTGAAGGGATACAGGGCTTTCCAATCGGCTTTGGGCTTCTCTCACCTTCATCACTTTCCGGGTGGACCCGGCCGCTTGCTGAGACTTCCGTGAGCTTACTAGCGTTCATGTGTCAGTCTGTCGGTTGCTGCGGTTGCTGCTCTCGTACTGCATACGATTCATATACACATCGCCAACGCCTGTTTGGTGTGTTGGCGCTTCCGAACACATTCCGCTTCATGCCCGCTCGTCCGTCGCAATCCGTTCCAACAACACCAGCTGCTGCTGCTGCTGTGTGGTGGAGCGATGGTTGGGCTCGTTTATTCGTATGGGTTGAGCACTTTTGCTCGATGCCATTCGGCTCGTAAGCACACGCCTACGGTGGTGTTAATGCGTGGTTTTAACCATCCGTTCCGTCTGTTGCGGTCTCGCTTCCACGTGCATGTGCTGTAATCATTACCACTGTACACCGTACCGGTCGCATACGGGGCGGACGATATTTGGTCACCCAAAAAATCGCAACACAAAGTGCGACACGTGTGTGTACACGCGAAGGCGCACGCGTTGGCACACCGCACCATAATCACCGTATAAGACACAAACATACAGAGCACACACAGCAAAAAAAGCAAAAAAAAAACGGCAACACACGTATACGCAGAGCGCAAACAGAGCGGAACACAAACCTAGAACAAGTACAGTTGCTGGTTTATCGAGCACTCTCGGTGCAGTAGAGTGTTGGAGTAGTACTACTTCTAACAAAAATAAAACACTAAAACGACCAACGATGATCGAATTGTACTTTTGGTGGTATCTGAAAGGCTAAGCAAAACAAAAAAAAAAACAATCGATTGCAAGAATATGGATGAAATCATGTTTCTTCCCTAACGTTTATCTATGAATTTAGCTCGATTCGAATGACATTGTTTTCGCTATTAAAATAAAAAAGCCGTCTAACATCACTCTTGCCTGACTGCCGGACTGACTTCTGAAATCCATACGAAATCTGTCTAACCCCAAAATACTAAAATGCCTATAGTGTACCACGTTGGCCGTTCTAGTGCACGGCAATGCAATCTCACCTTCTAGCAGAACGTGTGCACAAAGGGCGCCTCACAAAGTTTAACCCTTGCTGTTCATTGCGTGTCGCGCGAATCACACCTCTTTTTTTTTATTCGTTTTCTCGTACACCCGCCCCAACACCACGCTCTATCTACCTTTCATTCAGGGCGGCAGGCCCTTCATATTGAGGGGTAGAAGGGGAGGGGTTTAAGGGGAGTTCGCGGCGAGCGGTATTTGTTTACCACTTTGTATACAAAGAACTCGTCCTCGGCATCGGTGTGCACGCCGTCCCGACACGCCGTGCGGGTTGCCTTGGAAATAGGGGGACAAACAAACTCACACAGCAGCTACTGCGAGCGAGATTCTACTATTTGCTGCTTAATGTGCTTTGGATTTGTTTTGCGATATGCAAATCACACAGCTGCTTGATATGCGTGGGCGACATGATGTCGCCTGTCGACAAATGAGCGTGCGCGCGCTCGCCATTACATTGTGTCCGGTGTCTGGCGGATGCTGGAAATCCAGACCAGCCAGGTTCGGTGCCGATCGCGTTTGCATGCGATCGACACACGTGCTCGAACATAGCGCTGAACGGTTATCTGATAACCGCCGATAGTCTTTAATAGAGTTGTAGTTCGATTGTTCAACAACATCGTGACACTTATCGCTCGTCAACGGCGCACATACTGTGATGCGCAAATAAACCCTCTTATCGGCGTACCGACCCAGGCGAACAGCACTCGGTGTGGCTGTTTCCATTTCGAACCATGATTTGATGACTGGAATGTGTCATTGGAATATCTATATTGAACATAAAAACAGAACTCTTGACTGCATAGAAACGGAGCAAACATTTGCACATCAGCGCCGTCGCTTTGAAGTCAGCATTTCGGAATCACATACATAAGAATAGGGAGCAAAGTAGCTAGCATTCTAATAGGACCGCTTTTTTATCGCTCCAATCAAATGAAATACATTACTTGTCTATCTAACACACAGATGAAAACAGCTAGCAAAGCTAAGACGCGTTTACATTTGCTTCAAGCATTGCCCTGCATTAGCGTCCGTTTACCAATCGGTAAGATTTCGTACCTCATATCACTTAAAGCTCAATAAATAATTTGATCAAAAATTTGGTTCTAGGGCAAACAAACAAAAACGAAAACAATGCGAATAAATAAATTGAAGCTAGCACGCGTAACTACATTAAGCGTCATCGGTGTATCATTTGGAAGACATTACTCCAGGGCCAGGGCGAATGTCTGTGTCTGGTGTGTTAGGTTCTACGCATACGCAGCTGTTCCTCATCCTCGAATCCTGCGGTTGGATGGAAAGCAAACAAACTGTTAGTGGTGCATTCGTTTCAACAAGCATCGCTAGCGATCTTACGTTGATAACCGGAGCAGCTCCCGGCGGGTTCGTTTCCCATGGAGACAGAGGGTGGCCGGTCGGTGCTGTCACCGGTCTGTCGTGGCGTTTCCTCGTACCGCCAGGTACCGCAGGGATCGGTGTAATACTTGTCAGCGGGCCCATTGATGCGGCCAGCGCCAACCAGTTCGATCCGGTCGAATGGTTCGGTACAGTCCTTACCGTGCGTAACCTTGTTCAGGCTGGCCAGCAGAAACTTTTTGTCCTTGGCCTCCATCCCTAGCAGCTCCTTCAGCAGCTTCACCTTCGCAATCTGGGCGCGTGATTTGGCCCGCAGATAGTAGGTGACGACGCCCATCGTCAGCAGCACGCCCCCGATGATGGCCGGTTTGGTGATGTAGACGAACACGCGCCAGAACAGATGCTCCTCGCGGAGTTTCAGGATGCCTTGCATGAACAGCTGGTACATGTACTGGGTGCCGCGGAACGGGCCGCATCCGGCACTCACCGGTACCTGCATAATGATGTAACCGTGCGTGAGAAGCACGCCGAACAGTGACACGAACACCAGCACCAGGAAGAGCGTTTGGGTTTGGCTCGAACGCCACAGCCGGGCCGGTGGCTGGCATAGGTAGATCAGCTCGAACTTGTTGATGTAGAAGACGAGCAGCAGCTTCAGGGCAACCAGCAGCACTAGCAGTGGAGCGAACAGCACACCAAACCACAGCAACGTTTGATTGTACACCAGCCCAAGGCTGTGCGTTTCGATGCAGAACGGCGGTGGGGTGAGATAGCGTGCCAGGGGTGAGGTCGATGGTGCGGCACCCTTCACCGGGCCGTATCGAACGTGGAGCAGATAGCGTACGCCACGGATCGCGCACAGCAGCACGGTCGAGATGAAGAAATCCACCACCAACAGTCGGTACAGCTCCTGGCCGATGAGTGTCTCCCAGCAGCCGGTGGCGTTGTGGGCACGTGTCAACCAGTACACCAGCAGCACACCGACGATCGTCAGCTGCAGCAGGAACAGGCGCAGCAGGTTGATGTTGAGGCGTGTGGCCACCTGCCGGTACTGCTCGAGCCGGCCCAGCAGCTGACAGGCGTACCCGAACGCAACCATCG
Organism: Anopheles rivulorum; assembly: GCA_018908115.1. Taxonomy (NCBI): domain Eukaryota; kingdom Metazoa; phylum Arthropoda; class Insecta; order Diptera; family Culicidae; genus Anopheles; species Anopheles rivulorum. Next base: position 9,529,354 of record CM032179.1, read on the forward strand.
TCACGTTCGACACGACCGACACGTACAGTGCGGACCAGGCGGTAAAGTGATCGGTCGCGCCGAACCGTACCAACAGTGCCCATAGGCTGGCGGCAACCGCACTGATCAATGCCAGCACCGTCATGTGCACCACCAGGCGCAGTGCTTCGCGTCGTAAACGATGCCACCGGCCGGGCACGAACGGGACACGGTTACGCTGGGCCAGATAGTCACGCAGCTCGTTCAGGATGGTGGTGTGCTTGAGCCGGGCGGCCTTCCCATTCGCGATACCGTAATCCCACGAGCAGACGATCTTGTGCGTCAGGATGTTCTGCACCGTAGCGCTCGACTCGATAAAGCTGATCCGGTACGATCGACCCATGCTGATCGACACGACGACAAACGTCACCAGGGACAGCACCGTGATTGTGAGGAAGTATGCATGCGGCAGACTATACTCAGCCGTACCCGGTACGAGAGTGAACGAGCGATTGCTGTACGATCCGTAGTACATTACCGATTCGCTGAGAAAGCCCTGCAATCGAATGGTTGGGTTTGGTTAGTATTCGTGGTTTTTCCATCAGTTTTTTTTTCTAACATAATAAAGGGAACAGTGTACAAAAACTTACCGCTTAAGGGCATCCTACTACTCACATATTGCAAGCGTACAAAACAGAGAAAAACTAGTACTAAGAAGGATGTTTTACATCGTACCCAGCCCACCATTGTATCAAACCCCGGACGTACCTCACCAGTCAACAGATCCCGCAGATGAAAGTCCTGCCGTGCGTTGATGTCCAGCTCGGGGATAACGGGATCGTGTCCGGCCAGCAGCTGCGGAAAGATCACGAACGACCCGATAAAGAGTAGCAGCACCAGGTTCAGCACCAGCAGCCGCCGGAGAAACTTAAAGTACGCACTGATACGGCTGCCAAAGTGTCCCTCGATCTGCTTCATGCTGCCGTAAAACAGCTCGAAGTTTGTGACAAAGCTTTTCAGCAGCTTGGCGGCCCGCGTTGCATACAGCTTGCCGCTGTACCGGTACCGACGGATAAGACCGATCGATTTCGCACGCGTCGCCCGACGGTTGACCGTTTGCGACAGCTGCTCCCGGATCTGACGCTTGGTGGAGATTTTGTGTGCAATCGATTTGATCGTTTCGATGCGTAGCTGTTCGGCGATCGGATTGTCCTCCATCAGCTGTTCCCGTTGGCCAAGCTCCATCGTGATGTGATCCACGTCGGACGCACTGGTCGTTATCAGATCACCATCGATCGAGAGCGCTGCGAGAAGGGCAAGAAGCGATTAGAAATTGTTCGTGCACGGAACACTGCCGGAACAGGGAACTTCTGGTCGTACTTTTCTGTATTCGAGACGGCATCAAGCGGATGGTTTTGTTGTAAACGGTGCGCTTATTGTTCTTCACACTTCGTCCAAAGTTGCTTGACCAGCGCCGAAAGCTCTGCAACAACGGTAATATCAATTTAACATAGCAACGGCATCTGGGCTACTGTCTTCATCCCCAATCACATCACTTACCTGCGAGAAACTAACATTAACACCCTGAAATTGATCCTCCTGGCTGGCGAGTGGATTGCCCGTGGATGAGAACAGCCTAGCCTCATTGCCCAGCTGTTCATCTCCGGCGTCATCCTGCAGCACCTCGATTTTATCCTCGTCCGGGGGGTTTTTGAACACACCACCATCGGCACCATTGCTGCCTTGCTGGTATCGCCTGTTGCCAATCTCATTCACCTCCACGTGAAATGCCCCATCGCTCAGGACGGAACGATGACGGGCCATCGTCGGACGTACGGCTCGTACAAACCACTACTGGCAACCTTCACCACTTGAGGTGCGGTTCACGTTTAATTGCGCTGCACCCGTCCGATCGCTCGGTTCTACTGCAATCGGCTCAACGTTTCCTCACCATTATCGGAGTACTATTTCAATAACGCGTTTTGCCAGCACACTCTGCTGTTAAAAAAATCTTCAAAGGGAGAAACCGCGTTTGTTATGCCACTTTCCTAATGGGCAAGTGGTTTTATTTGATGTTGTTTGTTATCGTCCCCTACGCCTACGATTTCCTTCGAACTGCAAAAGTTTACATTCCATCGAATGACAGTACTGTTAGGGAACAGCTGCATAGCGACGAGCTGTCTATACTTGCTCTACATAGACCGATATGTATATTGCTCGCTGTTGCGTACACGCGTGGGTACGGTACACCGAATACATACAAAGCTTTGTACAGAAAAGCTGACCGAACCAGAAGCTTTCAGCTGTCATTACAACAAATCGTGCATGGAAATATTTCACAACGTTGAAACGTTTCATTGAAATTATGGGCGTTATAACATAGGAAAGGTTTCTTTTTAAAACCTTGTAATCTTTGTAATAACTGTTTTGATTATTGTACGATTGGAAAAACTATTACAGGATTACTAAAAACGGGGTGTGAATGACTAAACTGAAATCGTTCTAAATATAGTTAACTTATCCAAAGATTTTAAACATAAAGAGAGGCATTTTTAAAATATTTAAATAAAGAGCGGTAGCAATACGTGTTCATGATAAAAAAAGGAGCGGCGTCCAGGGATTTGAAGTGCATCTGTATTTGTTATTGTTTGCGAGAGAAAAGATCCATATAAAATGATTGAACCCTTCTCAAACATGATTCAAAGTTTGTAGAAGCACTTTGGTTTAGAATTGCAATTCACTCCTATCTCTTCCTATGCGCATACAAACTCACTATTACTTCTTCATTGTTCTACCTTTAGAAAGCACCCCCCATCAATGTTCCAAGATGAAAAGTGTTTCGGTTCAAGCCTTTTCTTGTTGTTCCTTACATTGATTAGCAGTCCCAGTCGTATGAGCGATTGCGGTGGACAGGTGTGCTGTAAAAACTGGCGATTACCGTAATGCTCAAGTTGATCCGTCGATTACCTCCGGCCATTGATCCAGTTGTCACGGGAGGACGACGATAAGATGCGTGCACCGCGATAATGTCTGCTTTATCGCTTATTTATGACGTACTCCGCTAGGGAACTGGCGTGCCTCATTGTGTTCGTACGATTGTGATTGCTTTCACAGATCGGGACTGAAATCGGTGATGGCGCATCCGGTGCGATCGCACGTTATGGCTAAGATGCAAGCAGGTCTTGGGTTGTTGGAGGACATCTTGTCAATCGGTAGTTTTGGATGTTATCTTTCGCCTATATGGTAGCTATTTCTGCATATTGTTCCCGACACCGCTTGACACCTCTCGTACAACTTCGACGACTTCCCGAAGTTGATGGGGTTTTTTTTGTTTGTTTGTGCAGCCAACAAGACAATCGGTAATCTCACATTTGCCCCAGTCACCGGCTTAATGAGCTGTTTATCGCTCGGCTATTGCTCAATTCCAGTTGCTAATGGCCCATTTTGCTGCACCATTCCCAGCGCTTTCATTGCAAGCCATTGTGTGCGTGTGTTTTAAAAATAAAAGGAGATTAGTGTCAAAGTCCACCCGGGAAACCAGATTACCAGATTTTGCGTAGGTACCATGTAATATGTGCCAAATAATAAAGCTCAATGACACTTGTCTGTTTGCGAAGCGTCATCGATTCAAGGAGTTGAGGAAAAAGGCCGAAAGAACAATCGCAGCCGCAGGCATCTGAGGTAGTCGTTACAAGCAGTTGGTCGAGTAGCAATCCAGCCATCGACACCTGCTCGCTAAGTAGTGTGAAACACCTGGAATTGCAGGTCTTGGAGGGCCTGTAATCACCATTTCGTTGGTGAAAAGCATAAGCGCGCGTCTCAATCTTATCAGCCATATTACGCTCCGGTATCGCGGTATCTCGTGACGCATCGATTAAATTGGTCAATTCGGGCGGCACAGATGGCACGGTTAGTTGTTTGCTACGGGATGTGGATACCAGTGGTGCCTATACTCTCACGGTGACCGGTACCAGCGACACCAGTACACTCCGAAGCACTGTCGGGGCCGGGTGCCACTTTAGTAGCGTCAAACCAAACGTCAACCAGCGTCCACGATCAACCAAGTCCCGGCGTACGCTGCATACCAGGCTAACCAAGCAGCTATCCGATTGGAGCAGTAGAGCTCGTCACCCAGGTGGTATCACCAGCTGGTGTGCCAAGTGTTTCGAGTGTGCATGAAGTGACGGCTTTGCTACCAAAGGCTAGTGCGCGTGTGTGATTAAAGTGATGAGTAGTTTAGGAATGTACGGATCTCGCCGCACGGTAGGATTCCTACTGCTGGTGCTGCTAGGCGGTGCGTTAGTGGTACCTTCTCTGGGCCAGGAGGAGTATCATTGCGTGATGCATGATGTGTGCGCGGAGGTCGGCATACATGCCCAAAACTGTCCGGTAACGATGGCACCCAAGCCGCTGACGGATCCGGTCGGGATAGAGATAATGCACCGACGGTGCGGCTGGATGTTTCCCACCGACGATACACCGGTGTGCTGCGCGGTGCGCCAGGTGATCGAGATGGACAAGAACTTCCAGCAGGCGGAGGGACTGTTTAGCCGTTGCTCGACCTGTCTCACCAACATGCTGTACAGCATTTGCAGCTTGGCGTGTCATCCGGAGCAGAGCCGATTTATGACCGCGTACACCGAACCGACCGGCACGTATGTGGATCGGGTCGACTACCGCATCGATCGGCAGTACGTGCAAGAAACGTACGACTCGTGCAGAGGTATCGTGCTGCCGTCCAGTGGCAAGTACGCGATGGACGTGGGCTGCGGGTTCTGGGAGGCGACCGGCTGCACGGCGGAACGCTGGTTCCAGTACATGGGCGCAGCCGACAACGAGTTCGTGCCGTTCGAGATCAACTACCTGTACGAGGAGGATCCGGCGAAGCGCTTCAACCAACCGGTCAAGCACTGTAACGAGGCGTACGACGGTTCGTACGCCTGCTCCTGCGTCGACTGTGATGAAAGCTGCCCAACCAGCGAACCACCGGTGCCGAACGATCCCGGCTTCCTTGTGGGTGATCTAAACGGTGTCACTTTTACGGTCGCGGTTGTGATCGGTGGCATTGGGCTGGTCTGCATCACACTGGCGCTGGTGTTTGGCACGAAAGAAGGGACCGGACGTCCGATGCCAGATCTGCCCGCCATGTTCGGTGGCTTCCCATCCGTCAACCGTGCGCTTGGGCGTATATTTACCCGTTGGGGGACTTGTAAGTGTTGTTTTTTTGCCCACCCGCCCCAAATGTCAATAAAACCACCTGGGAGTGGTCCTAGCTCTATCTGTCTGGTTTCACTCCTATCCCTTCCTTAGTTTGTGCCCGCAATCCGGTGCTGATATTGGCCATCTGCTCGTGGATTGTCGGCGGGCTCGCGTTCGGCATACAGTATCTGATAATAACGACCGACCCGGTGGAGCTGTGGGCAGCACCGGACAGTCGGTCGCGTCAGGAGAAGGATTACTTCGATTCGCGCTTTTCGCCGTTCTACCGTACGGAGCAGATCTTCATCAAACCGAAGCGACAGGATTTTGTAAGTGTTTAGTTGCTGTTTGTTGGTGTTGCTGGTTTGGGTTCACCGTGTGCCTCTGTCTGCTTTTGCAGTTTGTACATCCAACAGCGGAGGGCAACCAAACGTTCGGGCCTGCGTACGATAGGGAGTTCCTGCTGGAGGTGTTCCAGCTGCAGGACAGAATCGAACAGCTCGGCCAGGCAGAGGGCCGCGGTTTGGAGAAGATCTGCTACGCCCCGATGACGGCGGTCGGCCAGCAGACGGTACTGTCCGAGTGTACCGTGCAGAGTGTCTTCGGTTACTTCAAGAACAATCTGGTCGAGTTTAACCGTACCGGGACGGACCTGAACGGGTACGTGGTGAACTATCTGGACAAGATTAATGGCTGCACTCGCAACGCCTATCTGCCGTCCTGCTTCGGCACGTACGGTGGTCCGATCGAACCGGGTGTGGCCGTGGGTGGCTTCCCACCACCGGAAGCCGGTGCCAATCCCGACTTTCGGCTCGCGACAGGCGTGGTGCTGACGTTCCTGGTGGAGAACAAGGCGAACAAGGACGAGCTGGGTCCGGCCCTGGAATGGGAGCAACGCTTCGTCGACTTTATGCGCGACTTTGAGCATCCGATGATGGAGGTCGCCTACTCGGCGGAACGCTCCATCGAGGACGGCATCGACGAGATGTCCGAGGCAGAGATGTACACCGTCATCATCAGCTACGTGGTGATGTTTGTGTACATCACCTTCTCGCTCGGCAAGATTCGGGGCTTCCGCGCGTTTCTGCACGGTTCGCGCATTGTGCTGGCGATCGGTGGTATCGTCGTGGTGCTCGCGTCCGTCGCCTGCAGCTTGGGCTTCTTCGGCTACCTAGAGCTCGCCACCACGATGCTCACGATTGAGGTGATCCCGTTCCTGGTGCTGGCGGTCGGTGTGGACAACATCTTCATGCTGGTGCACGCGTTCAATCGGATCGATCGCGAACGGACGCCGGAGACGGCGTGCGCCATCGGTGAGGCACTCGGCCAGATTGGCCCGTCTATACTGTTGACGTCGGCGAGTGAGTGTTGCTGTTTCGCGATCGGTGCCCTGTCGCCGATGCCGGCAGTCAACACGTTCGCCTGGTACGCGACCGTCGCCCTGCTGGTGGACTTTTTGCTCCAGATATCCGCGTTCGTGGCGCTGATGGCGCTGGACGAGAAGCGTGTCGAGCACGGCCGGCTTGATCTGGTGTGCTGCGTGCGGGCGACCAAGAATCCAGACAAACCGACACCCCAAACGGACGGTACTGGCTGGTTGGAACGCGTCGTAGAGCGATTCTACGTGCCGTTCCTGCTGCGTCGCCGGGTGCGATTGCTGGTGCTGGCGCTGTTTCTCGTGTGGGGCTCACTGTCGCTGATGGTGGTGCCCAGCATCGAACCAGGACTGGATCAGGAGCTCTCCATGGCGGAGGACTCGCATGTGGTCAAGTACTTCCGCTTCATGGCGGACCTGTTCTGGATGGGCCCGCCGGTCTACTTCGTGCTCAAGCCGGGCCTGAACTACACAGACGTACAGCATCAGAACTTGGTATGCGGTGGTATCCTGTGCAATGACGACTCCATCCAGACGAAGCTCTACCAAGCCTCACTCTATCCGGAAACGTAAGCACACATTTGCCGGTGATCCTTTGAGGAGATATTTTTGTGGAAAATGCACACTAAATAATTGAGGATTTTGGTTGGTGGGGTGGAATTGCTTTACAATTGCAGCACGCACATTGCACGACCTTCCTCGTCGTGGCTGGATGACTACATCGATTGGCTTGCGATCCAGTCCTGCTGCCGATACAATCCCGCCGACGGTTCATTCTGTGCCAGCAATTGTAAGTAGGCAATCTGTAAGTCGCGAATATCCCCAAAGTCACGCGGTCGGTGTGGGTTTCTCGGTTTGCTCTTTGCAGTGGGATTCTTGTGCCCTTCGTGTCCGAAAGAGTACGACGAAACCGGTATCCGGCCGACGGTAGCGCAGTTTGAGCGCTACCTGGAGTTCTTTCTGTACGACCTGCCGGACGAGAACTGTGCCAAGGCAGGCCGGGCGGCGTACTCACGCGCCCTCAATTACGTGCTGGACGGTGCCGGTCGGCTTAACGTGGAGGACTCGTACTTTATGAGCTACCATACGACGGCCGTCACGTCGCGCCAGTTCTATACTGCGCTCGAGCAGGCCCGCCTCATCGCGGACGACATCCAGCGGATGCTGGACGAGCGCAATGCCGGCGTGGAGATCTTCCCGTACAGTGTGTTTTACGTGTTCTACGAGCAGTACCTCACGATCTGGTCGGATGCGATGCAATCGCTCGGTCTGTCACTGGCGGCAGTGTTTGTGGTCACGTTCCTGGTGACCGGACTGGATATACTTTCCGCACTGGTTGTCATTCTGATGGTCTTCCTGATCGTACTCAACATGATGGGGTTGATGTGGCTCTGGAACATAACGCTTAATGCCATCTCGCTCGTGAACCTTGTCATGGTAAGCAGAACTAGGTGCAGATCTGCTAGGCGCTAACGGTGAACATCGATCTAACTTTTCGTATTCTCTCTCATCTGCAGAGCGTTGGTATTGGTGTGGAGTTCATCTCACACATAGTGCGCACGTATCGACTGGCACACGGTACCCGCATGGAACGATCTGCCGAAGCGATGGTTCGCACCGGTAGCTCAGTATTCTCCGGCATCACGCTGACCAAGTTTGCCGGTATCATCGTGCTCGCCTTTGCCAAATCGCAAATCTTCCAGATCTTCTACTTCCGCATGTATTTGTGCATAGTGCTGGTGGGAGCGGCACACGGCCTTATACTACTGCCCGTGTTTCTCAGCTATATTGGACCACCGGCACCACCAACACCATCACCACCATCGTTCGCCGAGACTAGCGCCGACAGTGCGAACTTGAAGCGGAACGAAAAGGTGGATCTCACCGACGAGGCACCCATCACGGCTCCATTGAGCACCGAGGTGAGATCGACCGACGAAACGGCAACGCTGGCCAACGGTACTCCCGAACAGAATGCAATCGAATCACTCTAGACTTTGTGTATGTAGGCTGGCGCGTGCGCGCGCGCCCCTGACTGTATGTGTGTGTGTGTATTTCTTTAATCATTAATTTATTTACTACTTACACCATTTGCACAACCAAAAAACAAAATTACACTCACTGTTTCCGAAACTAATAAAGCGAGAGGGCCTGTTTTTTACCCATTCCAACCCATCAACTTGGGATTGTGTACAGAAACAACTGTCGAGCGAAATGGAAGAGACAGGGAGTGCACTAGACGCTACTACTACTGACGCGTTGATTGACGTTTATGATGTCAGCTTGAAGGGTACGCCGGTGAAGCGGGGTCGCTGCGTGATGCGGTCCGCGTTGATCTTCTCACCGACCAGCGTGATCGGCGACCGTTTCTTCGGATGGTACAGCAAGTGGATATCTCGACCTTCATACCGGTAGAACGGCTCAAAGTACCAACCGTAGCTGTGGACGAGAAAGAAAAAAGAATTGGTGTCCGCGGTCTATCAGGCCGTGTGGCTGGTGAAACCACTAACCACTGGCTTTCGGTGATCGGTTCCGGGTAACGGTCCCGCGGTCCTTCGGCAATGGTCTTCTCCACCAGCGCGCAGTAATGGTCAAAGTTAGGCAATCCGCTGCGTCCAGCTGCGGTGGAGTCATACTTGGACCAAAACTTGATCGCTATCGGCACCCGCTTCAGGCTCGGCAGGAAGCTATCGTACAGCCGGATGTAGCGATTCTGCCTGTTGATCAGCTCCTTCTCGAATGCGTACGACACGATGGCGGGTGGCCGCGGTGGACTATCTTCGCCTTTGAGCATCGCCATCCGCACCGAGGTGTCCTTTCACTGGTTCTTGGTTCACACACACACACACCCACCAACGCACACGCGCACGGGAAGAACACAAAATAATTGCTACCTAGCGAACTGCTTCAGATGAGCGGAAGCAATGAACTAACCTACCTAACCTGACCGACAGACGCCACGGTAAAGCCGAAAATGTACCGCTTCTGGCCCTTGATGACTGCCGGCAAGCCGTACCACAATCATTCCTTTTCATCCTCTTCACTAAATTCTTGCGGTTCGCTCCAATGTTTCTGATCCAAAAAAAAAAAACAGATAAAATAAAAGAAAATGGCAAGAATCCACCATTACCTTGAGGTTTGCCATAGACGAGAGAGTTCCAAGGTTTCCGAACCCCGCAAGTCACCGGGCGCGGGCTATTCATAATCAACACGCGTGAAGGGCACGGAAATTTGTGATCCTATTGAACCTAAAAACCCGGTTGAAGAATGCTGGAGAGGGGGGAGAGGTTAGGGGAAAAAGGGTGGAGAAGGGAAACTAATAATAGTAACGCGACTACGGATGCCACAACTAATGACAACGGCGGTGCTGTGTAGTAACAATACCAATAAAAATAATAACGAACTTGATGATAATAATCGTAACCAAACATCGTGGGTTGCTGAACGGTTTTTTGCCTTTGATGGTAAAGACATAGCACGGGTTAGTAAATTCGTGAACAGGGAACGCTTCAAGACGGGCCACGATGACTTCCAGGCCCAGGCCCAGAAGGGCCGTAGATGGGATTGAGGAGTTTAAGGCCCAATGCCCGCCCTGATTCCGCTCTGCTTTCCAGCAGTGGCAATAAATTGTTTTGTGGAAGTATTCCAGGCCTTCCTCAATATGCCTTGCACACCCACCCCGCTCCATCCCCGTTGCACGGCTTCCGACTCCATCATTCTTTGTCAATGTCTTGTGCTGTAGAGAGAGAGAGAGAGAGAGGGAGAGTGAGAGCGAGAGAGCGAAAGAGAGAGAGAGGACAAGCAAAAAATTAAATAAAAAACAAAATAGATACAAAAAATACCATCAAAAACGGAACTTCTTGAAAGTATGATTGACCTTCGCCGAGCGGGATCTACAGCAGAAGGTGCACTCTAGTATCCTGGTCCTGTTCTGCTATTCCCGGGCTCTGCTAAATACATCATTAATGGAACTCTCTCGTCCCACCACAAGTCAAATACCATGTGGCGGAAGTTTATTTGCGTTTAATGACTGGCAGGCTGGCTTTCATAGGCATGAAGTTTCGCATGAACAGTGGCCATTACGGGTGAAGATATTGGAGGTCCCGTTTGTTTACTGCGCTGATTCGGCAGCGAAGCTATAGCACACCTGACATGGGCAGAATTAATCGCTCATAACGTTTCACCGTTTAACCGCAGCAGCGAGCAGCTAGGGTTTGCTTTTGCCATATTTAATCCTTCTCCAGGCTGCTTAATCAATTCCAAGACTTTTAAGGACACTCTGTCGTACGGGGTTGCCCAACAAGTGATGAAGAGGGTCTATTGGGTGGTGTGTAATACCGGGAGCTGGAAAACTCCTTGAAGGGGTGGGCTGTTTATTTTTTCGGTCTGTCTCTCTTTCTCTCTCTCTCTCTGTCTCTCTCGTTCGTTGGCTCAATCAAACCAAAGCCGGTAACCTCGGTTGTAGTTCGCGTTGGATTTCCCCCCACTTCAACCTGATGAACGCGTCGCTGTTAGGCTCGCTGCTCAACACAACACGAATTTATTGCACTTCGGCTGTGCCTCTTGTGCCTCAGCCTGGTGCTCCAGAGAGTAGTTAATAGTAGATGACATGCCAGGTTTTGTCCACAGCGGTTAGTCCCCCCCCCTGGTTGGCGTGTGTTTTTGCTGGGAAGTTTTATAATTGTCACTATTGTGACGACCTTGACTTAGATAGCAACGGGGACGTAAAGGGCATATGTATTTTTTATTGTTGATGTTGGGTTATGCTTTTCAAGGTCCCTGGAGTTTCTGTTATTGAGGAATTTTTGCGTGATGCAACTGGTTTCTTTGTACGGACTTTTCTCGTCCTAATAGACACGGCAATGTGGAAGGATTTCGTGGTTGCTTTCTTCACTTCAAACACACCATAAGCTTCGCACATCCACCGCATGGAATACTGTAAAATCAAAAACAAATCGTGATTATGATTATCGACCCGTCATATCGTGCGGAATTCTCGATTTCTGCTTGTGATTTCCGGTATCGGGTACGTTTGGTGTTCCCAAGCGACCGATGACGTAATCGATCGCTAATTATTATGAAGAATAAATAGAAAAAGAGGAACAAGAGCCAGCAGCCCCATCCCCACTGTATCGCTTGGGGAACAATGCGTATGCTTTAGTCATGCTGTAATTGGTAACGTTGCTTCATAGCAATGGCAAACAAACCATAGGCCACCATTGTTTCGGATGGGCAATGAGAATGGGGTTTGCATGAGCCGTTTGCTTATCAATCCTGCTGGTTTCGGATTGTCTGTGTCATCGTCATTATTGGATGAGCATTGCTTTAGCACATGTAAAGGAACGTATCTTGCATTTGCTACTGTCATCCTCTCGACTAAACTCATCATCTCGAAATTTAAATAGCGCTAGATTGAATGTGAGTTGAAATACTTTTTACTCTGTTATATCTCCAAACCAAACAGGTAAATTCCATCTTCTGATGCGATCCATGTAAAAACTCAGCGCGTTCCGCAAAGACAAGCCGAGCTCTTGGTGTGATTAGTTCTTTTTTTGTTTTGGTTTTGTTGCTGCTTGTTTGAAGCTGCTGTCAAGACTGTTCCGGGACTTTGCCTGCCAACCCGCGGCCAAAGGACAACGACCAGACGAAATTATTGATTCTCGGCGTCTCTGGTACAAAAGCAACAACCAAAAACAATAAAAAAGAAAAATAAATAGCCGGCCCTCCGTACCGAAGTTGCACAACACAACACAACACACCATCGGGAAACGAAAAACTAAACCAAGGAAGAAACAAAAAAAAAAGCAACAACCCAAACTTTGCCGAAAAACGAAACATTACCTAGGGTCTGGAAACGGTATTTGGCTCACCCACACTCCTATTGCTTGGGTTGTCTGGGAAAGGGAGGTTTTTTGAGAGAGGGGGGGGAGGGGGGGGGGGTGGGATTCTGTTTTTTGGTTTTTACTTGCTTTTTTTATACAATTCTAGAACGCTTCCCTGCTCCGTTCACTTTTTTTTATCTCGCTTTATTGCTTTAGTGCTTTTGAGGCCAAATGCTAGTTGGTATTGTCAGCCACAATTTGGATTGGGTTTTGCAGGATTCCAGCCCAGCCGATGGGAATGTTGTTTGGTTTCGTTCGTTTCTTATCCGTTCACTATTCATACTTCATCTCATTTTGAATTTAACGTTCTAAACTTGCTAACGATTTAAGATGCTTTGTTAATAACTTACATTCCTAGTAATACGCAACTCCAGTAGACAAGGGCTCATTGAAGTCAATATGATTTAAAAAAATATATTATTAAGCTTATTTATCGCAATATTAGACCCAATAACGAGTCCCTGTAAATATTGACGCACGGACATTCTTTGGAAGACTTATTACCCTGTGAACCAGAGATATCTAACTCATTGTGTTTTAAAAAATATTTATTTTTATGGTGATCAAATGGTACTTTTCAGAGCAAATTACCGTGCCTATCTTAAATGATATCCAGGCTTTGGAGGTCGTCATAGGATACAAGTTGATTTCCTCAAAATAAACAGAGAAGTATCAACCCTTCCTGTAGACTCGATTATTTCCATTGCTCCAATTTTCTCGCAGCGTTCTCTTTTAAATCCCACCACCATAAAGGATGATGTAGAGGCTCCTAGGCTCCCTTCACACTACTTCACACTACTTACTTTGAAAAAAGTAGCATATTAAATACTTTCATCTGTGACAAGATTTTGAAACGTTTCTCATTCAAAAGAAAAGTAAATTAATAAAAAATAAAAAAGAAGAGTTGTAGGCTTTGTCCGAACCAGAGGTCACTCAACAACTCTCATTCCATTCGGCCACCCTGAACTAGCTATCGGCAAACCTTCATTGCAGTCAGCTCGTTTTGTTCTTTCGTTCCTTACTCAAACGACCGTGACGACGACTCATACATACGCACGCTACCACCAGCTCCATCGTGGAAAATGAGGTGAATCGTATCGTGCTCATTTTCACACCACCCAGCACCATGCGACGTGATGCGAAGCCATGTGTGTGTGTGTGAATGCATTCATTTTGTTTCCGCGTTTATAATAATTTGATCGCTTCATGAGTTATGGCGATCCCGTAACGGGTGGAAGCAGGGCTGGAAGCAGATGGGTTGAGGTTGCCTGTGTTCCATCATCGTCGCCCGTACCTTCCGAACGTCCGAACCTTACGCGAGACGGCGATGATGGTCACTTTTAGGTTGGTTCATGAAACATGCACGTTTCAATTATTGCCCCCGTTTCGCAGCAGAGTACTGTGGCATTTGGGCTGCACCTGAAGGGAGGAACTGGTTGAGTAAGAGGGGTGAGTGGAGGAAGAAGGACGGGGGAGGGGGGAAAATATCTGCAGTTACGTCTTGGTGGACTGCTCGGTGTGCGGGAGACTCACCATCTTCGACGCGTCCCGGAGATCGGCAAAAACCGAGTACCGTATCTGACGTGGTTTTTTGGGAGCGGTGCCTCAAGATACCGCAAGGCATGTTCGTCTACCGGCTTCCAGCGTTCTTCCCGTCGTGTGCATTGTATCGGTCGTATGTTTTGTTTGGTTGGGTTTCTAATTAATTTACATACCCTGTCTGTCTGTCGTACGGCACGGACCAGGCAAGGTGAAAGACATCTCGCACCAGGCGAGGAGGCAATGTCTGGACGAGTCACCGTGCGTTCCGGCCACAATGTTTGTTGCTGAAGATCAATCAGCTACAATTGCGTCCTGTAAAACATGGTCTCCAGCGAGCGCTTGGATCCGCATCAGTATTGCTACAGTTCAATGGGAAATCATCCACGGAGCTGATTTGCATGCCATCGGATGCGGGACCTCTTGCAGACAACTCCCGACAACAATCGCTCACCCCTCAAAACTTGCTCCCGCAATGATTCGAAAATCAGGAAATAGGGTTTCTTTCTGTCCATGCTAACCAAAACACACCAATTCGTGTCTAACGTTTTTTCGCTTCACTTCAGGGTCTGGTTTTGCTTACGCTAAAGTACACTCTCGGAGGGTTTAGCTTTTAGTGCCGGGAGTGTTTCCCGGACCATACGACGAGCTACTTGATTTCCTGCAAGATATGACAATATATTATGTCTGTCCAATGCTGCTACGGACAGGTTCGCAACAAAACCGACTGCAAACGTATGCTTACACACATATACGCACACACTGGGGGGAAAAAAGAATAACCCCCACTCCGAAGGGAAAACTAATATTTTGGCAGTAAACCTAAAACCGTGGCAACGTCCTAAGTACGTGCCAGGGTCTCATTCTATCTCGTTTATTCTCTGTAACAAAAGCAACGTGAAGACGAATAAGAGTTTTTTTTGTGTGCAAATGTCAGGAAGCGACATGAGCACCACGCGGAAGTAACAGGTCCAACGAAAACTCTCCCCCCGGTTCAGCTACCTTTTTCTCTTCCCACGTCTGATCCATAACACATGTGAACAGCTGCCGCTAACATGCGCTGCGTATCCGAATTACCGTGCGACGGTGCGATGCAGATATATGTAAATTAAAATGTAATAAAATTTGCATAGCCCAACCGGCCCCAGTCTAACTGTGGCCGATTTCAGAAAGTCGG
>CM032179.1:9545910-9596003 GCA_018908115.1 Anopheles rivulorum
TTTTTCTTATTTGAGTGGTAGGGCAAGCTTTCAATTTGCTACCGATAATTGAAAGTGAGCAACCAGGGAAGGCTGTGTTATTGCGTTCTACGTACTCCAATATGCACATATGCACTCCTGTACGCACCTGGGGGAATGCTTCTCAGGTGTGGTTGAATGATTGTTTTGTTGCACCTCTTTTTTGTTGTTGTTGCTGTTGTCTTGAATTAATCGAGAGCCCTCGAGCCGGAACTCATGGAATGGAGCAACATTACCAGCTGGAAATTATGAAACACAGCTTCTGCAGTCACGTAGTGTAGCAAAAAAAAAAAATAAATATATACACAGAAGGAAATAAAACACAAAGTAAAGCAACCTGTGTGGGACGGCGCGCGTGTGCGTCGGTTAATTATATTGTTGAGTTAATTGAAACATTTAAAGCACACACACATTAAGCCGTTGTGCAGGAAGCGGACGGTGCACGGAGTTAAAAGGGAGCTTGGTTGAGCAACTATTAGCCGCAATGGTGGTGACGACGATGTACAACAGAATGTGTGTTGCTGTTGTTTTTATCATTAATTTTTGTTGTTGTTGCCTCTGCTTCTGCGTGTAATGCAGCCACATTACAGGCGTGATACTGTGAGAGGGTCGTTAGGTATGTGGAAAATGCACCAAGGGGTGGTATGCCCTTGTTAGCATGGAAGCTGCTGCCCATTAATCAATCAATTAGGTACATCATGTACGCGTTGCCATTATCAGAGCAGCACGTGCTATTCTCTTTTGTTTATGTTTCCTTCCTATTTCCTTTCCCTGCTTACTCTCCTCTAGCGTTCAAGATGTCTGCATAGTGTAAAGATCGATGAGGGAAGCCTAGCCCTACCAGATATTAAACGTACTTCAAGATCTGTTGAAGAAATACAGCAGTTGCCAAACACCAAGGACTGAATAATTCTCTGATCCATACTAATCAAAACGATAAATTTTAACAAATTTTAAATTGTAAATATCTTTCTGTCAATATCGAATGACAGTTGGTGGTTCGAAATGACGGATCAAAATTACTACGATGAGTTACTATGAAACGTAAACAAACGCTGCTTCCACCAAAAGTAAAACAATACTTCTTTAGTGAGTAAACTTTACCTTTTGTTATTGTCGTTGGTTGCTAGTGGTACATGAAGCGTCTTATTGCCATCTAATTAACCTTAAAACACAACAAGATAAACAACTAATACCTGGGTAATGAAGAACTCGCCTCAAAGGAGAACCGGTTCGGCAAGGCAACGTCTACGCTTTTTTTTAAAGGACGTGTGCTCTCCACAAAAAAGGTAAAAATCTTCCAAAAACTTTACCCTGCCCACCATTAGCCGTAGCGAAGTGCAACGCAGAGCAGCGAGAGGGTGGCAGGTGTTGAAATAAAGGAGCTGTTTTTTTGTTGCTCCGCCAAAAATTTGTATGTTGTAGCTGGATATTTTGCTGTTGTTGTTGCTTCCCATTCCCTGCACCCTTGAAGGGTCGTCGCACATTGCATCCGCGCACACTCAACGGAAGAACATTTGCGGTAGGTCACGTAACCGACCGGGCCCGTCTTTAGACGAAAATCGGTATCGTGCTGCCCGCCCGCTACCATCCATCCGCCAATGCCATGAGAGTAGCCGAAAATTTTCCACCATCCCTGCGCACAGTTCGATGTGTGTGTGCGAGCACCCTCTTCTCTCCATCAGACCAACCCCCCCCTCCCCCCTGGCGTGTTGGCATTCCACCCATCGCGCTGTTGGCTGTGCCCTATCGTTGACCTGCTTTTCCGGCAGCATTACGTTATCGCTGCTTTGAAAGGCATCCGCAAAAAGAAAAACCCCACCCACTGCGATCGATCGTCCGGATTTTCTTGAACGCTTCAGCGTGCTTTTCTTCTTGCCGGTCCCGCTTGTGATTTCCGCACCCGCCGAAGCTGGCAAGCACTGAGCGAACGTTAGCCGTTCCGTTCCACCACGAAAATATTCGATAGCTTCCGTTTGATGTGTTGTTACTTCTTTCGCTAATCTTTGCATTCTTTTCAGGTTCCTGTGTGTGTGTGTGTGTGTGTGTGTATGTGAGCAGAATTTTTAGTGACAATTCTGTGGGTGTCAATTCTTTAGAAAGACAAACAGAAAGAGAAAGAAAGAGAGAGAGAGAGAGAGAGAGAGAGAGAGAGAAAAGAAAGAAAAAAAAACGGATTGTTAAACAGTGTACACACTAGCCACACAGTGGACAATGTTTTATTCACAAGTCAAGCCCTGCAAAAACCTGCTGCAGCCGTGCATGGGCTTCGACTTCGTGCCGAAGACTGATGTGCATTATTTATTTACTAAAAGCGCAGTACCATTGCATTGCAGCTAAGCTTCGGTACTACCAATCAGCATCCTTCCCATAAAGCAGTGTGTGTTTGTGTGTTCTTTGTTCGGCTTTCGAGTGGTAATCTTACAGCAAATGTAATCCCAACGAAACAAAAAAAAACAGAGGGAAGCACAAGAAACTGCAGCTGAAAGACTAGCTAATGTCATTCCCTTGTTTGATTGCACTTTGTTTGTTTTTTTTTTCTCGTTTTCCGCACATTCCTTTACAGATTCGACCCAATTACAATGTGTCAGCGTGGAATGGAATACAGTATTAAGGGTTAAATTAGGGGTTAATTCAACATTGCTTATTGTCAGCCAGCTAGTAGGCGATATCTTCAATATTGGAAGCTCTCAGTAGGTACGAAGTAATGGAATAGCCTTTCGATTTTGGATCTAACTGAACTTATACATCGTTTGCTCCGTAGTGTGGCTGGCTGGTAGGGTTAGAATCGCAAAACATCTGAGCACTTGATTGCTCTTTCAAATATGCGAACCATTGTCGCAAAGAAAAGAGTCTTTAAACCTGTTGCTGTTCAGGATATTCCCACCAGACGTTCCGAATAATCTTAACGTTTTAAGTTGAAAAAGGATTTAGCTAAAAACTTGTACACTTCCCTTGATGATAGCTACAAAATACCATTCCCAACTTTAAGCAACACCTCTATCTCTCGTTCTAAGTAAATAGGGGTAAGTTTTAGGGGATCCATGCAGTCTGATTCGCAGTGATTGGCGCGCCCGGTACAGTTCGGTCAGTGCCGCGGTGCTATAGTTTGGCTCCCTGTAATTATAATTTTTCCACCCGAGCTGGTACACCACGGTGTGAATAGAGCCCACCGTTCATCGAAGTATATTTTACGGATAATTAAACCCGCGCGAGATGCATTATAATGAGCGATGGTTCGGCATCCCGCACCCCCGCCTGTCGTCTGCTTATCATCGCCTGTCATCGGCGATGTTTTGGGGCCACGTGTGTACGTGGAATGGTTCAAACGAAACACGGTGGCTCTCAGCCACGAACAAGAGAGGCAGAGTTTTGCATCTGCAACAAAAAAGAAAAATAATCCCCCTCCCTCCATCCGACCTCCCCCGTCTCCCCCAAATGGAAGCCATTTTTAGCGTGCATCGAAACGAATCGAAACAAAATGAAACCCCGTAACGAAACGTGCCGAGGGCTGAAGAAGGGGAAATGGGTGCGGGAGGAGAGGTGGGTGAACAAAATAATAAAAAAACACAGTTAAATCGGTCGCTTTAAAGTTCTATCATCCAACCATCAAAGGGATATCACGGTGCACGCGAATAGTCCACCAGTACTGGTGGAGAAACGCAAGTGAAAAAAAAACCATTGCCGGTAGCGGCCAAAAGCAAGAGAAAAGCTATTTAGTCCTCAATGATACGCTTAAACACCTTCACAAACCTTCCCATATGGATACCTGAATGCACGATGGTGGCGGCGTAACGGTGTGCGGTAAGACGGGCGGTACTCACTCTACCACGTGGATGCACTTTTCGCGGATGCACTGACACGCCAGGCTGGAGCGTAATGGTTGCAACAACAGCAAAAAACGGTGATTTGTGGTTTTATTTTTAAATGCCTTCATCGTTTTTTTCCCTCATTTTGTGTTTCCGTTTTTTTTCTCTGTGTGTGTGTGTGTGTGTGTGTGTGTGTGTGTGTTTCAGATGTGTTCCTCTGTTTCGGTTTTGTAGTTGCTCGGTTCACTTTACCACGTTTTACATTCTGTTTTCCGTACAAGTTTCGCTTTTTATGGGACTTTGGGATATAGGAGGAGGATAGCACCGGCAAGGTGACAAAGAAGCTATTTTTGTTTGTTTGTGTGTGTGTGTATGTGTGTGTGTACAGGCATTTTGCACACTCACTTGGGTTTGGGCGCGTTTGAAGTGGCACCGGCGATAGTTGTCGGAAGATTCGTTCCGACACAGACCACCTAACCGCGTTTGGTGTAACTGCTTCTAGCTTTAACCAATACAGCAACAACAAAAAAAAGTCGCGTGCACCGGAGCGCAATGAGAAACGATTGAAACGTAATCCGCGGTTAATGGGACTTTAGGGATGCGAAGAAGGACATGTGAATATGTGTGAAGTTTTGGAGTTTTTGTTGTTG
The DNA here is from genome assembly GCA_018908115.1 of Anopheles rivulorum. NCBI lineage: Eukaryota > Metazoa > Arthropoda > Insecta > Diptera > Culicidae > Anopheles > Anopheles rivulorum. The sequence goes on from CM032179.1 coordinate 9,550,388, forward strand.
TTGTTGTTATGTGCAGAGTACTGCATCACGATTGACGTATAGAAAACTGTCACATTAGACGGATATTTTTTGTGTCGACTAGCAGAGTTGTCAAAAAGTTAAATGATTTTCATTCAAGGTAGAAATGTTTACAACTATTCGAACAATGATAGAATTATCCATTCTGTTTTAATTTTGAAGCAAGTAGATACACAAATGTTTTGAATGCAGAGGAATGCCGTTTATCCGGGATCTTCGAAACTGTCTTTTGATAGAAGCACGGAGAATCCGACAGATGATTAAATGTCACCCGGATGATCAGTGCTATCCACTGTTTCTTATCAAAAACATATTTTTTCATATGTAATACGCTTAATATCCAAATCTGTCGTTCTAACACCATTCAGGACAAACAAATTTGTACATTGATCACAAAACAAAAGCAGATTTCCACTCAGGGTAAAACAACAAACCAAAGCTACTTGTCATAATAAACCAATGACGTGAGTCACTATACTGAAAGTATCATCTGTCACTGTTACCAACACCGTTTTATGGCTGAAACAGACCCGTGGCAAAGCCATCCCGCAATGGCTTTAAACATTGCATGAATAATTGCGTACTAAAAACACACACTAAATATATCTTTTCGTACTACAGCATAGAAAGACGTTGGCATTCGTAAGAGCATTTGCTGCCGCACTTGTTTGTTCCTCCTCCCGGTACCGGTGATAAAAAGTACCGTGAATGGCAAGAGTATTGCTGGTAAGGATGCTGCGGGAATGGAGAGCATCAAGGAGCAAATACGCTAATCGAAGTGCAAGATCTTGCTGGTTGGTTTAATGTAAGACGTTTGACCTCACCGTTTCATCTTCCGCTTTCTAAAACCTCCGACGAAGACGACGCAACTTTGACATAGACGAATGGAATGGTGCAGCGAGCACGAGTGCATGAGTGGTGGCGGGTGACTCTACTTTTTCAAGTACGCCGGCACAGCCCGCACACAAAACCGTACACAAATAGTAAAAGTCTGGAATTCAAATGTTTCTCTCTCTCTCTCTCTCTCTCTCTCTCTCTCTCTCTTTCTCTTTCTCTTTTTCTCTCTCTCTGTCTCTATCTCTTTCTATCTGTGCGTCCGCTTGTATCCGGGTTATCTCCACCATCAGATGTGATCTCGTTGAATGAAATGTCTACGCCACTGGATGCAAAACCAGACAAAACGAGAGCCGCCTTGCGTTTTGTCTAGCGTTGTTCGGCAAAGTAATAAAAGCTGTGGCGCTCAGAGCACATACACACACATCCATTCTAATGGTAGACAATTTGGGCCGATTCCGGCCGGTACATAAGCTCCCGGTGGTACAGGGAAATCAGAAGTTTTATCTTCTCCACAATGTCCAGAATGTCTGCCGGTAAGGTTTCGGGATGGGAAACGGCACGAAGTATAACAACGAGTGTCGATTCCTGTATGTGACTCAGCGTAAGATTAAGATGGTATGCCCGTTTTGGCGGGACCGTGCTGGGTGAGTGTGGCCACCGTAGGATCGTTTAGCTGTTAGACGTGACTATCCCGGAGGCTGTGAGTTGCTCAGTAACTCACGTTTCTTACTACCATGTTTTGGGGCGGGTTGCATTATTCAGCATGTCTATGTGCGGTCCATAACTTCAATACTTTTATTCTCTCCTTCTCTCTCTCTTTCTTTCTCTTTCTCTCTCTTGTTCACCCACACATATACAGCAATGCAACTCCAGGAATGGGTAAGTATGCATGTGTGTGTATGCGCGCGAGATGGTGACTTTCTTCGATCGACTTCCTTGGAAGCATTACCAGCTGAGCGTCTTTCACGTCTAATGCAAGAAGAAAGAAGTTTGTTCTGTTTTTTGCGCTGTGCACAACTTCAAACCGAATATTCGACGCCGCCGGAACGGGTGAAAGGGCCTTTTTTGCATTCCCGACCTTCGTACGGATCCACCTCCAAACCATCGCAAGGCGATGCCATACCCAAGTGCTTCTATTAAAATACTTTAATGCTAGAATGCAGAACAGTATGGTGCGCCACGCTTTCTGTCGTTTCGGATGCTGCCGGCACGTTGTGTGTCGCGTTTGCCCGATTATTCACTTTGTTTGTATGACGGTGTGGATGATTTAATAGCTTTAAGAAGACCGCAGGACGTGCCCGGTGACGTTGTGGGCGCTGTCGTTCTCGCGAAATGCAAACAAACGCCCGAAGCCCGGCTTGGGTTGGGTGTAATGTGTTTTACTTTTTTGGTTTGCGCTGCTCGTGCATAAAGTAGGTCTGTCGTTCAACTGAATTGTGGCGGGGAAGTTTGCTTCCGAAGTCGTTACGTTATTGACCTAGGTTCTGGTTTTGGTGTTGGAACACATCTTTGCGCGGTTTTAATGGCGCTGCGAGGGCAATGCGCAGCTGTTTGCTGTCGCCATAACGCTATCGTTTATCGTCGCGGTTTTGCCAAGTGTCAAGTTTCTGCTGCACGGTCAGATCCTAAAGACATTCGGCCTGTACGGCATATATGCGTATTTCGCTGAGCTGGGTTGCATTGTGATTCTCACGTGCCTCACATAGCAATGAGGAGTGCGTAGTAGACACGAACGTGTCCTATCAGAGATGCTATTTCCTTCACAATGTCTTGAAATATGTCTAGAGTTCTTCAGTAAACGACCTTCGCGTGCACAGGAAGATTATAAATAGTCTTGCAGCGGGTTGAGCAACGCATTAGTACCACCGTTGCGTGTGGAGACGAAGTATTACAAACTACCTGAAGCTACGATGGGGACTTTACGAGTTAGTGGTGCGTTGGGCTGGTTGCTACTACTAGCTGCCACTAGCTTCACAGTAATACTGGCCGCACCCAGTACCGGGCATGGTTACGAGACGAAAAGCTTCGCCCAGGCCTATCTCGAGTGTCTCCAATATCTGAACATCTCGCGACAGTCAATATACTGGTATGACACCGCAGCCGTACCTGTAAACACCGGCGGCAACTGCTTGTTGCGCTGCATCGGTCTAAACACCCGCTGGTGGAACGATGAGGTCGGACTGAGCGAGAAGGCACTGGTGCGCTTCTTCCGCCAAACGGACTCAAACACACTGGACCTGGCACGCACCTGTATGACGCAGGTTGCCGATACGTCCGACACCTGCGCCGCCGCTTATCGGTCGTTCCGCTGCTACAGTGACGCGCTGGGCGAAGTGATTGCCCATCCGGAGTACATTGCACCGTGCAGGGAGGAGATACACCGGGCAGTGAGCGATTGTGCCACGATGCTGCAGGTGTCCGACGAGCAACTGTCGTCGTGTGTAGGGGCCGAAACATTCCAGCACAGTGGTAACGCTACTGCCTTGTTGCGGTGCGTTGTGCTACGGCTGGGACTGTACGCCGACTCCACCGGGGTGATGTGCGATCGGTTGCAGCTGTTGATGGACAGTGACACTGCCCAATCGTGGGCAGAAACGCACGCCGAAGAGGCCAAGCGGTGTGAGAACGATTTGCGAGAGTTGAGCACTGACGTCTGTCTGGTGGCAGCGCACTCGGTCGAGATCTGTTACGGTTGGAAGACATTTGGAGAGCTTTGGAAGGTACTAAAGGAAGAGTATGGTACCGCAGACGGCGATATTCTGTATGATCATGCGGAGGAATCCTTCACCGAATCGAACGAGGTCGCTGAGAAGAAACAGGAACAGCAAAACAACGATATCCGCCACGTCTCCAAGGAAGTGGAGGTCTTCAGCTATCCATCAGGTTCCCGTTATCGGTCACTATTGATACTAAACCCTAACTGGAACGTTGATGACTCAAAGTCCGACAGTTCCGACAATTCATCTTCGCAGGAAGAAAAGACTTCGGGAGACGAGAAGCTAGAAACAGAACAGCTTTCAGTGATTTATTCCGAGAAACCGGCAAACTCGAATGATGTAGTGAAACAACAAACAGTGCCTGAGGTATTTTGTTTTAGGTATCTCTGTACGCATATTTTTTAAGGCATTTTCTTATTATTACCCTAGCCTGAAGAAAAGAGTCAACCAGAAACGGAGCACATTGTTCACACCCGATCGGTGGTGTATCCAATGGCACACGGGCTATATCCATACTGTGGACCAGGTATGACTAGATCAAATCTGATTACAGTGTGTTGTTGAAATTTCTTGTGAGTAATTTAAGATTTGGTTTCTGATGTAGTTCTACCACCATACGCACTACGGATGAGACGTTCCATGCCTTTACCACACTACCACCCACATGCTGTGCCAGGTGAGTGTGAAGCGTTTTATATTTCCCAAAAAGCTGACATTGACTTAAGATGTTTACTCTCTTCGTATTTCTAGTGATGGGCACTCACTATTTCCATCCAATGCCACACCCTGTTATGAAGCGATCCATACCGATGCAGCCAATGTTTGTTCCCGCGTATAGACCCCTAGCTCCGGCACGTTTCGCAAGAGATGTCGACTCAACGGATTCGTTTGCAGGATTGAGCGGAAGTTCATATGCCGAATTCGTCGATATCGCTACTGCTTCGAAAGAACAACAAGATGGGCTTGGTGCTTTGTTTGATGAAGATAGTACAGCCCCAAAGAACGAAGAGTTGGGTATGGAAGCTTCAAGTAACGATGAGGATTCGACTACAAACAACGTAGAGGCTGGAGTTGGTAGTGCATATAAGGAACCGAACGTACCTGCACCAAATCAGGATACTGATGACACTCTAAACGATGGAGCCGATGCATACGATGCAACAGAACAGGTTTCCTCGTCAAATGTTGCTGTCGATGCAAATAATGGAGAGACAGAAAACGATGCTGATGCTTCCACAGATGAGAGTTCTAACGATACTTTGGACGATAATGCGATGCCGAATGTAGAATATGTAGCTAATGCAGAAGAAATAGAAGCTGCTCCAGTCGAACCAGAAGCAGATCCGCAAGATTCAACGAGTTCAAACACATTGACGGATGAGTCTCAGCAGTCAAAGCTAGTCCAATCATCACTGCCGGTAGGTGCTGATCGAACGCCCCCACCGGAAACATCGAACACTACACCTGTTGCCGATGAAAGCGATGCTGCCACGCCGAAAGCGCTAAACACCGCACAGCGTCTGATCCGGGCAGTTCGCGCAAACATGCTCAGAAACTTAGTCTCCGCACTAACAAAACAGTGAGGGTTAACAATTGTTAATGCTTGTCAAAGTTACACCGAAATAAATCTATATGAATGCGGTGCAGCAAATGAGCAGCATGGACACTACAAGCGGTGTAAATGGTGTAAAAAAGTTTGTCTCTGTTTTTTCGCAGACTCCTTATCCCCATGTTTGTTCCCCGCGTACAGCCAACCAGAGAACGTGCTACATATAGTGAATTGTTTTTCCCGCAGGTATCGTCTAATTTGTATCCTACTCTACATTGCGCTCGGAACTTCCTGTGTAAAAAGCTAAGCTAACGAGTGAGCGTTGTTATTAGTTGCACAGTAACTCGCCCATTTGTAGCACTGTTGTATGTGCTAGACGTCTAACCCTTTGCCCAGGCGTCTGCAGACGCCGACGGCCGGAATTCGGTTGTGAAGGATTTAAACAAGAGGTGTGTGTGTGTGTGTGTGTGTGAGGGAGGGGGGAGCTTTGAACGAGAGCGCTCACGGGAAGGTGGTTATTTATTTATTTCAATAGTATGAACTACCGAACGTCATGGATCTAACTGGCAAATGTCTCTTTCTTTCACTCACGCGCTCTCTCTCTCTCTCTCTTTCTCTCTCTCTCTCACACACACACACACTAGCTCGCTTCCACAGTTCTCTGAATTAGGTTAGGTTGGAGGGTACGGTGTATCGTCCAGATTCAGTGTTGGATGGTGCAAATTGGTAATCCTGCTTCCGGTTCGATGCCGGTTTGTTGCGAATGTTGACAACCGATGCGCCCGAGTGCGTTTTGCCAATCTGCTGCCTCGTAATGTCCGGTGTGATGGGAATTACTTACCCGGGAGCGGTACCATCGGTAGACCGCACCGTACCCCGACCAAATTTTAGGACCGGCTCGGTTCCGATCCTTCCGAACGTAAGGTGCACCGAGTGACGTTCGTTTTGCATACGGACGCCTGTCCAAATTTTCCCATCCAGGGCCTGTTTGCACATGGATGGTTGCTGGGTATGCAGGCAGTGCGCCTTTCCGGGCGATACGACACGATGCATCAATTATTTGCACGGTTCCCTTTTTTAGTCAAATTAAGATTGTCAGCTAATAAATATGTTGGTGGGAGTAAACCCGTGGCTCGGATCGCTGACTGGATCGGTCGGTGACTGGCGCCAGCGAAACACTGTAACCATCTTCAATCGTACGCTTGGCCAAAGGTCCTTCCCAGCCAAAGCACTTTGGCTTACGAGTTGTATCAGCCATGCTTGTCCAGCTTCGAATGGGCACGTAAAAGCGTTCTGTACAGCTAGCCGGCTGTTTCTGAAACGCTTTGCCTTCATTAAAGTTTTAACGCGGAAATTGGTTTTTCGGGGAGAGTGAACACACCCACTCGAACCGATATTGTATGTGTCTGGACGACGATGCTTCAAGCAACGACAGTTCGGTTGCTGTTTTTGCTTTTGCTAATGTGGCAGACCGACTGAGATGCATAAGAATGACAGCCTTCACAGTAATGCATGGATACTCCTTCCCAGAATTGCAAAGCACCTGAGCTGCTGCCAAAAGCACCCAATAAGATGGTGGCGTTTGCCTACGAATTTCTATGGAAGGCAATAACTGATGCACTTCGGTGTAGCTGGAATCAGCATTTGTTAGATTTTACTTCGAAGAAATGATCAAGAGGACTACAAAAAGACGATGGCAAATATCATCTTACAGGGCTTCTCATACTACTGATGGTCTCATTCTGGTGATCTCTAGCTTTCCAAATACTAAATGAACGTATTGCAGAAAATGCTTGACAAATTTGGATGATGATTTTATTCAAAATTTATCTAAATGTAAGAACATCACGAACAGTGACGACCCGATCGTACGCTGTGCAATAATCACTGCAGCCCGAAACGATGGCGGAAAACCCTGCAAAAGCACTAAGTAACACAAAAACGATCGGGTAAACAGTTTTATTAAATCATGAGATGTCGTGGAGCAGTTGAGACGTATTGAAATAAATTCCCATCCAAATGCCAGTACATTCTACCTGTTCCTCGTGACTGACAGCACGAGTGCAGATTACCGATAAAAGCGATATATACAGTGGCACCATCGTTTTAAATCTTATTTTGGGAATAATCTTGGTCGCTGCTTCCAACTGAACTGTTTGGACGTGCACGCCCGCGAAAGAAAGAGCAAACAGAACGAGAGTGGCACGATGCGTGGCCGGAACCATTCATTGCGGTTGGCGTTTGCCATCGCAGGAGCTGGTCGTAAATTGGCGACGTGAATCGCTTTGCAAAACAAGCAAAAAAAAAAGCCCCTGGAGCAAACCCGGCGCGACATGTTTTGCGATCCATCGCAATCGATATGGGGACATAATTGGCCCATTCGATGTCAGATCCTGGGAGCGCACAAATCAATCACACGACCGCGACCACGGGTGCCCTCACGGTGGTCCTGTTATCCCCGCCCATGACAGATGCCCCAACCAGAAGGCCGGAGAAGAAGTTGGTTGTATCGTTTGCCGTCTTGCGGCATGAAGTACGAAACGGCTGTTGTTTCCGTTCCGATTGACGTCTTATTATCGCACAACTCGGCAAGAACGCGTTGATGTGCTCGTCGCATTCATCTTGTTCCAGGCTGGTGAGAAGTAAACGTCATTGCTATTATTTTATGCTTTGCTTTAAATTTGTATCCTCGCTGCATCCACCGTTCCACGCGAATGTGTGGTGTTATTGTTTACGCTTTCTATTGCTTATTTGGAACGTTCCAATGTTGTGGCACTCCGCTGAGAAGGAACGAGGAATGTTTACTTTGCGCTGTGTAAACAATCGCTTTAACTGATGCGAAACTAGCGGATTTTGAGCATTTTGTCGCAGTATTTAATCTCTTTTGGATCGATGAAATCTAAGTATAGAAAGTTAATAAAATTGAATACGAGTTCCAGCTAATATAGCTTTCCTATTAGTAACATGTGCATTACAAAGCACTTGTCCTCCACGCGGCTACTGTAGCGCTTCCGCAATGACGATCCATCGCTCCAAGATCGTACCGCACTCCAAACAACAAAAACTACAAGAATAATTAAAAAGCTCGTTTGTCAGTTTGTCCTGCGCTGTATAATTCACATCAGCTGCCCACTTTTGTAACGCTTACTGTCCACTCGTGCCATACTGGGTGCGAAAGTTTTGCATCCAAAAAAAAAATACATCCTTCCATCAAAGCAATGTGCCACAATCAGTATCCATTATTGAGCCACGGATTTGACAACGACAGGCGGACCCGATGATGGCGGCCCGGGTAAAATGGCGCACCCGTGTAGGGCTTTCCCATTCCCCCTGGTGCACAAACACAAACATACGTGCACACACGCGGCCATACATCGCTGTGAATTAGAGGGAGAAAGGGAGGGGGGTGAGAATTCACCCTTTGCTGATGCCGTTGCAAATCTTCGTCCTTTTTGAGTCTATGTGTATGTGTGTGAGTGTGTATTTTTTTGCGAGCGCTGCAGTAGATAAGGGTGGAAAACCTTTCTCCCCATCCCTATTCCTGAATGTCACCTCCGACCCCCTACTTTCCCCCCTACAGTCTTATTCCTTGCAAAACCGGCCGGAAAAACATGGCGTTTCGAAAATCAATCTCCCATTTCCCTCACTCTCCAGCTCTCTCTCTCTCTCTCTCTCTCTCGCTTGCTCGCTTCTTTTATCCTTTTCGCTCACTAACGTTCTCACTCTCACTATCGGTAGAATGAGCGAGTATGTATGTTGCATTTTTTCCATTTTTTTACTCGCTAAAGCTACTTGCAAGCTGTTCGAGCAAGGGTGGAAAAATGTAGCCCTAATGGCCGGTTAGTGTCGGTGAAGATTTTACCGTGCGCTTCCCTTTCATGCACTTCCCAGGGATACACTGTTCTAGCTTACCATATGGGTAGCCATTATGTAGCGATGGGTACCAATCCTGCATGTTGCATGCATGGTGTACACGTCCTATGTGAACGTGGACGTAGCGAGTAGAAATCTTTACCAGCATGAAAAACACACGCTCTTCGCATGCATATAAACACACACAGACCCGAACGTCACGAAAATTCAAACGTTGGTGCACGAAAATTCAAACAAAAACATCTTCTACACCTTTCACCCCAAAACATAACAAAAAAAAACACGCCAAAACTCCAATCGGTAAGCCGGAAAGCAATCGTTTGGGATGCGAAAGGTGAGAAAAGCAGTGTAGGGGAGGCACTCGTTCTTCCCCCGCTCACGGACTAGGGAAGGTGACAGCAGGTTGAATCCTTCAGGATAATACACACACACACCAGAAAAATAAACTAATATAAATAAAGCCCCAGGAAGCCCGGAGGAGATCACCAGCGAAAAAAAAAACAAATATACAGCCCAGCATAAATGGAAAGGCTTCAATTATAGAAGATGGCGTAGATGAGCGCTAGTTGCGATGGTCCGTATGCGGCGCTGGAAGCTTTTAACCCTTGAAGGGGCATGTATAAACAGTGTCTCGTGTAGTGTTTGTCAGTAGACCGTAGCTGTCATCAAACGTCTGCGTCAATGTCACGTCAAGGTGTGCAAACGCTTTGAGAGCTGTCAAATACGCGGCGCAGATTGACGCATGACACAAAACCTCAGTATGCAGCAGATACCACCAGAATGTTTCACGCCCAGCGGTTCCGAAGGGTTTGATGGGGTCGTTCAGTACGGTTATTTCATTTGCACGTCGCACTCCGGTATAGGAAGAAACAATCGATCAGAGGTCACCAGTAGCACCCGATGGCTGCAAGCAGACCAAGCGGACGGATGCAAACGCTACAGGACAACTCGGATGCCGGTAGCGCACTGCGCGAACATCCCCTATGCAGGGCGGGATCCGAGAACCGGCGGTATGGCTTTTACGGCATCGAATGGTTTGATTTCGGTAGCTCAAGATGATAAAAAGCGGTGGCGAAGGACGCAAAGCTTGGGCGACGGGTGCTAAATGAATGGTGGTGTGGCACAAACAAGGCACACACAAAAAAGGTGGCAGATCACATTCTCCACCAGGAACCATTACCATCGCCAGTACGCGGGCCAGAAGGAGGTTTGGGCGGCAGTTGGGATGTGGAATCTGACGGTGCCCAACCGGCACGTTTGAGCGTCAGCGTACTCTTCATTGTTTTTGGCATCGTTGATGACTACCGGGTGTTCGCTGCGTTCGCACCAGTACATGCTGCTGGTGCAAAGCAATCGTGCGGACCGTCCGGATCGCAAGGAAGATGGGATAAATTTCGAATGCACCACACGGGGCGTGCGTCTGGGGGAGAGTGGAAGATATTGGAAAGTCACCCGTTTGCCTTATCCCTGATCCAAACTTGGGCCCATTCGCCCCAAACAGAGGATGGATATAAACACCGTACAGTAGTAGCGCTGTGCTGCCGGAAAGCATGGGTCAGCAACCATGTACAAAAGGTTTAAAATTTCGACATCTCCTCCCAATCCTAGTAGTTTGGTGAGATGCAAGCGCTTCGAAGCATCAATAGCTGTATTCTCGTCTAGAAGTCTCTGCCTGTACGTCCAATAAAGTCTGTTGGTGGCTGCAGAAGAGGGAGGAGTTTACTGGCCAGAGAGTTAACCTTTAGCAGAAGATAGTCCGTTCGTTCTCGTTTTTGGCGGAGAACTCTATTAGAACCATCCTGGAAAGCTAGAACGATTGCGAGTTCGTATCGAAGTGGAATTGATCATTTCTGAGCTTCCGATGTTCTACTGATAGCGGATATAACCAACTTCTAGAGCACACTTTCTCAGGGACGGATGCGAATAAAACTGATTATAGTTATAGTTAGCGAATAGCTTCTATACCTGAGCAATATACCATGAACGAGAAGCAGTTCCTAGAAGTTCTCAAGGACATCAACCAACCTCCTGCGAGTCCACAAATCATAAACTTCAGTCATTACTTTACGTACATTCTAGGGTCCTCGGTTTCTTCCATTTTAATGTCAATCCGTCCTTCAAGTAACTTTACATCGCTTAAGTACGCATCGAACCGTGGGAAGTATCTTCCAATAATCGTATGCAAGCTCCAGTAATCCTACAAAGCTTGCAACAACAGGGAACGGGAAACGAAGAGACGCGATTCAGAAGACGACAAATCCATAATAATAGTCTGCCTTTTCTTTGGTTTTCCAGTTTTTTGCAAACTAACCTCAATCAAAGCATTCGTCCCATGATCCCCACACTCCTACCGTACGGCCTTAAACGGTATCTACTAAAAAGAAAAGCACCAAAACTTATGACCCACCAGAGAAAGCGGTTGAGTGAAAGAGAGATGCAGTGAGAGGTTGTTAGTTTGGGTACATTTTCGGAAGACGGTACGATCAGCAGAACAGGTACCGTGGGGTCCGGGTTCGCCGGGGTGTGACAGGTTAACGGCGCCCACTGGCGCCCTCTAGCGGCCTCAAAACGGGGTAAAATTGAGGGGTTTTTTTACTGATACTGCGTTAGTCTTTTCGGTGAGTTTCGACTTACTCTTTCACTCTCAGCACACTATTTGCTGAGGCTCCGTCATAGTGCCCGCCTTTTGGGAATTTAGTCAGCGGGAATACCGAAAAAGCAGAAAAAAGAAAACAACATACGAACGAACCTCTTTCCGGTGCTTTCGGTGGAGGTGGCTTTGTTTACGCTACCTTGATGTGTGTGGCGGCGTGTCTGTCTTTGTGTGTGTGTGATGTACTCAAAAACGATGACTTCGAACTTAACGACGCTTTGTTCTCTGTGTAGCAAAGCGAGCGCATGTGGGCGAACAGGACCTTTCGTGGGTTTTTTTTTTTGTCCTGTCCTGTTTTCCTGTCAGCGTTAACACTGCTCTGCGGCTGCCTTGGGAAATGCTTTGGGTGTGAAGGGAGTAAGAACAAGGGTACGAATCGGCGAAGGGAGGGAAAACTTTTTAGACTTTAGCCGCTGGCTGGTCTATGTAACTAGGGCAAAGAAGAAGGAGAGAAACAAAGCAAACTATCCCCACTGTGGCATGCAGGGAAAACGCCATGTACTGGAGTGGAAAATGTCTCAAAACCGTCGAAGCCTGCACTATCAATAGATATTCCATTTTCCCGAACGCATTTTACACCAAAGTTTCATTGGAAAGGTATTCCACAGCGAGCAAATTGAATCGCATTTCTTTAATGTATCAGCGTAAGAAGCTTGCATACACGTTCTCTCAAAATCCTGTGTGAAGCGCCTAGATGTATGCAAGTTACGTGACGTTCGGCCTACGGTGGCATACAAAGCTTCCGCGCGGCATTGATGTCATCGGCAACAAAATGGCCACCATGATGCGTTCGGTAGGAATAGCATCGCTCTAAACCCTAAATCCACCCCCACTTTTCCATCCTCTTCTTCCTTACTGACCACACCGACCCCTCCTGCAACACGCTCGCTTTGCACTAGAAATAATGGAAGCTAAAATAGGAAAAATATCCAACCGAACACCTCCTTCCCCCATCCTGCCCTCTCCACCCCTCGAACGGAAAGGAAACGGCTCCTCGAACGGCAAAAGAACTGGTCAGAACTTTTCCCCTTTTCCTCTCGTTTTCCACTAAATCCTCCTCCTACCCAGAATGCGCTACACACACCACTAAAAATAGGGAGTAACAATTTTATGAGCCGTTCGGCGACCGGATTCGTCAGGCGTCAGGGTGTGAGCAAACGAACCATAAAACAAAACAAGCTACAAAACAAGGAAGAAGAAAAACGCACCCTCTGGTTAATGGGTGGGGAAAAACATCCCCCTAGAAGGAAAACGCATCACTGCACCAGCTCGAAACGCATTCACGAATTACGGACGGGTGGAAAATCTCATGTACTACTGCTGTGAGGGTGGGATAGGCAGGGTGATTGAGAAAAGGAGGAGGGAGTGAAGGGATGAAGGAAAGCGAGGGAAGGGGGGATGAAGTTGACGAATTGGGTAAGAGGGGAAGTAGTAGATTCGAAAATTCGAGATCAACGTACATCTGTTTGTGCATGTGTGTGTGAGTGTGTGTGAGTGTGTGGTGTGATTGTTTGACCTGTCCAACCCAAAATCCATCCAGGCCATCGATGGAGAAGGCTCAAGAAGTTCGACATAAGCAGAAACTTCGTCCATGTTGGTTGGGAAATTCGAGTTCACGACTTGTTTGGATGGAGGTTGTTGGCGGTGTGTGTGTGTGCGTGTGTGTGGGAAGGAAGGATGTATTACAACACTGTATATGCACTATGCACTACGTTAGGTGGAGAGAGTGAGCAAAAACGAGAGTATGAGAGAGAGAGAGAGAGAGAGAGAGAGGGAGAGAGAGAGAGAGAGAGAGAGAGAGAGAGAGAGAGAGAGGAAGAGAAAGAGGACGAGGGAACGAAAGGGTAAATAGAGATGGAGTGTGCGAGCCAGAGCGTGAGCGATAGTGTCCTGATGGCGACCAGATGGCTGGATGTGTGTACAGAGCGTACCGAGGGTGGTCTAGAACTCGTCAGAACTTGCCCAACTGGTCCGATATTCTTATCGTGTTTCGTATGCTGTGTTTTTTTTGGTTTTGGCCTACCCACACACAAAATGGTGCCCTGCACGAGAATCCCCTTCCTTCTGCTTCCCTATCTCTAGCCCCCTCCCCCCCCCCGCCCCCATTCACACCATCCCTTTCCCCTTCCCCGCCTACAACAGGTGCGGCAGTGCATGGGGTCATGGTAAATTGGCTCCAAACAGGACATCCTACCGGACGTATAAGCACACATACACACGTATAGACGTACGCGTTGTACATAAAGTCCCTTTCCGTCCTTACTCTCGGCGTGCAACGGGGTTGGCACGTTGTTGTTTCGGGGTGGCGCGAGTGCATTTTTTGTCACCTCACCCACATCTGCAATTACCCCCCTCCCCTCCTCTCCTTGCTCCAACTCCCACACCACTCATCAATCCCCCCCCCCCCCCCCCCCCCCCCCCCCCCCCCCCCCCCCCCCCCCCCCCCCCCCCCCCCCCCCCCCCCCCCCCCCCCCCCCCCCACCCCCCGCCATCCGCGTCTTTCGCACGCGCTTATCAAACCAAATTGGTTGCATTGCGTACGGGTCAGGGCGAGCTGCGTATGCGCTTTTGCGCGTGTCCAGAAACGGTCTGCGGCGGAATAGAGACGGCTAGCTGACGTTACAATCACGGCCACTCACATACACACCGCTCACGGGCGAGGTTAAGGATAAGAGGGAAAGGGGAAAGGAAAGGTACGAGACGGACTCGCATGCTGACACACACACACACACGCATACATACACAAACGGTACTGCATCCGGTGTCCGCTGCAGTAATGTAGCTGGAGCGCGGGTGCACTGTGCGCTGGCGTACAAAGGCGTACCGAGAAGACGGGGTCGATAGCAACCAACAGAGAAGGATGAAGCCAAGGGAGGGAGGGGGGGGGGAGTAGGGTGAATGGGGGAAAAGGTGCACGGATGACGCAGCAGGCCAGTGGATGGTGACGCACCAGAACATGCCGACCAACCAAGACCAGCAAAGCAAAACGAGGACGACAACTGCAAGAGCATAGCGTGACAGGAGCAAAACAAAACACAAACACAACACCAGGCACAAAACACAAACGGACGGCGTTGTAGCTCCTGCACAGGGATGCTTGGGATGGCAACCTGGGCAGCGGGTGGTGGCACTGTGGAAGGTGGCTGATGATTGGGCAGCGTTGGTTAGGTGGCAAACAGGGAAATCAGTGCCAGGCGAACTGGATGCATGTCACCATCAAACAATACACTTGCCTGTTGTTGGAAGGAAAAGAACGAGCGAGACAGCGCAAGCGAAAACTTGCCAAAAACCTTGCTGGGTACGCATTTTTCCTTCCACTCCAAAACTCCAAAACAGCAACAACAACGTGCAGTGGAAGCAATGTAAAGAAAAACACGTTACAACGTTGCCGTAGTGACAAAAAAAGGGGGGGGGGCGGTAGTGATAGAGCACCCAGCAAGAAAACAATGATGACGAAAGCAAACCGAAATCTGCCTGTAGAAGGTGTGCGAGAAAGGGAAATGGGAAGGTAGGTTGAAGGGAGGAGAAGATCAATCCAAACTACTGCGCACCGCCACATACACACACACACAAAGAAAGTATGGCAAAGCATGTGTCTACTAGCGATGGGTGCAGTGTAGTGACCGTAATGGTAGTAGTGGGTTTGTCACTCACCAGCAACACACGCCACTATATTCTACCACTAGCCGACACTAACATTGCACAAGGTCCACAACGCGAGGAAAGCTCGGCTCGGTTCCCGGTTTCGTTCCATGAACATGTGTGCAGAAAAAAGGCTATTCCTTACAGCAAACGACGTCGAAACACACACACACACAAAGTAAAACAACGCTACGCAGAACAAAAACCAACCGAAGAAAAACAAATGCGCGGCGAACGCAACGCAGGGCCAAACCAAAACAAAACAAATCACCATTTGAGGTAAGTTGATAGGTTGATAGAGTGGAGTTGAAAGGTTGTACTTCGATTGCTTAATGATATAGTAATTATAACAGATGGGGCGGCCTGTTGGTGTATTTGGCAACGGCGCTAGATCCTAACACGACCGGACCGGGTTCAAATCCCATCCGGACCGTTCCCCCGTAGTGAGCACTGACTATGCAACTACGTGGTATCTAATAGTCTAGTAAGCCATTTGGTGGCCGGCATGACCGAGTAGGTCGTTAAGCCAAAAAGAGAGAGAGAGAGAACAGATAGCAATGTGACAAGTCAACAGTTTAAAATCGGATAATATTGAACTCAACAAAATACTCAGGTTTACTGAGCTAAACTACTTTGCGACAGGGTACTAGTATGTCGCATTCAGTGTGGTTTGACAGCTGTCAAAATAGTGAACAGGCGATTAGCCGTGCTCATAAGCGGATTATTGCCGGGTAAGCGGGCAACGCGGATATTTGTTACATATCTTTTGTTCTAATTTGTTTGCTATGTTACATTATGATGAGGTTTCATTTTGTGCCTCGTTATACTAGTTCTACGTAACACTGTTATACTGTTGTGTGAACGCTGCTTTTCATGCAAAAGAAAACAAAACATGAAATAGTTTCGAGCACCTGCTAGACAGAAGCTAAAACTAAGAACTGTTCTACACACTTATCATATCGCTCCCATTGCACTCGATGTGCAGCCGAACTATACGGATACGTATAGTGCCGTCCCGCTTGCTCGCTTTGGTACGCGCTATGGCAAAGGGCACGATGCCACCGTCTGCATCGTGCACCCGGAAAATGGTGCGCTTTTCCTTGTCGTGCCCGAACCCGAAAAACAATCCCTCCCCCCTCCCCGCCTTTCCCTCGTTTCCTTCGCATTCCTCTCCCTCCCCCTCACCTCTCATACCGCTCCACCAAAACCTTCCCCAATCGCAATCGCCAATCTCGCTTTCAGATGCGTCCCAGAGCAAAACAAAAAACTCCCCAAAATGTACCACCCCCTCAAACCCCCTAGTCACTCTCCCAGCTAACCTCCTACCACCCCCCCCCCTTTCCTTCCCTTCTAGTTTTTCCTCCTGCCTGGACGGTTCTGCGTTACGCTTCCCATAGGTGATTGCATTGCGGGTAACGGGCTGCTTGGCACAGAACGCAAAGGCCCAACGCAAACGCAAACAAACAGGCGTACCAGAACGCGAAGCAAAAGCAAAACACATCAGCGCAACACCAACAAAACGGAATGCACTCCCGTACCCTCTCGCGATTGCCCCTTTTGCTCCCCCTCCCTCTCGTGCCACGGACGCCGAGTGCCGGCCGACCAATCAGCGTGGCCGGGAGGTGTGGCCGGACCGCCGAAACAGAACGGGAAAGTGCAACTATCGCTTTGTCCTGCATGCACCACTGCACCCGGCTGCACCCTATAGTGCATTCGCTCGCACACACGCACACACGCATCGGCGGGGCACGCACGCCGATGCACTCACGCATCGGCCGAAGCGCACACCCACACAGCGAGCGAGTCGGTGCACGGCTGCCGCTTAGCGGAAGGGCGCAATGGATGTTTTTCCCCATGCGCCCGGTTGCACTCACCGGCCCGAATGCATCTCATCGCATGCACTCTCTCGCGTGCGTTCTCTGTCGCACGCACCGAACCGTGGCGCGCTGTCGCTCGCTGAGAGTCATTTATGTATGCACACATGCACAGTGTATTCTCTTTCCTTCCTTTAGTTTTTCCACGCTTTCACCCATCTCGCTCTCCCTCCCTCTCACTATCTCTTTCTCTCACTCTCTTTCTCCTTCTCTCGCTCTATCGCTTGCTCTCTCTCTCTCTCTCTCTCTCTCTCTCTCTCTCTCGCTCACCGGGGTGCTTTTCCTACCTGCACAAAAGCTCTCAACAAATATATTTGAACGCGTGCTTTTTATGCACAGAGTTTGTTTGGTCCGAGACTGTTTCGATTTGGCCAGCCTTTTGGGGTATGGTTTTTCTTGGCGAAACTAAACCAATCAGGGGAAAGTGGTGCGATCGGGAGGGGAGGATGAAGTATTTTCCAGAATCGAAGCAAAGCAACAACAACAAGAAAAACATGTCGCAAAACATGAAAGCACTAAGAATATCCACTAATGTCTCATCAACGTTTTCGTCCGTTTTTTTTTCTTCACCTTTCTTTCTGTTCTTCCTTTGCATCGCCCTCTTTACCTCCCCCCCCCCCTCCTCCTCCTCCTACTCTTCCTCTTCCACCTCCTCCCTTCCCTCCTCGTTGGCGTCATCAACCGAACGGTGTGACGACGGTTGAAAAACTAAACACAGGAAGCTTGCATCCGCCGAGCTGAAGGGCTCTTGATCCTTCCGCTTTGTTGTGGAGCCTTGGGACGCACTTTGGAAAGCTGGCCAGAATGGGACCTGGTGGAAAGAATTTTGCCAATCAATCGTTTTACACTTTTCTCCCTTCCGTCCTTCTAAGCCATCATCTGGCGTTTTCGTCTTCGGGCGGGTCTTCTTTCTTCACTAGCTTTTCCAACCATTAACGGAATTAGGGGTACAGAATGGGTAGTTTTATACAAATGAAGTTTGTTTTTGGGTGCTCTTTGTATTTCTTTGCTTTGTTCGTTACATTTTCATAATTTACAGCACAAGCGGACGCACAGATTCTTCAAATGAAACGGAAAGCTAATAAATAGAAAGAAGAGGCAACTTTCAAGCTGTTTAAATGACTAATGTTCGGATCACCTTACACAACGTTTTTTTTAACTATTTAGAAATTATAAAATTATGTTGGTTTTACTTGTAAATAATAACCATCTTACAATCGCCAAGCCTGACCACGCAAACCATTGTTAGTGCAATCGCCATATTGTGACATCTGTATCACCCAGCTAGGAAGCTAGACACATCCTGCATGCGAAAAGGAGCAAACGAACAGGTATTGCAACGGCACGGGAAATACCTCAAATAAACATATACACACACAAGCACGCTTACGCTTGTCCCGATGTACGCTTCCCCTTTTGTTTTGCTTTCGCTTGTCCCATCCCATTCATAGTTCAAGAAGGGTGGTTTTTCGCCATTGCATCGCGGGATTGGATGCGCAACGGAAGTTGCAGTTGCAACTGCAGTGGACACACGCACGCACGCAATCCGGGCCCGCCATTTTGTTTGGCCGAAACTATTCTGCAACCCCTTGGCGAGATTTGCACCCGACGGGACGGGTATGATGTAACACGTTTCTGGGTAATTGTTTGTACGCGTGAGCATTATTCAGAAACAGTAATGGCAAAAGCGAGAAGAAATAATGTAATGTTTAATGTAAGCAAATCAATCGAATAGTTGTGATATAACATTAGTTTGATTGCACAAACAAAAATAGCGTCAAAGATTTTTAGCAATGCCACTGCATGTCTGATTGCGCCTAAAAGTATACAATTATCGGTAGCTTCTTAGTACAGACGTAGTAACCGGCCATCCCTAAGGATCACTGCCAAATGCAAACACTTGCTTGAAGTGGCGCCAACTACGAAACCGCTCACGCCGTATAAAGAAAGGGACTACAGGGGGTAGTTCGCCGCAGTTGCAACTCCACTGCTGGAAATTGTGAAAATTGGTGAAAGTGAGGTTAGGCGAATCTACCATTCGGGAGATGTGTGTACAACCATTCTTGCCGTGCGCCAGACGAAAAATTCAAGATCATTCATCTGGTGGCCCTCGTGGTTGGAAAACTTTTCCTCCTCCCCTCTGTGCATCCCTCCTTCCCCCTCTAGGCGGGCTCGATAACTCGGCGGAAACGGTTGCAATGGAAAAGTTTGTTCCCGTCTCGCACCCGTGGCCGCAAGGGAGAGGAAGGGGGGGGGGAAGCTGGGTGAACGAGAGGAAAAGTTTTGCATTGCTTTGCTCCCCTCCAAATGCATTCGCCTTCACTAGGTGGAAGTGCCAAAATTTGGGTCAACTTTGGGGGTCGCTTGAGTGACATACAGCACTAGAATGCAAGCGTTCCAAGTGTGCGGCTAAATATCGCAGTCGGTGGTTCGGACAAACCTTAAAGCGCGACCTTATTTAAATCTTGAGCCTCGAGAAAAATCATCCTCGTTTCACTAGAATAGAGTTAATCAATGTAATGCAGTTTTAATACGGCGGTAAGCTATGACTTTGCGCTTTATCCGTGTGCAGCAAATAAAAAAGCGTCCCTACCTGGGCAGACAATATCCGAGTGTCAGTAATGTACTTCGGCTTATGCTCCACAGACCAGTCCGCGACGGGACAGCTCGCAGCTCGCTGCTCGAATTCGTGGAATGCTATCGATCGCGATCCAATGTATGCCTAATGACCACGGTAAACAGCGAGCAAAAGGAAATTAAGTGGTACCTGGGCAATCTTGTACGGTGCGGTCCGAACGTGGCCGCGTCACGTACCGACGCTAACGGTTGCGGTTAATCAAGGACTATTACCCTTCGGACGGATTCCTTGGTACGGCGTGTGTTCAGTGTGTACAGTGTGTGACGCATGTTGATCGCCGTCATTACACCAGCGAACACATCTGTCAGCGTGACGTGACCGCTGCGGTGACTCTGTGTGTGTGTGTGTGTGTATGTTCTTTAAATGGATTATTTTTGTGCAATTTTTGGTTCGCTAAAAAGTTTATAACAATTGACAGTAATCTTTAACCCGCCGTGCGTAACGCGGTGGTAAGTTTATTTGCGATTCTATTTTTGTTTGCTGTACCACAGTTTGCATGGCGTAAGTTGTCGTCCATTAGTGTTGTGGATGGTTGCTGGTGCGCACGTAACCGGCGTTCATTCAATCTGGAACGCTCCCTGGACACGCTGCGTGCAATGGAACGCTGGGGAACGTGCAAGATTCTGGAGTGTAGATCTCTACCCGGTCACATCCGGTGGCAGCTGCCTGGCGATCCTGTACGATTCTTGGAGAAGACCACCCGATGGAGAAATCATCACCTCCCGTCCGTTACTCTGGATCTCGCTTTCAACATCATCCACGGTGGGTGCCGTAGTTCCCGGGCCGGACCGAGTCGCCAAGGGTGAAGTTCGTGAAGTGATGATGGTGAGATATGCAAAACAGGCAGACAACGCTTACCTCATACCCGGTGCCGTTTCTCCTGATTGCGACGAAGCGAAAACAGACTTCCATCCACTGGTGCCAGTACCAGCCAACCAATTCGCAACTCGGTGACCACCGCGACGGATGACTGTCATCGGCGATCAAAACACATACACACTCACATACACACCCAGGCTTGGATGGTGAACGGAACCGGATTCTGCAGCATTCGGACATTCGGATTCGGCTCGCGGGAAAATGTTTCCTTCCCGGAATTGCACGGCCGTTCGTCGTTCGGGCCGTCTATCGGGCCGCTTCATCTCAATTATTTTTGCGTCATTATGTCTGACACGGTGAGTGAGCATTTACCTTTTTCTGTTGCTGTTGCTGTTGTTTGCTATTTCTTGTGTTGTTTCTCTATGCTTCCACGTACAGCTGCGTCCTTGCTTCCTTACTCATTCCTGCGTATCAGGTACACTAATCTGTCGGTCTTGGTTGCAAACAGCGAAATGAGTTCTGAAAATGTTTGCACGCACTAGGGTTCATGCAAAAAAGCTTAAGCTACATTTGTAAATTAAATGCATTTTAAAAGTAAAAACTTTCTTTTCCTCACTCGTTAACCAATTTCAATAGTTAAATTTTTTTTTCATTATTTACCATGAACAGTATTCACTTATAAGAACTTCATCTGTATCATTTTCAAAATCATACAATACAATAAGAAAAGTAAAACAGCTTTTTTACCAATCGTGTACTTTTGCGTTAATGACTGTATTTGTTATCATCTCGAACGACACCGTTTGACAGGTGCCATAAACATAATTTTACAGCTCTTTATAGTATTTTTTATAGTGTTTCTTCAGTTGAAATCTAGTGTTTGTGTTTGTGTTTTTTTACACCATGCATTTGATTTTTCGCATGTAGCAAATGTATCGGATGCAGCAAATGCATGTAGCAAATGTGTTTGCAAAAAGTAGCATCTTTTCGTGCTGCTTTGCGTGCATTTAAATTTGAATATCAATCATCGTTTTTCGCCTGAAAGGCTGTCTTGCTCGTTCGCACTCTCACACCACCGCCCGAATGATAACGTTACACACCGATTCGGATAGTTGTTTCAGTGTCGTGTGCGAACGATCTTCGTGTGTTTTTCTTTTTTGGTTTTGCTGCGGATTTGTGTTTGTGTGAGGGTTTTTGTTTTATCCGAAACCGGGTGTGATTCTGACAGAATGATGAACTATCTAGCCGTTCCATGGTTCCAAACCATGGTCGCATGGTGGTTTTGGTCGCCACCGTGCGCCATCTTTCCATTAGGAGCGAACGAACCGATCCAGATTTACATCAGACACCAGACAGATGGTTTGCTAATGGTGTAGATATTCACGACACTCGATAGTTTTTTGCACGTGCTGAATGGTTTAGCACCAAACACAAAACACCCACAAAAACGTTAGGACGTGCATGGGAGGATCATGCCCGAAACGTTAATGCTAATCGTGCCTTTCGCACTGTCCGTAGTCTAGACCAGCTTTCCTGGATATTTTTTTTGTGTTGTGCCTTTCGCCACTGCTCTACACTACATGATGCTAGTGCTCTTGTACACAAAAGGTAAAAGTGTTACCTTAAAAGGTAGCTACTAGCTAGAGCCACTTGAAGGTGTTGGAGATTTTCACAACAAAAAAACAACTCCCTCTTCCATTATTCGGACATACGACTAGTATGCGTACATCATTCGCACGGAAAGCGAACATTAATAAACCTGGCGGGCCTGGTCGACGAACCGAACGGGACGCATCTGTCAAACATGTCCGGGAAGTTTTTTTCTTCCTATGCCGTCTATTTCATTTGCTGATATGTTTAGGGAATGGTTTAGCAGAATATGTCGGGCTACCGGTATATCCGGACTCCTCAACACTTTGTGTTTTTTTTTTCTTTCGCTTAGCTCGCTAGACTACTGGTGTGAGAATCGGATTAGTCTGGCTGTGTTCTCTCACTATTCGCCCGGCGAGCTAAACCTTTTCTCGGTGGGCTGTGTTTTGAGGCAAATAATCAACAGACGCTGGTGTGCTGGTGAGCGTCTGCTCGGGTGGGTTTACTTGATACGAGCGGGAACAAAGATGTCATCATGAGTGACATCGTTCGCCTGGACGTGCCTGTGGATAAACCAACCGTCTCGACCGGAAGCCATCAACCGGTGGCGTGTACCGGGTCCGGGCCGTTTTTCGGCACTGGCCAGCTGCACCCATCCCGAGCCTAGTGCAAGCCTGGCGCATGATGGCAGATTCCAGCTTCCACATCGGCTACCGTTCCAAACGTTCAAACGTGGTTCTACGTGGTTGCCGTCTGAATGGTAACGTACACAATATATTGTATACACTATTCCGGAAGCTTAAACTTTTATCTGTTTTATTCGATTCCATCCATCCCGCAATGCAATGCCGTACTGTCAAGGTACTAGCAGTCGTTTGAAGCAGGTTTTATGGTGGACCGGAGCGGTGGATTGAGATTGAACCGTGTGAGGACACTGTTTGCCAGCTTATGGTGCTATCTGGCACGGGTGACGTTAGTAAAATTGTTGCTGTTTCTGTTTCTTTGTTTTGTTGCGGATAAAGCCAATTTCACAGCCGTCTGCTACCGACGTGTCCATCCATGAAATAGCATTTTGAGTTTGATTTTTGTTGCTATGTTATCCAGCTACAATGTCAAATTATTGTATGGAAAAGAATTAGATTCAACTTGTTTGAGTTTGCTTTTCTTTAAAAAGAAAAACTCTAATCAATTTATTCGACTTAAAATAGAATTAGACGAGCATGTCCCAAAACGTTTGGGGGAGCTCCTACGATGCAAGGACTTTTGCTGGAAGTTGCGAAGCAAAGCATCAACATAATCACGTTGCACCGGACCGCAGCACCATTGCTGCTAAATTTATGAATGAAACCCAGCGTCAACCCAAACCGGTGGGCCACCATTACTGTGATGACGCGCGCGGTCCAAGGTCCAGGAAGGCGCATGGAGCGCACCAAAGCACCGAAGTGATCAGAACCCAACCCACTGGCATGGCACGTCGGCCATCTTTATGCAACTCTCGGCGTTTCATTTTGCTTCCTGCCAGACGCCGGTGGCGTGGGTTTTTGAATTTTTCATGTCGCTCCATCCCGCCCATCCCTGCTAGATTGGGTTTGCACGCAACCCTCGTCACCGGGGACCGGGCTATCGCATTCATTAGAACCGTACCGAAAGCGTTGCTAGGAGTTTGGGCAGGATTCGTCCGAACGAGAGCCAATAGTCGTAAAACTTGCTTATCCGCACGGAGCGCTATCCAGGGCAGCTTAGGAGGAACGTACGAATTTTGCACCGTAGCACACAAGACATTCGGGCTGCAGGCCGGCCGCTTGACATCGGCAAATGTCAGTGACGGTAGCTTAAGTGCAAAAAGGTTTCCGCCTGCAAGGCCGGGAAAAGCTCAATCGGGTTGCGGACCGGGCGACGGTAGCGGTCACAATTTACAACCGCGCAGCACTGGCGCATCATCTTTACGGGCTTTGGCTACACGGGCACCGGGCTAGCTGGGGATGTGTGCAGATACATAATGGAAAAGTTGCATTCCCCGAACGTTGCACAGCCCGAACGGTGCGCCGACGGATGCAGGAACGCTGGAATGAAACAATTACGCCTGCGGGGTGTTGGGAGGGATACTTGCAGCATCACCGGGGTGTCGATTTCCCACCCAGCCGGTGTCTTAAGTGATCCGCATCAATACGAGCAGCGGGCGAACCTGGCACGCTTGGTACAACGGAACGGTTGGCCATTTTACGACTTTCCAGTACCGGGTACACTTCGGCAGCAGTCCCAGCTTATACGGGCTATAAAGTTGTGTACGGTTGCAGCGTGCGCAAGTATTCCGACTCAAATAAAAAAAAAAATACCGGAAGATGTTTGGGTTTCGCTTTTGCCACGTACCACATATACCGTGCCGATCGAAGATGGCGACGAAATTGGACGAACGAACAACGATGATGGTGCGCAATTGGAAAAAGTTTACCCGTACCGTTTTATTTCCCTTAGAAAAATATATCAAATATACTCGTGCCCGAAAATGAGAGCAAGAACAAAGCGTTTGGTAAACAGCTCTAAAACGGTTTTGACGTTTGACGTTTCTCGCCACGGCTGAGTGTACTGTCACAGCGTCTACTGTCAAACCACATAAAACGGTTCGGAGTGCTTTTATTATTTGCCTGCTCAGTGTGAGCGTGTGAGTGGGACGGGTGATTTGTTTACACGACGCAGTTGAAAAGTTTGCTCGCACTAAGATCGGTGGAACGACGCTTTTTGTTGTTTTTTTGAGAAAAAAATCCTTCCGCTCGCTTGACGGACTTTTCAATTACAGCACACCAAACTCCATTTTTATGGGGATATTTCTTACCACACTCAGCGCTTGCTAGTGAAAACTCAAATTTGTCCCCTGTTTGTGTTGCATTGCAAGGGTTCAACAAATGATGGAAGTAATAAAAATAAAACAAGTAAGCGAACCAAGACAGGAGCGTACTGTTGCAAGTTTTATTTCCATAGATACGTGACTATTAGGACGAGATATCCTACCAACGAACTGCTCATGCACAAGAAGGCTTCGGAAGCTTCTGACATTCCTTGCTAGCACATCTGTCCGTGTGTGTTGAAGCATACCGGATGGGCAAGGATGGCTAAAATGGTTTTCCATTTGCCGAACCGGTGCAAGATGCGTTTGTTGAACTTTCCGCTGGGCGTTCCATTGACCATCGTGTTTTTTTTTGTCGTTATCTGTGGCAGGAGCTGGATGTCGTACATGTCATCTATTGTGTACCCACGCTAGCAGTATGCTACTTCCTTTCCAACCACGTTTGATGGGGAGCCACCCATTGACGGCAAAGAAGCAGAAAACACAGAAATCGGTTATCGACAAACCAAACAGACAAAAGCAAAAGTGTGTGTGTGTGTGCAGCAGCAGCAAAAACAAAAACAGCAACGAAGAAGCGAAAATCCCAAAAATGTTTCCAACCGGGTAGAATGAAGATTCAAGATGGCGCGTTCAAGAACTGTTCAGAAGCGTTCCGGCGTGTGCGAAGCCAACCATTTAGGGGGCGAACCAGTGTGTTCGTCTTTCGGCGCCTTGGGGAAGCTGTGCATAATGTAATAAATTTTGTATTGGGGTAGGTTAGAGTTTTTGGTTCTCCGCCATCCGTTCGCCCTTTGCTTTCCTTCTTACCTTATTTTGCACCGTCACCAAACCGTGAGCGGAATGGGCGGCTCGAAAAGAAGGTGGACGGGATGAGAAGCTCGAGCTCAAGTAATAAAGGATATTATGGCAGTAGGGACGGTGTTCGCGTTGCCTTCTGCCTCTCACTGTGGTCGTTTCGGTCGCAACGAAGAAACCCATGGACCATCGTGTTGTATGGCTTGGTGGGTGTATGTGTGTGTGTGTGTGTGTGTGTGTATGTGCGGGTGTATGCATCAGCTCCCAACAGTGTGCCTTCTCGTGCGCACGGTAAAAGATCTCGTGTTTCGTTATTCTTTACGACCCAAGACGGTTGGCGTTGGAAAGAAAATATTCCCTCCCAAAAAAAAAGAGGTAATATGAAGAAAAGACACACACAAAAAACGTTCATGGGTTGGTGCCGCGGCTCGATGTGTTCGACATGTTTGTCTCCGGCACGTTTTGCACCCGGCTGGGCTAAGGAACCGGGGCGCAACACAGCGAAAAACAAAACAAAACAAAAAAATAAAAACCCCGAAGCCAAGCTGATACGATGGCGTGCAGTTGCAGAACAAACAGCCCAGGGGAGCGCAAAGGAAGAATCAGAGGAAGGGGGAGATGTGGAGGAGGGGATATATTTTTAAAATTACATACCGGCTCCGGCTGGGGGGAGTGAAGCGAAATCCTTTGCCTTGGCGGAACTACTGCTGCCTTATTTATGCCGCTCGCGCTCCAAACTGCATTTAGGTTTTATTTGGAGTATTTTCTTTTTACTCTTATTTATTTTTATTCCCACCCCCTCCCCCATTTTACCTTTCTTCCCCACTCTTTGTCTCTTTGTCGCTCGCACCTTATAGCACTCACCTCGTGCATGGTTCTGTTTTATGTTCCACGCGAGAGAAGACTGTATGGCATTGTTGTTTTGTTTTGTTTAGTAGACGTACCTTTTTGTTTGCTTTTTTTTTGTTTTGGTTTGTTGCCCATTGCCAAATGCACCGTTGCCTATTCGGCGGCACGACACACGAATGCTCGAAATCGATATTAATAATTCACCAGAAAAAGCATGCAATTTCCTCCTTGAAAAATGCACCAAATTTTTTTTTTGCGAAAGATTTGTAGGTGTTGTGTTTTTTTCTTCCAATTTTTCCCAACAAGGGCGCTGGGCGGTTTTGGTAGTTAAACCCGTGCGGAAAGAAACGTTAGTATTTTGATAATGCGTTGAACGGTCTGCTATAAAATCGTATCTCGGTAATTACCTGTATTGTGATTGACTAATGTACTGAATGGTTAGTGTCTTAGCTAATGTGAACATGGCGCTAAAGCTTATGGTGCTACTTATACTTTATAGCATGGTTTATGGCGCTACTTATGCTCTATAGCAAGCTGTCGACGAATAGTTTGTACAGAAGGTAGATAATTAACATGTGAAGCTAATTCAGAGATTACTTTGGAGACACTTAAGCGCTAGAATAATTTTATTTTGTTATGACATAAAATAAATTCTGTTTAATTTACACTACTACGTGGGATCTCTGGCTACCAATCAACTCGTTTAATCGTACTATACAAACAAAAAAGGAAACCTATAGTTTTGACACAGCCAATGTTATATCTTGCGTGCCTCGTTGGCAAACCAACGTCAATTCTAAACATATCCTGAGCAACATCAACTCATCCACACTGATGCTGTCCACGGTTGGGACCTCGTCCAGCCTGAACCGCGACATCGACTAGCGTCTGATAAAGCCGTCAAATGCATCACTCTGGACCAAGGTGTACTGTTAGGTCTGGTAGGGAAAGGTAGATCTGGGTGCATCTTTTCCTGCACAGCTACCTCTTCTGGCACCCGCAGTCTCCGTCTTGCTACAAAAATGGTCGCACAATGCTGGGCTCATTCGGCTACCGGGGTTGGGTGAAGGGTTGTAGATTCGTGATTCACTCACCCGCTCGTACTGCGTGCTGGGCAAGAAATCCAACCCCCGGCCAGCCCAGCTGCTACTCTCATCCACCCTTCTAATCTTCCGCTGCCAATTGCAGCAACCCGGAACTGGCATCCCCACCGAAGATTCTGCCAGTTTTGCGACAGCGCTGTGCCGGGTACAGTGGGGCCGGCGGATTGTATCAAAGCTCTCTCGACTCTCAGGTATTCCTTTTCGTCATATTTACCATGGGGCGCGTTTCTCACGGTTGCGGCGCGACGGCGCGATCGCGCGTTATCAACGATCGTCATCGAGTCCGCGAAACTCCGAACGCCGCGCGAACGAACCGCTCGCTCGACATGACTGCTCGCGTTCTCCGTTCCCGCGCACGCTCTCCCTTCCCCCTCACCGCTTTGCACACCACCATGTTGCTTCGTGTGGGTGATCTCATGAGAAAAGCGTGATCCAGCCTCCAGCCTCCATCCACACCGACCGGTACGTCAGCTCCTAGATCCTCTGGTAGCTCATTTTCCTGGCTCCCTCCACGTTGGACCGTGGAACGTTTTTTTTCTGTGCTAAAGCTTCGCTTTGATGCACCCGGAGGCCCACCCCAATAGAGCACGCACACGTTCCTTTCCCTTCCAACCCATCCTCCCCAGCCACCCCTCCTCCCTACCCTCACGACTCGCCCGACCGCTCTAGCAACGCTAGGCATGCGCTCGGTTGCACCAGCGGCATCTGGCTTATCTTGAACCGCGGAGAGGGTGGAACGGGGGTGGTGGGGGCAGAAGGGCTAGGGGGTGACCTACCCACGCCGTACAACCACGCGTGGACCGACGCGATTTCCACGAAACGCGAAACGAGAAACTGCGCTTCAAGGGGCTTTTCTTGGCCGTCGCTTTTGTTTCAGCTGCGCCCACCGGCCGATCTTAGGCGGTTTCTCGGTGGCCCTAGACCCGTTACCGGGACCGTGCTGCGCTTCCCATAAAGTGCACTTTTTTATTATTATATCTTGTCTTGTTAATCATGTCTCACGCAGAATAATCGTGCGCAAACTAATGTTTTTTGTCGTGCAAACGGGCGCGCGAGCCGCGTTCTCTCTCTCTCTCTCTCTCTCTCTCTTCCGCTCTCCATCTCTCTTTCTCTCTCACACACACGCGCCCGCGCATCCTTCTCACTTTGGTCTGTCGCCGTGATTGCCTTGTATTGGGTCGGTGTACTGCCCGGGTGCGTGCAAGTGTGCACGTATTTATTTTGTTCGCCGTTTGGTGAATACATTTTTCATGCCCACTGCCGGCCGCAATTTCCCATTTTCCGCACTTCAGGATATCATGCTTCAATTAACAGCGAAGGAACTGAGTACAAATATATTTAAAAACAATCGCACGCTAGATCCGTTGCCTGCATCGCATTGCTGGTAGATTAATTTTTTTCTGTTTATCGCACTAGATCCGTTTCTTACCATAAAACATTTGCTATAAATATCTTTAACCCGTAAATAAATTAACAAACAAACCTGAATATGGGCGGATGGGAGAAGGAAATGTTTCAAAAACCGATATATTCTAGTTGTAAGTAACAACTAGTAACAATTAAAAAAGTAAACACATCATACACTAACAATAAATAAATAAACAACAATTAATACAACTGACGTTTAAGGAGGTCCTGTTCATTAATTTAAAGCGCAAACAGTCATTTATAACCACTTGATCGGCCATAAAAAATGATGCTTAATTATATTGGGGCTCCAATACAACTTCATCTTACTGGCATTTCACTTAACGTTATCGCATCGAATTAACTCCATCACTTAACACCTTATACTGCCACCTGACCATTTTTGGTAGCATACTGCGCGTACGTTCGACATAATCACACCAAGGCTGTTGCGTTCATGTCGTCACATTTATGCGTTGAAACTGATTATCGAACGGAACAGCAAAGATCGTGCTAATATCTTGCATCCATCCATGGACTGTGTTCATGGTTCGATTTATTGTTGGCGTACCATTTACGCAAGCTTATGCTCAATTTCGATTTTGTCCTGTGGTGGATCGCATCGCGTCATAAAAACCCTGGTGTCCCGGGTGTTGTTGCAGAGCATGAAGGATATTGCTGGGCAGCTGAGGATGAAGTGATTTTATTGGCACACTATCGTAGAGGGTGTTGGTACGCTGATCGTTAAGGTAGTTGACATCTTGGTCAGGCCATTGCTGTTTGACCAACATTCGACATTGGCTGTGGGAAATATGGCAGTAAAGCGTGGCAATTAAAATTCCATTCCATGGACAAGCTGCAACTGCTGTCCCATGCGGAGTGCTTCAGTTTAAATGTTCTGTTTTAAATTTAAATTTATATTACTCATATGAAACCTTTTTTTTTTTCTTAATTCAAAAGTCAATTTAGTTCTTTCTGCTTTCATTTCCAAGAAGTGTTTATTGGGCTAGAAAAAATGGTTTAACAAAATAGAAAAAACAACTACAACACGAAATAGGAAAATTGGAGCCGACCAGGGTGATCAGCCCGTGTCAGTCGAAATGGTCGGGCACGACTGGAAAATTAGATCTTCTTGATTCGATAATTCGAACCGTTTTCCCTCATCCCTTTTTGCTCTTTCCCTTTCGACTTTCGTGCCTCCTCATCGTGGATGCGCACCTAGACAAGCGTTCCAGCGTTAGCCATACGCGGAAGAATCAAGCGCCCGCAAGTTCGGTAAAAGTAAAAGCACAATGCAAAACCGGGGCAGTTTTTCCTGCCGGGGACGCGTACGGGTGAATCGCATCCACCCCGGCATTGCCAACGGTTCGCACAACCCGGGGTACGGATCGAAGTTCATCGGTTTCATCGGCCTCGGTCCCACGGAAATGCAAACCGCAAACATGGCACAAAATCCTCCCAGCCCACTTCTACCCATCCACATCACGTGTCCTGCAAAAGGGCAAAGCGGCGGGGGAAAGAGGGGGGGGGAGGAAGAAGAAATAGAGAGAGAGAGAGAGAGAGAGAGAGAGAGAGAGAGAAAGGGAAATGCAGACACACACACACACACACATGTGCGCGGGTAAGCGAAGACGCGAAGACTTCATCGAAACGGTTGGAACGCCATCAAACGCGATGCGCATATATTCACGAATTGTACACCGCTTTTCGAATGAGTGAACATGATGGTAGGATGAGGAAGAGGAGAAGGAGGAGAAGGGAGGAAGGGATGAGGTGGGACGATGTGGAAATTGGGAGGGAATGGGAAAGGGCGGGCAGTAAATTGGCAAGCGCAACGCAAAATTAAGTCCTCCCCGCTTATCCCACATCCATCCACCTCCACCACACACCAACCCACCCCCACCCTGTCCCACCCTCTTTCACCATTTTTGTACGCGCGTGCACGGGACAAGACATCGCGAAAGCTCGTTGCCGGCACGGTGTGTTTGCAGCAGCATTCAGTCTTCGCGCCGCACTGCAAATGCCGAAATGTGAGGTTAACCGGGCCCATGGCTGCAACACGGTCGGCCGGGTGAACGTGTGGGTGAACGCGCGCGTATGTGTGTGTGCGCTAAGAAAACATCAAATCGAAGAAGCAACGTGGCGCATAAAATAACATAATCGTGTGTAGCTGTTTGCACTCGGCGAATGTTCCACCAGCGCTGGAACTAGGAAGAGGGGTAAGTGTATGTGGGGGTGAGGGTTAGGATTTGGTGGTTGACGTAGGACCGGGAGGATGTTGAAGGGGTTTAGCGCTTGAAAATAGAACAAACCCTGTGGCAGCCGCTAGGCAGCGGGAATCGTTAGCGATTTGCGATGGGAAGATTATTCCTAGCCACAACCCTAATCGACCACCCGACTCCCGACCACTCCCAACCTGCGTTTTTCCAACCCCACTCGGTGTGTTAACCGATTTTCCACCTCATTTCCTTCCTTACCGCAAATATTGCACGGCTGCTTAAATGACAGTGAGTGTGAGAGAGGGAGAGATATTAAGAAGGAAAGAGAGAAATTTTAAACACACACACACACATATGCATTTGCCTATGTTTCTAGCCCTTCCCGTACACGCGTGACATAAAGGCGCGTTAAAGCAAAAACAAAATAGAAAAGGCGCGATAAAAGGGTACTAAGGCTATACGGGAACGACAAGCATCGGCGTGGAAGCAGGGCTAAATTGGAAGCTAAACACACCCACACCCAGCGTGCATTTATGGGTGTATGTGTGTTTTTTTTCTACTTGTTTTATGCATACTGTGCGTGAAAATGCTTCCTTCCCTAGCTAGAACGTTTAGGTAGTTCTTTTTTTTTCATCCCCGTGGGATGGGCACCTCGGAGGTGCCACACAGCATCACCTCTAGCTAACCTTTAATTTCTGGCACTGGGGACGGTTTGACACTCAGACGTCAGTGGAGCTTGTAGCCCGGTTTGGTGAGAACTGCGGATTGATTCGCACTCTTCGGTGGAAACGGATTGAGCGATGGTAATTGAGCAATGTGGTTAAGAAGTTACACTGCATCCAAGAAAGGTTAGCCGATGTAGCCGATTGCAGTTTGACCTCTGGCGGAGATCTTCTCCTGGGTCGGTACAGTTCGTCGCGGGCGAGTCAAATGAGAAATTGCGGCGTAAAAGCGGAACGTTCGTTGGATGTGATCCGGACTGACACAAACGACTGCGCGCATTACGGACCAGAGCATCACAATGACAAGACATCATCGTTTACTGCGTTCTAACCCTAGAATATTCTAAACATCTGCACAGAGCTCCAAATGCTTGTCTTTGTTCGAGTCGAATGTTTCCTGGCTGGATAACTACTTTACAGCTCAACTATTGGAACTCTCCACTATTGATGTGCTAGTAAAATTCCACCCTAGGAAAGGTTTACGATGGCTTCAGAAAGAGATCCAGATGTTCTGGCGATGTTTGAAGGTCCCAAAGATATTGAACGGAATTGATACTCTTCACAAGTATTTGTATAATAAAGTATCGCCGAGTAAATTTGTTCGAGTAAATTGAACGAGTTTTAAATCTGCTAATTTGATAAGACCGTCTTCACTGGTGAATTCTTCTCTTCCTCATGCAATTCCCTATTTTTTAATATCATCACTCCGTCCCTACTCACGTGCGGAACTAATTAGTTCGTCTAAGCAATATTGACGAATTAATGCTTTTATGCAAGAAGGAAACTGTAAAATTTGCTCTATCCCTGATAAAAAGGCAGCTTACGCAAGAGAGCTAATTTAATCGAAATCAAACGGTTCACACACGTCCAACGTCTGCCGGGCGTTCGTGTAGCCCACCCACCTTGGTGATCGGCCTCCCTGCAACCCGAATGCATTCTGCAGTTGCTTGCATACATCTGCGTCTCGCTCTGGCTGCATGCCGGCCCGTTCTTTCACGCACCACACGGTAAAGAAGCAGCAACACGACTGCACAAAGAACCTGTTCCGCTCTATTCCTTTAAAGTCTGGAGCGCAGCGGTTTGCAGCAGGTGTGATCGACTCGCATGTACGGACTACCCAGCGTATCGCGGATCGGACAAGAAACACCAACGCAAACGGAGTCTCCCTTTTCATTCCTCTCCTATAGCGCGCGTACTCACACACACAAGTATTTATAGCCCATTGAAATCCAATTTTAATTTATAGCTTTACTAGAAGAATAGCGCGACTAGTCACCGTCCTCGTGTAGTTTCCCTTGAGGGAAACACCTCGCCACCAGGCAAGCTGAACAAAACAAAAAATCAACTTTGGTGCGTTTGCCCGCACTAACCGCTTCGTCTTGCCTCCAGCCTCCAGACGCCACCATTACCGGTCGGTAGTCAACCCTTTCTAACAGCCCTTGCGCACTTGCGCCCGGTGCACCGATGCGGAACCGCAAAGACGCGAGACGAGTGGCAAACGTTCAATGAAAACGCATATGAATAATTAATTAGCTCACGATCTTACACTCTCGCCAGCGTTGCACCGCTGCACCTTTGCCGGTGCATCCTTTTGCTGGGAGCTTGGCAACCTGTCTCCGGTTGCCATTATGCTTTCCGATTGGTATATTTGCATTGTATCGAACGCCTTTCGTGAGGTTAGTTTTTGTTATTGTCGCTGTAGGTTGCTCGTTTCTGAGCGGTTGGCCGCTTCACGATTTGAAAGGGCACCTATACCGTTACAGACCTATGCGTTAGAGTACACGTTTGAACACGGAGTTCCAGAAATCCCACAATTCAGTGTTGCAATGGTTAGAAGTTTGTCATATTGTTGCCATTGAAGATAATATTGCTTTAGGAATGTTCGCTTTTTCCGACAAGCAGCTGATTATCCTAGCGTTGGTAAGTTCTAGAAGCTGGCAGTAAATATCCGGCCACCAAATCCGACCTGATAAGCATCCGTCCAGGTGACCAGCTCCACGCTACAATGTTTGTTCGGATGCGGATGGGAAGCTGGAGCCACTAGCTTGGGCAACAGATCGCGATCATCGCTTGCAAGTGCAACTGGCCGCACCACACAAGCGAGCGTCAACGTGGATGAGCAACGGCAACAACTTGCCCGAACGTAGCAGAATGGGAGTTGCAATTCGGAAGCAAACATACACGAAATGAAGGAAAACGCAAAACCGCCACCCGAAAAGCTGTCAGCACCGTCGGTGGTCCGGTGGGTGGGTGGATGGGTGGGCCAAGCCTGGTGAAAAAAAGATGCTCCTTCGCTCCCTCCCCCTTCCCCTTCCCACCACTTCGGTAATGCAATTGAAAAAAACCGCCGTCATCGCCGTCAAGTATCGGCACTCGGGTCCCCGGGAAGTTGCCCACTTCTGTGTACCGACAGAAGCCGGCCGAACCGCTGATGTAACCAACAATAAAACTTAAGCCCGATAGCGATCAGTTTCTGCGACTGCGACTGCTGCACCACCCAGCGCACTCCCAGTGCAAACTGGGAACAAAAGGCCCGGCCGTGCGCGTTCTGCGCAGGCGGCAATTCTGCGCCGATAATTAACTCCCGATCGGTTGCGATAAATTTTGCCCAAGCTGACAATTCGATTCTGATTGTGTGCCATCCGTGCGGGACCGCTGGTACCCTCAGCGCAGCTTTTCGGTACGTTTCGGGGTTCCAGTGTGCTCGGGGGGCGAGCTTTAGCTTCGTTACGAGACATTTCCATGTGCACTGCGACCCGGACAAACCCTAGCTGGGAGAGATCTTGATATGCTTCCTTTGGATGGAGGGAGTTCCTTTTATCGAGTATTCTTGCCTTCATATTTTGGTATATGGCTCGCAATTACTGCGTGACTTTCTTATGTACAGAACGAGTAGAAACTTCAGTCTAAATGTGCAACGAAGCGACAAGTTTGTCTAGAGTAACTAAGTAACTGCAGCTTTACAAAACATACCAGAACTCACCAGAAGGTATCAAAGCTAGACGATGATTCTTGTTTATGTCTTCAAGTCCTCCTTCATTTCTTCTTTTTCCAATAACCAAATTGAATAGCGCTCTAATCTCACTAATGTGAGAACTCTGCTTCCTGTGATCTTTAGAGGCGTTTAGCTTCAGTGGAGAATGTAATTTAAAAGAAAGAATGCATCGTATCAATATCCCGCAGGCATCTCTCCAACAGTAGCCATACCCCCCTCGCATAGTGTGCCCAGTGAGGTCCTTTCCGTTTGTTTTGTTTGCTTTTGCTCCCTCGCTCGGCAACGAAGCTTCCAAGAGAATTCACACCAATGCCATGCATGCAAAACCCGTACGAAGAGGTGTGACATTTATCTCTATACGTGCTTCGTAGACAAACGTGCGGTTCGCAAGCAAAAAAAAACACGGACTCAACCGTGCCATTCGCCGTTCCGAAACGCGCGTTGAAGGCTTGTGTAACCGCTTGTCGCTAAGCGTTTTCGAACGAAATGATTTAGGTACCGGCCGGTCGGATTGGTTTATGAACGCGCGAAACATTCATTACTACAAACATAATAGACCAATTATCGTCGATTCGCTCGGTTCCACGCTGCCACAAGGATGGCGTGTGCGCGCTGGATGTTCCCACCGCGGCAGCCACTGTCCGTTAGGATGTTTGTTTTATCGCTGGCTGTATGGAAGGATGGCATCAACGGTTGCTGGGATCCACCATGCAGGGATGCAAGAGCATTGTACGTACCGCGTCACACTGCCCCCCCCTCCCCCCCGCTCCCCATCCACCCCTCCCTCCTCCTTCCACCCCTCTTCCACTGTTAATACGACGAGATGAGCATCTCGCATCGCTGATCGAACTGCTTGCTTGAAGCGCATCGTAAAAAGGGGCAGTAGTACGGGGATTTTGTTTTGGTTTTCGGTTGCCTCCAGCTGCACCCGCACCACAGCCAAACCCGTCGTGCAACGCAAGGAATGCGCAGAGAAAAGGAGAAGAAAAAGCACTTCAAAAGCACATTTTATACACTCGACCGAAACAGTGCAAAAAAAAGGCTATGCAAGCGATGAACCCTTTCGAATGCGATACGCATCTTCCACGGACCGAAAGGCCCGTACACCAGGTTCACCCTTTGCCGCTGTCGTCCCCATCCAAGGGCTGTAATGCAATTTTTGGCATCATAATTCTTTCGTCGCCCTTCGGCACCCGATCGCTTTCCAATATGCTTGAAGCGGCTTGTTGTGGTGAGCCGCGTTTCTACGATAATTCCCACCGTTTGGGAGGCGGGTGTATTCAACGTACCTTTTACCACCGTATTTCGTTTTTCGGGGAGATTCACAAAAGCAACACCAATCCAAAAGAAAACAAAAAGGGTTTGCGATTACAGTTGGAACTGTCGAACGATCGTAGGCGTTTGTTTTTATTTACTCCCCTTGCTAAATGTCATTCATGAGATAACGCGTTGGGCTATATTGCCGGATTCAAAACTTCACAGTTAGTGTTTAAGCTTCCGCATCGTAGAAAAGCTTAATGTTTTCGTTGTTTTTTTTTTTTTTGTTCTAATGAACTGCTTCTTCTATGC
This sequence comes from Anopheles rivulorum, assembly GCA_018908115.1. Taxonomy (NCBI): domain Eukaryota; kingdom Metazoa; phylum Arthropoda; class Insecta; order Diptera; family Culicidae; genus Anopheles; species Anopheles rivulorum. Next base: position 9,587,102 of record CM032179.1, read on the forward strand.
TATAGAATCATCACGATTTGATTCATTTTATGTCTAGATATCTAAAAAAAAACTATTTTGTACACACAGATAAGTGTTGACATATCGCTTGCAGTGAAGAACGCTCCCGTTGTCATTAGGCCCGTTTAGCTGAGGTTAGTCAATTCGCAGAAATACTAAACCCCGGAAGTAACACTTTCTGCGAAATCCTACCCTTAACGCTTCAACCGTTTGATGAAAGAAAAAATAACACGGAACAGTAAAGCCCAAGTTCTCACGCCGACAATCTTTAAGCGGAAATCAATCCCCAGCAACCAGGCCCGCAGCCTTGATCTCTTTCCGTGCAGGCAAGCGGCAATCGCAGCAAACGCTTTACAGCGTTCCGCCAAGCTAATGAGGTAATCTTAGGGCCGTGCAGAAGTTGGAAAGTAAACATTAGGACCCAAGGAACGTACCCTTTAACCAGATGTTAGCAATGTTATTTAGCGAGAAAACACACACACTCCGTAGCTAGTGGATGATGCACAGTACGGGGGATCAAACAGTTGTATCGTAAACAATACGTCGGTGTGGAAATGAGGAGAAACAAAAACAAAAACAAAAAAAAAACGAACAGCCTAATGGTTCGCCCTGGTTGCCTTCGGTGGAAACTCTTCCCGGAGCTGGGGCCGGTTTGCGTTCGGCCCTGGGAATGGTAAGAGCGCCGGCATCAGCACGTACGCGAAATTAATTGGAATAATTATTGCTGTCACTGCTCATTACTCGCACCGTTCGACCCAAAACCGATCGCTCGAGCTGAGCTGGGTGAAGACGTTACAGCTAACCTGCTTCACACTTTAAAACGTTCGCAGAACGTTCTGCGAAGGGACAAAGCGCAACAAAACACTAGCAAAGCGAGAATTCGAAACAAAGAATTCTACGCAATATTCCCTCTAGCACAAGCACAGAGGGGTGATTGCTATTGCACACGTCTAAGTCGACTGCTGTCGGTACGGCACACAAGATGACACCGGTTGCGTTTCAAAACGGCGTGTTGCAAAATGCGTCTTTACCGGTGTGCAAGCGTACAATTGCAGGGGCTTGAATGCTTTGCTCTAAGTGCAGCACGGTCAGCAGGAAACGAATGGGACGCATTACGCAGCGGTTCGGGATTTTATTGACCGTTCGGTTCTTGCGATGGATTGCAAACCTGGAGCAGTCGGGGTGTATCATATTACTTGCCCCGTTGTATGCCCCCCCCCCCCTCCCGCCGATACCGTTACACTGGGACGAGGGTGACGTACACAAACATAAATAAAAGCACTGCAAGACGAGAAAACAATTCCACCGAAACCGCTTCTCCGCAGCTACACACGCAGACATTGTGGGTTCAAATTTCCGTGCGTTGTTTGGGTGTATGTGTGTGTGTGTGTGTGTCTGTTGCCTAATTTCGCCCGTTTCGCCAGACATGCGGCAACGTCTAGTGCCCGGCCACGAATGGGCTCAAGTTGCCTCCAGACGCGTCATCGACCCGGAATTGTTTGCCCACGACGGACAAACTGTTGAGTGCCGCGCCTAATTCCTACCGAGACACTGCTGGTTTGGGTTTTTTTTTTTATTTTTGCTGCCTACCAGTTACGCACACGGAATTGCACAATTCCGATTTTGGTGGCTTACTGTAATAGGGTTTCTTTCCAACTTGTCAACTGGTTTGCAAAAGAATGTCTGGATTATTGCCTTCTGGGTGATTCTCGTCCAATGTCATGTTCCTTCTTAGTTTTGCGATACAGATTTATTGCTCCTCAACAACTCCCGATTTTAATTGTATGACCCATTGTCGTTCTGAAATTCCAATCATAACCAAAAGTTTAATGAGCTCTACTAATCAACACATGGACATTAAACGGAACACAACATTACTATTAAACGCTCGACATATCCATCAAATGCAGTCAGATCGATCGAAATGCAATCAGACCTATCATAATACCAATCGCTTGTTCGAAACCCAATGTGCACCCTTGCTGTCCAGGCCCCCAATTTTTTGCACCCGCTCACAGCACATTAATTATCTCATTAAACGTCCGCATCCTTGCTTCTCATTCCCACCAGCTCTGCGCCATTTAATTACGCACCCCCGAAACAAACGCACGCCAACCCTTTAACGTTTTGATTTATGTACCGGCCGGGTGTGAACACATTGTCGTACAACGTGCACAATTCCGATGCAATCACCACTGCCAATGGTTGCCACCAATAATGGGTGCGTACGATGTACCGCTTCTTAAGCATCTCAGCACTGCTGTGTACGACCGGGGACCCGGAAGGAAACAACAGACCAGGGCGTTTAAGGATAATTAAAATCCACGCGGCTCATTAACACTTTCCGCTGGGAAAATATGGCCAGGCAAACGGTCGCTTTTACACTGCGGGCAAACAAAGCGCAAAGGGTGAAAGAATAAATTTTACGCCTATTGTGTTTTAGCCAGACGAAGGGAATTATGTTTTCCGAAAAGGTGCAAGCGGGTCTCCGATAAGAACTCAACCACAACATACTTATACTTCCTGGCAGCAAAAGGCAAGACCGTGCGGCAAGAAATGGTACGCCCTTGTAACGTTGCATTCGTACAGCTTGCAGTTTGGGCAGTTAATATGCGTTCAGGTGTCTGTCTTGCACCGATACGCTTTAGAAGAAATCTTCCCCCCAAAAAAAAAAAAGAAAGCAAAAACACACCACGGCATCGAGTCGAAAAGTGAACATGCTAATTTGCGATGTTACAAATTTATGACGAGCAAACAGCAACGTTTTAAAACTTACAATGGATAAGTGTGGATGGGGAACGAGAGGGGGAGTACGAGGTGAAGAAAGAGCGACACAAAGACAGAGAGAGAGAAAGAGAGAGAGAGATGGCAAAGATTGATGCAAAGCCGCTTACAAGCATGTTAGCCTGCCGGAGGCACTTTTAGAACCGATACGCTTATTATCTTGTTTAAAAATTACCCCTAAATGTATGCAAGCGGCAGAACAAGCTAAGCTAAACAACCAAATGGTGTGGTAAATGTTCGCCTATAGTAGTGCTTGCGGACAGTTTGTCTTTCCCTTCCTTTTAGCTTGCGTTTGGTGCGTTGGTGCGTTAAAGGTGCAGGTCGTTATGTCGTTAGCTTTGGTTCGATGCAAAAGCAAATGCGGTGTGTGTCTGGCATCGTTCGCTTCTAGCTGGATGGGCAAACCTGCTAATTCTCGTCCCATCCAAAGCCCTTGGACTTGGGCGCTTGGTAGACGGGGCAGACTGGCAGTCGATAAAGGTTCCGAAGGCACACAATTCACACCCACGCGATAATGGGATGGAGCCCCCCCCCCCCCCCCGTGATTAGATAGACACTGCACGGAGAGTGCAGCAGCCACGGGTGGAAGAATTGGGCCACCGAGCAACTACCCACCGGCGAGTGACCGGTACCGGGCAGTAACGCAGCACCAACATGCCAAAACATCGTTTCCCGCAAAAGTAGCACGGCACCGCACAAGACAGGCGCGGGAGTCCCTATCCCATCAAGCCCTCCCCCCGTCTCCTCCACCCTTTGTCTTCCCCGTTTTGTAATGGGTTAAACGTTCAATGCCCACTTGGCATGCAATGCACTGATGCGCACATTCCAGTACGCGCTGGAGTTTACGTTTTGCACCGCTTTTCTAACGACTCCCGCAGGCCGATCGAGCTGTATCTGTATCTGCGTGTGTGTGGGTCTTCACGGTCATTACGCGAGCTAGCGTCCCGGTGCTAGAGTCCATCTGGAACTCTTTCAGTTCGCCTACCGAACGATCGTCTGCATGGCAGATATACGGTACGGCCTACGCGGTTCTGCGCGCTCTGCCTGTGCGTGCCATCGTTTCGGTGTTTTAGGCTAGGAGAGTCGCCCGCCATTTGCCGGTGGGCATCGCGGGCCCGCGAACGGGAAGATGTAGCGCTTGCCACTAGATTTCGGTACGCAGCGCAGCGCAGCGCGATCGCCTTCCATCTCGGTGGAGCAGTGGTTACGCGCGATAAGGTGCGACTTCCGCGGGCTGTGTTTTCTACTCTACTTCCTCCTTCTCCTCCTCCTCCTCCTCTTTCGTTTCTTTTTCCCCGCTTGTGCCACCAGCATCCTATCTCCGCTCCCTTCACCTCCTGTCTGTGCCTCCACCGTGGTCAAAGGTCTCCGGTTCGGTTCCGGAACCGTCGTACACCATTCCGGGGTCCGTGCGCTGCGTGCGCTTTGTTTTGACATGAGTTACGCGCGAAAGTGCCCAACAGTCTCTTTGGGGGGGGGGGGTGTTTTGCGCTCCACCCCGATGCCCCCTAGGCACAGTGGAACGGTAATTTGTGCGTCCGTGGGTCCTTGTTCCTTTCCCGGCCTCCCATCGGTGCGCCGCGAACTGATGGCGACCGTGCGGAGGCGTGTGCGTCTTACAGTAACTGGTGCCAGCGTACCAGTGCTGTGGGTAGCCTGATTTGTGGTGCGAGAAAGAAAAGCAAATAAAAAAACAAACGCGGAAAAAGAAAACAAACCTACCGCACTGTCCCAAAACTGTCCAGGCTGTTGGGTTGGTGCTGCGTTGGCTATCGGCACCGGTTCGCGCTACGTGTGCAACATTAGCAATTAAAAGCATTCCACATTCCGCTCGCGGGGTTTCTGCACTTTTTTTAAGCGTGGGTGCGCAAATAATTGATGTCCTCGCTGCTTTCGGGGTGCTCCTAGCTTTCCGATGGAGGTAGCGGAGCCGAAGCAAATCGTCGTCTATCGGTTAGCTGCGGGCATTATACATCGTCTTGTCGGGACTCTTCCCGAGGGGGAGTTCCAATCACTTTTACAAATGTGAATATCCAATTACTGATGGCCACGCTTGCTTTCGGAATCCTAACCTATATTCGGCGGGCTTGCCATTGAGCAACTCGCGAAGATGAAGATGCAGATGTATCTCAATTATGTACATGTGACACCTTTGTACATGTACATGTACATGTGACAGAAAACAGTAAATGGCAATCTTTGCTGGATATTCATGAGACATCAGTCGAATGTTTTGTTTCCCTGTATTGTTTGTTTTTTTCTTAGGTGATCCAATATCTCTGTTGGAATAGTGATCATGGTTGGCGATTGAGAGTTCCAGCTTTTGCATCACGTACACGGTGACTTCCAGAGCGCTCACCAATAAAGAGAACGCTTTGCCATAAAGCAGGAACTTTAACATAACCATCTTGGCACGCACGTTGCGTGCTTGGTTTTTTCGGTTGTCGGACATTCTGTCCAGTGACGCCACCAGCAGACATAACAAACCGCTTCTTCCACTTGCTTTTCTACTGTTTTCCCAACAAAACCCCAAGCAGCTGGTAAATTGCCAACAAAAACAAAAACCGACAACCTCCCCCCCCCCCCCCAAAACCAGGTGAAGGAACTCGGCGTGTGCGTGCACCGTGTCGCAGGACCTACGACTACGTTCGCACCTTCTGCGGCCAGACACGTCTGCCAAGACGCCAGCTGACACGGGGGAAAAAAACCCCACCGGGCAGCACATCGGTTATCCTTCTTTTTTTTTTGTTCTTTCTGCTCAATTTTACGAACCGGCGCGCCCAAAAACGCTTACAACGCTTACATCCCCAGCCACCGAGGGTGGCTCAAGGTTCAATGGCCCGGTCCCAGGTGTGCGGCGGCGTTGCGCCCGAGCTCGCCCTTGATAATCCTTGAATGAAGATTCGGATACGGTACCGGTCATCGATCGGTAACAACGGATGAAGGATGTGTGGATGCGAAACGCCAAACAAGTGGCGCCGCAGACATGTTTGGAAAGATGTATATATGTACATATAGTTTTGCGGCAAGAAAGGCCAAACAGGTGCAGGAGAAGGTGTACGGCGCGTGCCTGTATGTGTGTAGTATTGTGTTGTTGTTTTTCTTGCTTTGCTCGCCCGAAAAATCTAACTTATTCCTATTTGCCCGGTGATGCAAAAATTTCCTCTTTCTGCTTCCTGTAGCTCCCTTGCGCTCCCGGTGCCACGTCGGCAAGGTTTCCGTACGGCCTCGAACGTGCAGATGTGTATATGCGTGTGTGGCGTAAATATACGGAATGATGGGAGGGGGGAGGGGGGGGGTGTAAGGATGACGAAGAGGGAGGGAAATGGGTGGCGCTCATGGTTATTTTATTTTCGTCTGCAGTGAACAAGCAAGTCAGCGAAAAAAAAACCCTTCCACCCTCCACCCTTCTCCACCCGGTGGAGCCACCACGACTCTCCACACAGCACAGCACAGGCGAGTCGTAAAACAGCGATCAAAAACCATCGCACACCCGAAAGGGGGCCAGCAAGGGGTGACGCTGCAAGGGGAAGACGCGGCGATACATATTATTATCATCATTTTCGGTTAAGGTAGGTCAAGAAGGTAGTTGAACGCTTCCACATAAAGGCAGGCAGAGAAAAACTCCCCGGAGCGAACGCACACAGCGACATGCACACATACACACACACACACACATAACAGCGGGCGTACAATTTCTCAGGAAGCCGCTGAAGAAGCCGCTCCAACGCAGGGATTGGGAGCGTTGAGGGGAATGCTGGAAGGATGGGGGTACGGGGAGGGGAAGGGGGGGGGGGGATTACCATCGGCACCGGTTATCCGTCTCGCATCTTTTATCCTTTTCTCCTTTTTTATCGCACCGTCCTTCTAGCGCTATTAAGCTGTACTCTCTCGCTCTTTCATGCGCTCTCTCTCTCTCTCTCTCTCTCTCTCTCTCTCTCTCTCTCTCTCTCTCAGCCAGATTCTTCCGTGTAGTCCTTAGCAGCTTCTGCTCCAAAAATCTCCTAACCTCACCGTATAAACGCCACCCTATCCCGGGACCGCACTGGCGTTGATACAGACAGATTTTGTCAGACTTCAGCGGCCGCCACCGATATCCGCCCGTCGTCCCATTGTTTCGTACGTGGGTATATGCAGCCGTCTGCAGATGTTTACGCGCCATTATAAGGATCCATCCTTGTTGTCAGTCACACGCCGCGACGGTACGGCCTTCATCTTGCCACCACGCCGAACCGCGCCACGGCCAAGGCTTTCGCCCATTTCGGTGGCTATGTTTCGGCGCTATTAACATAAAAAGCAAGCGAAAGAAAGAAAAACGAAGAGGGGAAAAAAAATACAGGAATGCCCTCGCCAAGCCGGAACACGGACTGTTGGAAGGACTGTGTAACATTGAAGAGACGCTCGAGGAAAAGCAGACCACTCCAACCCTCGTATCATCCCCCTTCCACCTACCCTTTCCTTCCGTTCCCTTACTTCTGTATATTTTGCGCTTACAGCTCATGATGGTACGATCGATAAATTTTGTCTGAGAGCTTTTTTTTGCTGCCTGCTGAGCTGGCCAATGCAGCAAATGTGTTTTGCGACCGAGTAGACGTCTTGTGTGTGTGTGTGTGTGTGTGTGTGTGTGTGTGTGTGTGTGTGTGTGTGTGCGTCCGCTTGGTGAGTTAATGGCGAATTGCTTGATTGTAGGACGAGCAGCTTGCTGTTTTGCTTTCCTTCTCGCGCTCTGTTTGTTTCTTGCTGCCGTAGCGCCTGTTTTCTTCTTTGCTTTACTGCTTGACTTGCCCGTTAGAAAGGGTTTGTTTGTTGTTTTTTTTGGTTTGCTGCGTCCTGCTGCTGTTAAACCACCACATACACACACACACACCCGCACGGATGCCTCGCGGACATTCGGCCGAGCTTTCACGGACGTCGCTGAGTTTGTGATCAATCGCTGCCGATAATTTCTGTCCGATATTGATCGATCGGAACGCATCTCAACGACGATGGGCTGCGGATGGAGAGAATAAAGCTGTAAGAAGTTATTTACAGGGAGAACAGCAAGGCTTGCAAAACGTTGGAGAGTATCGACATCTGGTCCAACATATTTAATGCTATTGGGATCTTCCCTTTCCTGCTTATATATTGAATGGACCATCTTCAAAGATTATGTTTTTAAAATTCTGAAGCTTATTTTTGTGAAAACCACGGTGATGTTGAACTTCCACACTCCAATTGCCGTTTGCCAAACGCAGACAGACCCCTCCAGCGACACAAAACACCGAAACAACCTTGCTCATTCAGAGATATTTTGTTTGGTATATATATATATTTTCTCTCTGTTTTTTTTCTAGCGTATGTACATGCGTTTGTTTGTTGAGCTTTTTTTTGCCTGCCTTGTACGTGTCTCACCCGTTTTCCTGCCCCATTGTAAGGTGCGAGTTTGTTGGTGGTTGTTACTTTTTTTTGTATTTCCCCATGTCTAGCCAGCCTCAATCGTCTGGATCATGTCTGGTGTGCCTCCGGCCGGTCTACGACCTCCAATGTGTGCTAGACGGTATTAGGTGGGCCGAGTGGTTTCGTGAGGATGGGTCCAATGGTCCCCATGTACTACACGAAATCGAAAGGAAACACGCGCGGCAGAGATATCCCTGCGATGCCTGAGTGAGTAGGCTGTGATTGTTGAACTTTTATAAAGTATGTAAGCTTTCCCGACCATTAATAGAGCGTTTGATGAGTGGGGTGATGGTTGGCAAATGGAGATCTCCAAGCAGATTTGATAGAAGAAGGTAAAGACTTTTCTTGTCCAACGCACTTTAGTACATCATTGCTTGGTAAAAATCTGGAGTTTCGTCGCTGGCTATATAAGCAAGATCCTGGTTGATCCTTTCCGGCTTGACAGCTCATCAGCTTCTGGTGGTGGTAGTGTGCTACGGGTGCCTGAATGCGCGTGCGTTGCCTTCGGTAGTGTCTTTATCTCACCCTTAAAGGACAAGCCGTATGCGTGCGTCCGGTGGCTGAAGCTTCTCAAGCCTCGATCTGGCGACGCTGGATCCCCCAAAATCGGAACATCCTGGCAACCACTCGTTCTATATACTTATCTCTCTTTCTCTCTTTCTCTCTCTATCTCTCTCTCTCT
>CM032179.1:9691624-9724820 GCA_018908115.1 Anopheles rivulorum
TTTTTTGTTGCTTCTTTGAAGCTTTTGTCGTGTTTCGCCTTTGGGTTGGTTTTGGCAGAACTGGTCCCTCTCTCCCATGCTCTGGTGGTGTGGTAGGTCATGGATGCAAAACGGTGTTACGGTCCAGCCATCCTTCCTTGCTGTTTCATTCCTCTTTTTTATTCCCTTTCTTTTCCGCCATTCTTGCGTTGGGAAAAATGCATTTAATTTTTATCTTTTTGTTCTTCATTCTCATTATTACTATTGGTTGATAAAACAAGGTAAACATAAACCTTTAAAGCACTGCGTTGCATACTTTCAGGGGTAACGTTAACGTTGAAATTGAAACCATCAAGTCGAAGCTAAGCCACGGCGGTGTACGGCTTTCGCATGTCTTAGCTTCCGTTCGGAAACACTGGGAGAAAATGGGAAACCATACGCGTGGGAGGCAATCGTCGTCCATCCGCGAGCATAGGAGAAAGCTGCTGGTGCCGTGCACGCTCCGTCGGTGGGTGGGAAACAAACAAATGACGCAGCAGCACATGCAGCAATTGCAGTGGCAGCAAACCCGGAACGGGGGAGAGAGTTCACCCGAAACAGAGGCGGGGGTGGCGGGGAAGGAAAGGGCAGATTGTTTGCCGCCTGCCGCCGCACATCCGTGGCAAATGCCGTTAGTCTTCCGGTGCGCCACATGCTTAAGCACACTGCACCGCGCACCAGTTAAGTTAAAGGCGCAAGATAAATAAAATAATTAATGAATCTCTGCTCCTGCTCTCGCTCCCTTCGGTAGTACCTTCCAGTACCAAGCGACGGTGCATATTCTTTTGGGGGGAGGGGGGCTGGGGGAGAGGGTGAGCAGGAAAAATGCGTAAATGCTGTCGCCGTCACCTGATCCCCATCCCCATACCATTCCTCCCTTTCTTTCCTTCCTCAGATCCGTTTCTTTTTCTTTCTTTCTTCTTCCCGACGGGGGTGCATTCGAGGCATGCGTTTGTGCAGCAGCAGCAGCAGCACGCATGCACTTTTGCACTGTTTTTCGCTGTACACTGCGCAATCATGAGATCTTATTTGGTGCCCTTCTTCTCCGGGGCCCGTTTTGCTTTTTCACTCAATCAAACTGTGCGTGGGCAAACGGGGGTGCACACGTGTGCACTTTCAATGCTTAGCCCATCAGAAGCGCCAAAAGGGGAAGCTACCAGCGGATATAAAAAAGCAGAAAACACGAACAAATAAAAAAAAAAACGCACAAAGCAACGTGCGTAAGAAAGAGAAAATTTTTTTTCTATCTTTATTAACAAATTTACTTTTCAAGCGTTTCACTACGCAAAGGCGATTGTTTCAACAGGGATACGTTTTATATTGCAATCATCGTTGTTTGCTATGTGTTTGCAACACTTGCGCCATACATTACCCAATACAAAACTAACTTAAGCCTACCGTTGTGTAAAAGTTAGAAGAAAAAACCTTCAGCTCCACAAGCATTTGCAGCTTCGTTCTGTTGTGTTTTTTTCTCTCTCTCCTTTCGTTGCGTGTGCGTACAGCGTGCGACACAACATACTCGCTCGGTGTGGTAATTATTGCCGGAGCATATGAGAAGCGGAAATGATCAGGCCAAGCACATACACCACCACCACCACCACCACCTAGTAGCGCCCGCGGTGGGTGGCGACGTGAGGGAGGGTTTACACTTAATTTATATTTATTCGCCTTGCGCATACATCTAGCGCCCCGTCATTACACGCTGCAGCAGTGCACCCGGGGTGTGCACCGTTGCGACAGTTCTTCGGGCCTTTTTTTCCTGAATGTTGACAAGCAGTGGGTGCGGAGGGGTAGAAGAGGGGTAAGTTAGTAGGAGGCGTAAAAGAAATGTTGTATAGTTGAATGCGTTCACCCCAAACCGGACGGTTGCTGCCGGTGGTTGCTCGAGTACGCGCAAAGTCGGTCACGCTGGTCGCCGTACCTTAGCTTTGCTCTGACCTAACGAGCAAAGCAGGGGAAGGAAGGTGGGGGGGGGGGGGAAACCAGAAGGGAAAAGAAATCGCACTTATGCTACGCGGCTAAATTAGTGTATCATTACTCATTTGGGTGAAGCATTCGGGGGCGACCGTTCGGTGGGCCTCTTTATCCTCCCTCTGTCCAGCGCGTGTCCCGCTATAATGTTTCGCCCGTGAAGGCGCGCAGTGGGTTTGGTGGTGATGGTGGGTAAAGTGTTGCGCATAGATCACATTCCGGATCGCGCAAGCAAAAGCTCCCCCCCCATTTGATAGTGCGGAATGTGGTTGGGCTAGCAGGCGCGATCGTAAAAGCGATCGAAAAATTGGAAAAGCTAGGACGAGGAAGTTATCAGCGGCAGCACACTTGCTCCCCAAAACGAGATTGGAGTCATAATTTCAGCAACTTGTGTAGCCGTGATATTGGGTGGGAGATTGGGATAAACTTTCGTAACCCTTGGTTCTTTGGCAGGGGGTGAGCACCTTATTGATTTCAGTTGAAAGGTATTGGAAAAAACCCCCCATATCGACGAGCGATATCACACTCCCCAACGAGTGCGCCCAGGAAGATAGTTCGACTGCGCTACTAAAAGCGTCCCTAAATACTAGCGCAACGCTATTTCTAGGCCACTGTCAATGGCCGACCGGGATGGGTTGTGCCTTCTCCAACTCCGGCCTTGTGCGTAGGCGACGCACTCCGCTCTCCCCACCGTCTGTCAACACCATCCCACCACGAGCAGGAGGGTGGAAAGAGGATATATACGGGGGTGGTGATGTGCTTCTTGTCTCGCGGGCAAACTGTCGGCACCTTCGACCGGCCGGCCGCCAGTTTATGGTGCGAGAGGCGTTGAGTGAAATTCAACGCGTGATCGGATAAGCAATTGCAAACAACAAGCCCGGGGTTCTCCATTGTGCGGACCCCACTCTCCAGCGCATAGCGGGTGTGTGTGTGTATGTGTACAGGCGCGCAAAACCCACCGGACATCTTTGCGCTATCAGCAGCGTCCGATCTTTCCCTACCGGGTGCAGCCCCAGGTCAAACGTAAGTGTAGCTCTAGCTTTTCTGCAACACCTTCTGCAATTTCGATTCCGATCGGCTTCGAGGCGCTTCCCGTGTTCTGGGCAAAATTGCCCTTTCAGATGAGGTGTTGAGATCTGCGCGTGCAAACGCATCAGACATTCGCCTTATCGGTGTTGCTACGATCTATAGCGAAAAGCCCTTGTGGGGCGGGAATTTTTATTTTTGTTTTGCACAAAGTGCGCGGGATAAACTCCAATTACACAAGCACTAGTTGGTTGCGGTTGGCAACGGCTGTAATTCTTGGGCCCGTTGAGACCAATCCCCGGTGAGGTTATCGGGGTGACGCACACGGAGATCATCAGAAGGATTCCCGCAACTAGGAGCAGCATATATCCCGCGTGTGTGTAGGCGTGTTTGTTTGGGAGCCTTGTTTGCTTGGCCCGTGGAATGATGGTGGGCGGTCCCGAAAGTCTTTGCAGCATGCAAATCTACAGACATTAGACGACTCGCACTCTTCTTGCCTGAGTGGGGTTGTGTGCATTGGTAAAGACCGATTCGTCTGCTATCTCTCAGCATCAAGAAAGAATCAAAGTACAAGCAACAGTTTGAGATGGAATTGTTGCAAAGGAACAGCTATCTATGATGAAGTAACTCAATACATCGGAAGACATTAGCGCAGACACTCATTAAATCGGGACATAGTTTGTACATGCAATGGCGATGTATTTAATTAAATCTCTAGTTGCGTGTTATTCGGAGTCTTGGGTTGAAGAACAGAAGTTACGCTCCGAAACCAAAACCTTTAACCTGACAGCTACACTAGCTTCTGTGAAGTTCTAAAGCGTTGGATCCTCAATTTTAAAGATTAATCTTGTTGAACCGCGCGCCCTATCGGGTATTATCTTATTTCTTGTGTATTGGATTTCTAATTCTCGGAGGTACTTGAACAAGTTTGAACTCAATTTTTTATTCCGATATTTGATCCTCTTCTGAGATGCTTTGTATAGCTGCTTCTCGTTGACTTGACTTATCGAACTTTGTTTTCGTTTTTCGCCCGAGTCTCCTGGGAGACTCACAACCGCGCACTGTTCCATATCGTGCAGAATTCGTCGCAGCTCGTTCATCCACTCTCCACCAATGTTCACGCGGTGCACTATCTATATACCGCCTGCTTATCGATCACACACGGCTAGAAAACATACGTCGTGTCGCCGAGTCCTCGTGCGCACCCCCGGATGCCTCGATCGTCGATCCGCACGGGATGTATAGTCACCCATAGAGGAAACACAGAAATACTCACCCTCGGGTGTTCTTTACCAGTCGCGGAGGAAAGAAATAAGAGAAAAAACTGGAGCGACTGGCAAAACGGCACACAGCGGAAGGATGGGAACACATCCCGACGTGTGGGCGTCCATGCCAGCTCCAACGGCTTTCCAAGGCTGACCTCCTCACGGTCAGCAAGTGGGCTGGGTGGGGAGATAGGGTGGAGGAGGAGGAACCCGGTCATGTACCGCCTGTCACGAGCGCATGTTCGCTGTCAGGTTTCCACTGTTGTTGCCACGGCAGGGGAGCACGCGAATGAAGAAGACGTGAGAAGGAAAAAATAGGTGCGAAACCGTGGAAAACATCAAAGTAGGCATTGGACGGATGGTGTGTGTGTGTGTGTGTGTATTTTTTTCCTTTTAAAGCCCGGCGGGGGTGATGATCACACTTAGCCGCAGAGGAGAGGGATATTGTGGATTGGTTTCGGTGTGAGGCTTTTTGACATCTCTCATGCGCGCTCTTCTGTGTGAGCCACGCGCTCCAGAAGTCCGAAGTCAAACAGAAGTGGGAAAAAAGTGCACAAGAGCAGCAACAGAGGCAAAAAAACTGTAAAATAAAATCTCCCCGATCGACATGTGTGTGCCGCCATTTTGACAATCGTCAATTAACTGCGCTAGGACGGAAAGGGGACAGGTTAGGTGGTAAGGTCGCTGCGGAGGTAATAGCAAGATTCCGGCTATGTGTTGTGAGCAGAGAAGAGGTGTAAAATAAGAAGAAACAAAAACCACCGGCATAAAGTGCGATGCATAAATTATCATCCACTTTCCAATGCGCATGTCCAATATTGTACGTCGCACGCCCGATTGACTTGCGGCGATGTGTGGTAGGGTGAGACGAAAGTAAGAAAAAGGATTTTTTATGCTAAAAACGACGAGGGCAATTAATAGAGTAAAGAGTCGTCTTCCCTTTTTTGCACGGGAGCTCTGGTAGCTCATGACTTCTTCACCAGGCGGCGCTACCGTGTAGACTTCAAATCGGACCCTTTTCGTTTTCGAACCCGATACATTCCTTTAATTAGCATATTTTTTTATGTCAGCAACATGCTCGAACTGATTGTTGCATTTTCCATTTTTGGTAGATACACAGAAAAAGAAGAAATCGTTGTGGGGAGGGGGAGAGGCTTATTGTTAATTTAATAAATCAAACAACCAGCGCGCACGACTGGTATGTGGCGCTAATGCTTTTGGTCTTTTTGGCCATTTGGTTTTGGCATTCGACAAACATTATCCGACAGTTAATTAACGCATCGCTTGCCCTCGACCTCTGCACACACTGTCTGTATATGTGCGTTTGTGTGTAGGGGTGGTTTTTGCTAATTGTTCACTCCTAAAATATCACGTACCGCCCCGTTAACCCCGTTTGTTTTTTATTCGAACTTCCATCACATACTAATTTCCACGCGTTTCCGTGGCTTTTTGTTCTCTTTTATTTCTCTCTCTCTCTCTCTCTTCCTCACAGCAGCGTAAGCTGTCACCGACATGGGCAGTGATCATTACTGCTTGAGGTGGAACAATCATCAATCCAACCTTCTCGGGGTGTTCAGCCAATTGCTCCAGGACGAGAGTCTGGTGGACGTTACACTCGCTTGCTCAGAGGGCGCCTCCATCCGAGCCCACAAGGTAAGTAATGCGCGAAATTTGTTTATTTCTTAGTTAAGTTTGGTTTTTGATTAAAAAGGGATATAACTTCAATCCAGTCAAGGGCTTTCTAAGATGCATTGGGTAAAGCATTTTGCATTGAAAAAAAAGAAGATATTGTTATGCATTTTAAGGCAAAAGGTTTCGCCCCATTATCAGACATTGTAGTTTGCAAACACGACGTTGACTTTTGACTGCTCCTGCGTGGCAGCTATCAGACCGATAATGACGGTTGCGAGCTGGAATTGATCGCGACGATCTCTTCCCACCAACCTCCGAAGGTCACGCGCGCTCGATTTTCTGCTTTTTCCAAGCACCTAGCACACAAGGGTCATGTGCTGAAGATCGTGAAAGCTCTGTCGACCAGTGGTCGTGGAAAAATAGCGCAACTCCAAAACAAACTACTCACTTATCCAGCTGCGTGGGGGCTACTGATGACCAGCCAGCAAGGAAACTAATAAAGAAGCTGGAATTTTTTCGTGCGGAGCCAATTTTTGTTGTTGTTTTGTTTAGAGCTTTGTTCCAGTTCATACCACTGGAAACACCCGGTTCAGATGCAGTAGATGCATCCTCCTTCACGATTCCACGAATTTTAATCGTGGCGCGATGCTAGGTGACCGAGATGAAACTCGCGGGTGTGTATGTGATCCCGGCAATGATCACGATTTGCTGCGCGCGACTCCGTTTTGTTTTGTTTGCTTCTCTCTCTCTCTCTCTCTCTCTCTCTCTCTCTCTCTCTTTCTCTCTCTCTTTCTCTTTCTTTTTCTTTTTTCTCTCTCTCTCTCTCTGCTATTGATTTGCTAGTGATTTTGCTATTGTTGGTAGAGGTGTCGTCCTCATCATTCGGAGCATGGTTTCCCATCAGGAGCTAGCATCTCACGATTGCTACAAGGGTGACGGTAGGAAGGGAGGGGGGGAGAGGTGCCCAAGATCGATGCACTTGTGAGAGGCACGGTGAGACGGTCAATGATGCAGCCAAGAAGAGATAATCGCATCAATAGTTATATTATGCACCCACCTTTCTCGAAACACTGGCACACTGCGTGGCACATAAACATCGGCGAGAACTCGAGCACGCGGAATAAAAGGGACGCGGGGAAGACACAAGGAAAAGAAGGAAGAAAAGGAAGAGAAGGAGGGAAGGTAACCTAAAACCGAAGAAAACAAAGCATAAAGGGAACAACGTTCAGAAACGAAACGGAATCGGTTCCTGTCCGCGCAGATTGCTCGAGGATAGAACAGAGAGAGAAGGAGAGAAAGAGAGAGAGAGAGAAAAAAAGAGTGAGAGAGAGAGAGAGAGAGAGAGAGCAATCACAGACACACAAACAAAGGAGCTGCCCTGCACGTATTGCGTGCGAAATGCGAGGACCAGGGAAAGAAAAAGGTATTGCCCTTCCTACCCTTGCGTTGGGATCTCATAGAGAAATGAAACAACCTCCAACAATTGCGCCAAACTGTGCGGCGACTGGGGTCCCCGTCGTCTGCAGCCGGTCGCAGTGCACCACGGTAGATGCAGCAAAGTCGTCGTACCTCCAGCAAAAGAGTTGAAACATATAACCCATAATGCACCCACCCCCACAGAAAACCGAAGGGGGAGTGGGGCCGGGGAGGGCTGGCAGGTGTAAACGAGCGGTTGGATGTGGGGAGAGGAGTAGAAGGAAAGTAGGAATCTTTTGCAGTGATTTTGGACTTGTTGTTTCTTCCTCTCCCCCTATTCGGGGTTGATAGATGGAAGAATGGGCCCCCCGGATATCCTTTACCCGATGCGCGCGCGCACTAGACTCAAGACACTCAAGACCAAGGTGCATATACATACGCGCGCGTGGGTGAGCTCATTGCAATGAAGTGTACATGGTGAAAGGGAAGGGGTTTTGAGAGAGGGGGGGGGGGGGGGGACTACAACCAGCGTTACACATCCGCGCGGGGTTTCTGAACCACTTTCGAGATAAAAAAATAGAATAGAAAGACAACGCAAACACAGGGCTCTTGCGTTTGTTGTTGTTGTTTTTTTTTTGTTTCGCTTCATTCTATCTACTCCGTGGGGTATAGTTGCGCTTTTTTTTTTTGTTGTTCGGCCATCCATATCTCCAAGTGTGTGCACCCAATGGTATGGTGCGGAGTTTTTGAAGAAAACACCCGAACGTGACCTAAACCCGTGGCACGTATTTTCGTGTGGGAGGCTCACGCGCAGCAATTCACCTTTCTATATTGCACACACACGCGCATCGCCAGAAGCTGCTGGGAGGGGGTAGGGAGAGTTGTCTTCGGGACGTTTCACGCGGGATGGGTTGCTGTTGTGTCCCAAACGCCGAACGGTGTAACAAGCTATCCTGAAGAGAAGATTCTGTCGACGGCGCACTGGTCGTCTCGTGTGATCTTACTTCGTGCGGGAATAAAGTGTAACGATCTCCTGCCTACTTGCTGCGAATCGTGTCCTCCCATTGCAGCAATAGCTTTTGGGTTGGTGGTACAGCTGGTGGTCGGGCTTTTGGCAAGAAGAGAAGTTGAATGGGGCAATGCCTGTACCGTGTTCCAACAACGTGCATACTCTTCGTGTCCATCCACAGATCACTTTCTTCACCTTCACGAACATGTACCTTCCATTGGGAGATATTCTTGTTTCTATTCCACAGAAACAAAAGAACATAGCTTCTAGTAGTCATCCACCAAAGTACGGAAAAACTCGTACAGACTCAAATTTCTTACCGCAGAAGCTGCGAACTACTATTGCCTATTGCCCGGGGGTTCACGCGAGCACTCATTATCAGTACTCCGTAACATCTCGCGGTCGTGTTTTTGCTCTGCTGGAGCATCGTGCCGAAAATACCCGAAAAAGTTCGTGTAAGTCAATGGTGTCCCCAATGTCCTGCAGAGGCTAATCAAGCTCTCCTAACGAGGAGCCAATCCAAGGCCCAATCTTTACAGATGTGTTCTCAATATCTGTTCTTTTGAAGTGTTTGTGGGCAACTCTGGGACTGGCTCGATTTGGTTTAATGCATCGCTCATAATTTTTCATTTGCCCGTCAAAATGAGCTTCCCGCTCGCTTATGCAGATGAGCTTTAAATAGTTGGACGAACGTGGTCACTGCTAGTTGAACAAACGGGGGCACCATGATTTATGGCGATGCCAGCGCACAAAGAACGCATCCAAGTTGTGTATGTATGCTTATGTCCAGCTTTTTATTATTTTATTATTTTGTGGGTGCCCTTAAGCGATCGTTAAAAGTTTCCCCATGGGCCCCAGCGACCGTGCTTTGGCCTGTTTTCTTCTGGAACGTTAATTTACACCCCGTACATCTTTATGCGCCCATGTGTATGCCTCACCCTTCTGTGAAAGGTTAATTGATATGGGCGTATTGGACCGTTCGTGTATGTATTTGTGTATTTGTGTATGTACGCTTCATTTGCATTTGCGTTCGATCCTTTCGATGCGCGTCCGGGCACTGTAGATCCTCGCGCGTGTATTCGGGCGCGAATAGATTTATATTTATACAGCAGTCACCGTTGCTGTGTGGCTGCTGCGATCACAAAGCTAATTACTTCAGGTCTTTGTTTTTTTACTCTCTCTTTGTCACACACCGTCACTTTCGCTCTAGTACACTCAGTGTTTTTCTCTCTCTCTCTCTCTCTTTCTCTCTCTCTCTTCGTTTCGTTCTCCTGCAAGATGGGTACGGTAAGGATATGTGTGTCGTGACATATGGGAAAATGGTGCAGCAAATGTGAGATGATGTTGTGCACCTACAGGGTTCGCGGGGCAACAAACATGGACCTGGGACTTCATTAAGAAACATGAGCGCGCTGCGCACGTGCTTGTTGTTAGTGCGCTGCCGTGTTGCTCTTTAATTGTCAGCCGCAGGCTGCTGCTTTTTGCTCTTTTGTTTTGGAAGGCAGAGACACAAGTAAAGATGCCGAGGCAACTGTGATGTGTCGTCCGGGCGTATGCCAAATGCTGTGGCATTTACCTTGCGTGTCCCTCCGGCTGTCCTTTTTTATTTGTGGAACAGTTTATGATCACACTCATCCGTGTTTGGTGCCCTTGTGGTAATTGTTTTCGCTGCAGCACACAGTTTCCATTTTCATCCGAAGTTTGACGTTTCCAGAACGTTCAGGCATGCCCCTTCTGTGGCTGTGACTGTGCCTCTGCTCGCTGTGTGACATGTGACGTAAGGCAGGGTTCTCTGCGGCATGTCGCTTGATTGCGTTTGATGTTTTCCCGCATATCAGATTCTTCGTGGGTGTTTGATTAGCGTCCAAGATTACAGACTTAAGAGGGGGCCGTACGGTGTAGAAGAAAATAATTAAAAAAATAAACACAGCATGAAACAAAAATTATTCCTTCTGTCATCATGAACATGATTGCGATGATCGGTGAGGACAGTGAAAAAAGGCAATGAACGAAAGTGGATACTTTCCTATTGCCGTGCTTTAGACATATCCTTCTTCACTTGCTGCAACAAGCGCACATGGCCTTGAAATGGAATGGCGTTCGAAAGAACACCAAGCGCCATGGTAGGTACGTGCACGGAATATGTGATTATTGCTGGTGTGTGCCTACTGTCAAATGTGCTATTTGACAGACACACAAAAAACACTCTCTCACACGCACACGCAGAACAAATTTTTATAGTTTGATCAGGTGCGTGTGTCTTAACCGGGCTTAAGTGGCGGTCGAAATTTTGGGACAGTCAAGCGTACAACCGACCGTCGCATCATGCGTGTGGCGTCTGTGTGCGTAAGCTTAGCAGCTTAAGCCTAAGCCACACGCACACCAGCGCTTGCAGTCTGAGTGGCAACAGGTGGAGTGGCTCCTTTTGTTTTGTTTTTTTTTTTTGGGGAGATACAGCGAGAGAGGGACACACGTAGCAGTTACGCATTTCATCTACGCGTGTATTCGCACACCAACACTGGTGTGCGCACACATTAGAATGGGATACCCAGTAGACAACTTGTTCGCTCTCTCTCTCTCTTTCTATCTTTTATCTCCCCGTTCTCATCGCACCACTATATATACTGACCGCGCTTGCCTTGATCTTGCTACCAAAAAACGTTTTCGGAACTTCTTCTGCTCGCCCAACTATTACGCATTTCGAACGCTGATGGCAACCATGTGCTTTTTTTTATAGTCTCTGTGTCTCTCTGTTGGGTTGCCTTTCATTTGCCAAACAACGAAAAAAAAACGCTTTAAAAACTGCCGGCGATGACAGGTAGGGAGAAAGATAGCAAGAAACGCTTCTAAGCGGATTCTATGCTAAAAATATTCCGGATCAGCGGTGATGTGAGCTTTTCGCAACATAAGCATCCCGAAAACGTTGCGTGTTACATTATACCTTTTCAAAAGGGTTTCAGGAAGAAAGGAGTAGCGACTCTGGGAAAAGAGGAACCATTTTTTTATATTTATGAGACCAGAAATGGGACGCTTGACGAATGAAGCAGGACTCTTCTTTCTATCTCTGCCGGCTAATAGAAAATAGAACCTTCCAAATCCATGGGAAATTAAACACAACAGCAGGAATAGAGAGAAAGGGTTTTGCGAATAAATCTTCCCACCGCTTTAGAATTCGTCGTCAAGCTGTCATTTTTCCGCTTTTGCCCTTTTCGGCTTCCTTCGAATTTTTAAAATATGATATACTTCCTTGTTCACGCAGCCCGGTCTCTCGAAGGCTCTGTAAAGCAAAACAAAAAAAAATACAAAAGAAAGAAAAACATCCAAATTGCCGTGAACTATTTTCGGTTCGGTAGGGCTTTTTAGATGGAGGTTAAGAGGTATAAAAGGCATGGCGAATTTCTTCAAACATCCCAAATGTGTGTGTCCTTGAATGTTCTCTTAGTTAGGATGCATGGCACAACGTACACATTTGCACCCAAGCTGACAGTTTCGGTATAAGCAAGGGGTTTTGCGGTTATATTTCGACGAGATATGTTTGATCTTTTTTGTCCGCGCAATAAATCATGCCGGTTAGTTTTAACGACCTCACAATGAAGGAGCCCACCAGCATGGAGCAATAAAAGTATAGTTTATAGTTGTTATGTTTATACCTCTATCCGAATTGCTTTCTTCGGCTGATGGTACAAGATTGATACATGATTTATTATATTTTATTGAAACTAATTACTTTTCATTGTGAACCTATGCTGTTGTTTTTTTTTTGTCGAGCATAAAAATGTGTTTGTTTTGCTTATAAAATGAAGACCAATTTTAATGTTTATCTTCACGATAGTTTTCGTTAGTCAACGTACACTGATGCGCCAAATCAGAATCTATCTCCCCAAACCCATGCCACACCCCACCTACCACCGCCACGTTGTTGCAACCCAATATGCCTCTAAATAAAGCTCTATCTAAATTTAAACTATTCTTCCTTCTGTTCACTCATCAGCGATTGTCACGCAAAAAAACCTCGCGGCCTACGAAGCGTGTGTCTCCCTCTAACGCTTGTCGGCCTATGATTAAACCCCCCCCCCCCTACTCCGAACGAGGTGGGGACTGAGCGGGTTAGGGAGGTAACATGCGTCGACGGGCATGTTTTGTTGCTGTTGTTGGGTTGCCGAAACTTGGGTCGGCTCTATCGCTCGCCCGTCCACGCAGCGTGCGCGCAAACATCGAGTGGCTTTTCAGAACCGAACGGTCATTGAACCTCCACCGACAGCCAGCGTGTAGCGCCAAATGGTGTGCGTGCGCGCGCTTATGGCGCGCGAATGTCAAGGTGGTGTATTTTGCTGCTGTTGTCGTCTTCTTCCCTTGTCTTTGCTTAGTTTTTATAGGCGAAACGCAACGCGTAGATCTCAAAATGTGTTCCGTAGCATGTGGTGTCCATAGCTACGGACTGTTTTCGCACACATAAATAAGCGCAAAACGAAACTTTTGGATAAACGGACGGGAGAAGATCTAAGAGCCACGTAGAGAAGACAAAGCGAGAAGTGAGCAAAAACCGAAGCGTGTAAAGAATAACTTTTGATACGGCTTATCTCTGACGGCGGTCGATTTCCGTTTGCAAACAGGGGTTGGTTTTTTTTTTCCTTTTTTCGGGCGGATAATAATTTCAGCATCTAATACACGCACGCATACAGCAAGCTCATTCACTGCGGTACGCACACGCACGCTCATCTCTCTCTCTGGGGCAACGCAATGGTAACGCAGTGCGAGCGGCGCGCGCGCGTGCACTAATTGACGTGCCGGCGAGTCAGTACAGGCACTGTGAAGAACGAGCTGTCCGCTGGAGTGTTTGCCCCTGGGTAGCAACAACAGCCAGGGGCACGCAGTGGACGGGTGTACGTGTGTGTGTCCGCACTAAAGGCATACAAGGGATGCTCGAAAGCGGCAAAGCTCCCGAAGAAGAGAGCAAGTGAAGCGAATTTCAATTTTTATTAGCAAACACACATCCCCACAGCTCTGTGCGAGCGAGCGCGCGACAGAGGCGAAAACGGCGAACAAAAGAGATGGCAGCAAATAGAAGCACACGCAATAAAGCATACACACGCATTTGCGAATTCAATTTGTGTTAACCCGGTCTCCCGGACCGTTTGGGGGGTGCGAATTGAAAATGCGAAAGAATGGCCCAGTAGACGGAAAGATAGAGAGCATGGGGGAAGAGAAAAGGGAAAGATGGAGGGAATGGTATTTTTTTTATTGGTACGGGCGTCTTTTATGCTTCTTTCGCTCGCTTAATCTGCAAGTCGCCTTGTTTTTTTGTTGTTGCTGTTGTTGTGTTCTACCTTCGCAACATATCGTTAGAACGGTTCGGTATTTGAAATTGCTCAACGAACAAATAATTTACAGGTCAAATAATTTAAATAATGTGTTTGGGCAAAAAAAATGATGATCCTGTTGTATGTTTCTATGATTGTTTGATAACGAAATTGCCGAAAGCAACTAGCCACAGTGAAAAGGAGGGTGTTCCAGTGAAATGGGGGGCAACTGTCAAGCGTGCTTGTCGTCGTATACGTGATCGTTTGATCTCGCCCATTTTCGTAATGCCCTTAGCATGATTAGCACCCAGATCTGTCCATGTCTATTCTCTGGACGTCACTCCGGGGATGTCTATTCCACTGACAGTCTGAACCACTCACTAATCCAATCCGGTTCTATTTTTAACTCAAAAGCAAAGAGGCGCGATGCCTGAGATCAAGCGCAACCACACCAAACGGCCGCGCTTTTGGCTTAAAGTTCGTTGTGGACGTGACTAAATGTGCCGTTTTTTTTTTTGACAAGTTATCTTGCCCGTCATATCGTAGCTTTATCATTGCTTTTTTTTTGGTTCTATTCTGATCAAAATAAAAGCTCTCTCTCCCGTAAGGAAATATTCGTGAATAAAATGCGTACGCGGGGTCGTTCTTTAGCACATTTGCCTTGCTCTCAAGCGTGTTGCTTTGATTTCACTCTTACACGTAATGAAGCTATGCATTATAAAAACGCAACCCTCTCGCTCACTCTAGTGTCTAGGCTTTTGCTGTCCGGGCTTGTGAAGTCTGCGTGTAGCGCAAAATTCTTATCTGCTCTGTGTATGCGTGTGCGCAAAAATAGCAACGAAAAAGAAAACATGCGAATCGGGCAACCGGCATCACCTTTATCTTCCGTTCGCTACCTTTCTCTGCCACTCGCACCGCCACCTGCACCATCTCCCGCTGCTTGGTTGGAGCACGCACTCTGTATGAAAACGAAAAAACGGACGGTATTTGGTGTACGCGAGCGAAGAAGACAGCAGCGCATGGTGCGAGCGCGGCGATGGCTTAGAATCTGTTTTGTTCCATCGCTGCCCGTTTACCAGCACGGGTTGAATGCTGCGCGTTAGTTTCGTTTGCAAAGAAAAAAAAAACACGTGCGAACGCGCGCACCAGTGGAATAGAGGGCTTCATGGTACAACTGCCACCCCAAAAGCCTCTCGTTTGCTTCGTGTGGTCTAATGATATATGTTAAGTGTGTGCATTTGTTTTTTTCGTTGGATCCCCACCCTTTTTTTTGTCAACCGGATGTGTTTATGGTCCTGGCGATGTTGTGCGCATGTTGCTATGGCTTGTTGAGCCGTTCTTCAAACGTCACGTTGAGCGTTTTCGGGGGTCTCTCCTACAGCTCTTGCCAACAGTTCAACGAATCAAACACACGGGGTAGGAGACACAGAGAAGGAGAGACAGGGAAGGTGGTCAAGGGAGGGAAAAAGCGATATCAAACAGCAAAACAATACCACACTCTAGCGAAAAAGATATCATCCGATCATCTTTTTTCCTCTATACAGCGCTACCCAACCTTTCACGGAGCAGCAGGTAGAAGGGTACCTATATTGGCGAAGGTTTATGTGTATGTGTGCGTGCCCCTTTTCCATTTGGAACGATCGCAAAGTTGTGGGTCCTCTCACACCTCTGCGTAGATGTACACGCACTCTGCCATTTTGCGCGATACAAACGGAATGACGAGAGGATATATAGATAAGCAAAACCCTCGCCACCTCGGCTGTGGGGCAGCAGCAGTAGAGGGGGCCGATCCCCGGCTCGTTTTCGGTTGGCAAAAAAAGTGGGGTCAATGAACTATGCGCGCACACTGGCTCCAGGCAATCATGGCACCGAGGGGATAGGGAACAATCGAATACGAGAGAGTGAGAGACCAGGGGGGGAGGGGGAGCGAACTATGTTGCTGCGTGGTGTGTAGGAGTAAGAAGGGTAGGTGGTAGGGGGATTACACACACACACACAAAATTGGCAAAAACCTTGAACTGATCCCCCCACAGCCCCTGTTCAATCCCTCATCAAGCTTCCACACGCAAACATCCCCCCCCCCCCACCCATCCCATCCATTCCCCCACAATCCACCCCTAGCACTATCACGTCATCCACTAGACGCAATACATGCCGCCTTTTTTGTGTTTGTTTGTTGCTCGCTCTTCAAACGCACTATGCCCCCCCCCCACACCCTCCCACCCCACGAGACACACGAGATCGTGTGTTTGCTTGGAATTAATATGAATTTATATATTACGCTTCGTTTTGTATGCTTTTTTTTCATCTGCTTTTTGTGTGGATTCCTTCCAATTGACCACCGAAATATACTTTACCCGTCTTGCGAGCGTGGCATCGCTTACGGGAGGCGAAATGTTCCCCCTAGCTGTGGGATGGAACGAGATAGTCTTAGAACTATCTAGTCCCCCTAGTGTGCGTGTGGAGGAGAACCAACCCTCGCTGCCCCCGTCCCATCCAGCTTCCCGCCCGCTGTTTTCCTTTTTGTTTTTTGTTTTCTCCTTTTGATCTATTAAAAAGTGCGAACTTCAGACGACGACGCACTCCGTGTTGCTGTGGCGGGCGCTGTATTGGTGTGCGTTTGTGTGCTTGCAAGCGAAACTGTGTACGGCAGCAAGGAAGTGGTACAGAGAGAAAGAGAGAGAGAGAGAGAAGTGCAGAGGGAGAAGGAATGGTCAATCGCCAGGCCCATTAGCAACAATCGCCAAAACGCAAACGCAGCTGTGGCTCTGTGTGGTGCCGAACGCATGAAAATCAATTCAAGTCTCCCTCTCCTTCCCCCTTGTTTGCCTCTTCCCCCCCTCCTTTTGTTTCCCTATCGCAAACTGAACAAAGAATGAAAAAAATGATACAACCAAGCCGAACTTTGCGTATGCCTGCGTAAAAGAGAGAAGGAGACAGAGAGATAGAGAGAAAGAGAGAAAGAGAGTGAGAGCAAGAGAGAGAGCAAGAGAGAGAGAGAGAGAGCAAGAGAGAGAGAGAGAGAGAGAGAGTGAGTAAGATTCAATGCGGTAACCATTTTCGGTAGATAAGAAGGAGTTTTGGTTCACCTAAAAACCCGTCTCACCCCCCAAGATAGCCGGTGGAGGAAGGGAAGCGATGGTTGCGAGAGGATAGGAGGGATAGGTTAAACATTCTCAGCTCTTCTTTCTCGGGATGCTTTAGGTTTTGGTGGGCTTTTTACTATTATTACTCTTAGTATTTAATTTGTGTGCGTGAACTTTCCCTATTGCCGTGGTTGGGCTTCGCTTGCGCCAACCCGGAAGTGAAACGCGTATGTGCGTATGCGTAAGGGAGGTTGTTCCATTTTGCCGCTTCTTACTGCTTACCATAGTTCTTCTTACTGCATTCGGGTGCGTGTATAAAAGTGCGTACGCAACCGGGGCGCGTGCGTAGCTTGCGTCGATAACTCCATCACGCAGGTTGTCAGCTGAAGGATGGAAAGCGATTGCCCGTGTTCTCGGAAGCAATGTAGCTCTTAAGGCTGCTGCTTGATGGCGGCACGAGCAAAAGAGTTACGTTACCAACCGATGGGCAGCACACAGCGATCAACTTTTGCCCAAGAAATTCCAACATCGAAAAGTGCAAAGTGCAGATGTGAAAACCTTCCCCGGTGGTCTAGCATTCTACCACTTGTGGATATATGTGGTAAAGTTGGTAGATTTGTAACCAGGCGCGTGTGATTGTATGTGTGATTGTGTGTTTGAATATTTGCCGCCACTAGCTTTCCCACCCAGGAATGTTGGGAAAAGGCCCCCTCTTTTTCTCCTGCTATTAGTGAACAAGTGCAGTGTAAGAAATTCCTGCCACAGCAGAGAGAGAGAGAGAGAGAGAGAAAGAGAGAGAGAGAGAAAGCGAGCGAGTCGGTGCGGGTATGGACCAAATAAAAATAAGTGCTGCTAAACAGGATTTCTTGTTCCCGTTTTTTTTTCCTGTAATGCGCTTATGGCTCCAATTGCACGCGAAAGTGCAGGAGTTGTTGTCAGTCCCTCCGATGTTGAAGGTGTAGGAGTACACATTGCCAGTTTCCCATTCGAAGCAGGTGTGACGGCGCAAACCTCACGTTTGTTCGTAATTAGTTGTGCATGTGGACAACGAACGGTCGCATGGAGGACAAGATCGGTTAACGCTTGTCCGCGCACTACCAACCCTAGCACCTCCGGGTGCATCCGCACTCCACATCACCACGGGCTGTGGAATACGGCAACCGGATGACATAGAAAATGCTACCAAACTCACCACTGTCTGCTTAGGTACACCACCAATGATACAGTGCGTAGCGTATTCTCTTGGGCACTGTATTGCGAATACGGTTCAGGATTTCCGGTTTCCAACCAGAACACCTGCAATAATGCGTGTGTGTGTGTGTGTGTTTGTGTCACAACATTCAAGGGTGTGGGTGACTTTGAGGTGTGCACAACCTCAAACCGATCAGCCCTCCTTTTTGTGCGTTTGATGCCAAGATTTGCTTGCCGAGCCCGTTTGGCATAAGATGGTGCACACGTGTGCAACAACACCGCCGGAAAGACTCGTTCGGGTAGAAGGAGGTGATTGCGCTCGATGTCAAGCAGCTTTGGTACATTCCCATTCCTAGAAACGCTACCAACGGCTCTTTGTTTTCAGCTCTTGGCTAGAAGTATTGCTAGATGATCAATTATCTGCGCACCAACTCAATCAACGTGATATGATACGGTTGCGTAGAGCATTGCGTTTATTTATGTTTTTTTTTCTATGTGCACTGCTTTGTGAACCGAGTTCGTTGGTTGGAATTTCAGGAATGGTTTTAATGCGAGTAATGTTTTAGCGCAGGAGCATTAGAGAGTGGCTCTGTACTTGCTCTGTACTGCAGGGGTCGCAGTATGACATTTCGTTTGCTATAATATATTATTTAAAACCTATGCTCAAAGTATTATAGCACTTTTAGCTCGCTTTCTCTGTCACTAAATATGTACACTAAAGCCACGGTTACTCCAAGTTTTCCAAGTCTGGTGAGCTAGCTGTGTTTAAATATGCGTTTTTACAACATAACCTCAACCGAACGTTTTCCGCATGGTTTCTGTTCTACCCACACCAGTCAATAGCTTTGGTATAGATGGGGTTCGTGTTTTTTTTATGGCTCTTTGCAAGTCTCTTTACACCCAAAGCATTAGACAAAAGAGAACGAGTGCGGTCCTTCAGCCGAAATTTTGCCCAAAAACTGAATGGAATGACGTAAAAAAAAAACAACAACAAGCGAATCGTATCCTTTGTAAAGAAAAGTTGGTTGCTTTTGGGAAGGGTTGCATTTTGCACTTCTCTGTTTTTTCTTCTTCTCTCCATTCGTCCTTTATTTATTGTATTTATATATATATGCGTGTGTGTGTGTGTTTGTGTGTCTGAAATTTGGCATTACGTGTCACCCCTGGCCACCCCCAAACCCCAACACACTGCGTGCATTTCCGCATCCACAAGCAGTTTGTGTTTTGCAGCTTGTGAGGCACGAACTCTCTTTGTCTTTAGCGTTAGATTTCCCTTCTTTTGTGTTTTTTTTGGTTTTGTTTTTAATTTGGGACTATTTTGATGTGTGCGTGTCCACCAGCAATGCAGCTGCAAAGGTAACGCGACGTTCAAAGGGGAGAATTTAAAATGTTGTCCAAAAAATTTAAGCATGCAAAGTTTTTTCCATGTGTTACGTTTCGTTTGAAGGATTCGAAATGTTGTACAATCGTTTTTTTTCTCATTTTTTTTTAGTTTAGGGCAAAGAGCGTACAAGGCATGATAGAAAAGGTAGTAATTCACAGCCAAGAGCGCCCGTTAGATGCGAAATGAGAAGCGTCCTTTTTGGCCGATAGCTTGTGTATGTGTTGGTAGAGGATTTTTTCGGTTGTTTTGAAGCAGATAGATTTTTTTTTTCAAAACCTTTCATGCATGCATACATTCGCGTCGGTTCTGTGATGAGAAACGGGTAAGAGCGAAGGTCTTGAATCCCCTCATTTAGTTTGTTTCAGCAACAAAAAAAAACACCCGTTCCTGGTTTAATATCGTTGGGGAACACATTTTATGAGTTTTTGCATTTTTGCTTTTGCAAACCTTTTTTAAAACCCCTTGCTGTTTTCTCCTTTTATTTTTTTGGTAAAAAGCGGGAGTTCGTCGTCTGGCGAGCGTGGCAATCGATCGATTGGCGGTTAGTTCAAATCAGAAAGAAAAAAAAGGGCAAAAAATACGCACACACGCCAAGCTATTTATTATAGTTTTGTATCTTTTGTTAGCAAAAACCTGCCCTGTTAGTTACACATTTTTGTTCCTGAGAAAAACAAGGCCCCGCCAAGGGTTCGTATGGTTGTCGGTCACGATCTGAGGAATGGTTCACTATAAGTTGTTAAATTTAAAATTTTTTTACGTTGCCAAATTTGCTCACGCTAAATAGGAAAGGCATTAGGAAATGGTTGTATTGCGGTTCGAACTTTAATAACCGAAGATTGGTTGTGTAGCTGTCAGCAAGTGAGTGATATAAAAAGGAACCCTTCAACATTCGTACGTTAATGTGTCTGATCGCATATTTGTTGCCGTTGCTTTAAACCATCCAAAATTTGTGTCCAAATTCACGGAAGGATAGTTTAGTAATGGGGTAACCCTTTCTTGTAATTATTTTAATACCGTTTATAGCGTTCTAATAATAGTTCGTACGATACTCGCTACAATGCTATTTCCTGGCATTGTTTGTTTAACCCGACAAAAGAAAAGTATAACGAAAAGCATAGAAATTTCGTGCTACATCTAAAAAAGTGCTGTTTTTCGATTCGTAATTCGACAGTAGATGAAATGGGATAGTAGATGAAATAGAGCAACGAGATGTAAAGCTAAAAACGAAAAGAAAAAGAAAGGTAAATAAATCAATTCGTTTATCGCAAAATATCGCTCACATTTCCTTGGGCTCACGGAGAGTGGAGGAGGGGTTACTTTATACAGCGATTTTTCCCTATTTTCTGTTTCACTGTTCGAATAATCATTCCTTAATGCATGATTAATGTAGCCGCGGACGCGTTTCACCGCCGTCGCTTTTATATATCGTTGCGCCTTAACCACGGTTTGATTAATAGAGTGTGATTTTCGTCAAACCACCACCGTCGCCGGCTTCTTTACATATCTGGGCGAATCACCTTCATCTGTCACATTGCCTGAGCTAGATTTGCGTGCATATTAGCTCCCGTCTTTTCTTGCCGGGTGCGTGTCTGTGTCTATGTATGGGGGTGGAAAGAGAAGAGAGGCACCATTCAATTAGGAACACATGACAAGCGACAGAATGAAAGAGAGAGAGAGAGAGAGAGTGCCTAGAAAAACATACACACAGACACACGCAGAGTTGCACTGAAAGGAGGTGCGGTGAGATGTCAATTGGAATGCGTTGCTCATTAATATTCGTTCTTGCTATGGGGAGGGAAGACCGGTAGCACTTTGAAGCAGAAAGGTAGCAGGGAAGGGGAAGAGGTTGTTGGTGGGGTGGTGTAAAGGATTTGAGGAGGTACACTTCGCTGCTTGCTTGCTTCTCAAGATGCAGCGATGTGTCCATTAGGGGAGGCAGGCACACGAAGGAACACATCCCGTGCCGGAGCCCTACTGTGCGCTGTAGTGCAGGTCACTTACTTCCTCGTTATCGAACGCTTCGCCAGCCTTTTGCTTTTGTACTCCGCTGTGAAGGAGGGGGGCAGGGGGTTTGTTGGGAAGAGTGGTGGGTGTTCGGTATTTGGTTTAAAGTCGAGATGAAAATCGAGTGTCAAAAGGCACCTCGAGCGTGTGTGTCGGTACGCGGCTGCACAAAGATCGCCCAGTTCTGCATTAGGAGCGAAGGTCTTCGAATTGCGCAAGTCACGCCGGACACTTAGCCGTGGGTGGAGCGCCGTGACTGCAAGGAGGATGCCCAACATTACTGCGAAACGGTACTGGGGCGACATCGCCGAATGGGCTTAACAAGTGGGAATCGTGGATACGGTACAACCTCGGCAGAACCTCGGAACGGTTCCAATGTTCCGATCGACTTGTAGTCTGTTGACGAGAATGATGCATGGACATGTGTGTGTCCCGGTGTAATGGACACCTCGTCCCCATTGGAAGTAACCTACTGGAGAGAAGAAGAGAAAGATTGAATAGAGAGAGAGAGAGAGAGAGAGAAAATAGAGAGAGAGAAAAATAGAGAGAGAGTGTGTGTGTTATAAGTGTCAAAATCTCCCGGTGTACGCTTTCACCTGGTTGGCAACTCTCGTCTACTCCAAATCGGTCTGCCGGTAGTCGCTTATCGTCCTGGCTGTCCGTTCTACACTGCGTCTCTTTATTTTATCTAGCGCATATTTTTATTACCCTGTCACATATTGAGATATTGACGTCGCTGCCGGAGAGAGATCATCAGCGGTAGCTTCTTGGGAGTTGCCACTCAGTGGAGGGGAGATGGTACCGAAGCGGCAGGCGAAACAACATGCCCACACACCCGGGAGCAAATCAATTAACATGCAGGATGTTTGCCGCAAGCTATACCTTGGGTGAACTGTCAATGTACACACTCAAAAACGGAGATCGAAGCAGCGCGCACAAATCCTAGGAACGGAAGGGGTTTTTTTTTGAGGTAGCGCTGTTTTGGACCTAATCTTGCAACAACTCACAACAACAAGAATAGGGAGAAAGAACTACACCGGATTGACGTCGGAGGCGAGTGTTCCCGGCGCACTATTCGTCACCTGGTTTGCCGTTTACAATGTTGCTAATGTTGACTGATGAGGTTTTTGACCGATTCCGCCGTCTACTTCTCTTTTCTTCTCCTTCTCCCGTGACGGTGTTGTGCCACAAAACTGGATTCTACTAGAAGCTTTCTGTAGCGAGTGCGAAGATAAAAAAAGGAGAAAACATTAATGTTGAACATACGAACTCTTGGTCATGTTTTTACACGAATTTTCACTGAAACTATCTGTGGCGAACCGGGCGGTGTCGTTGGTCTGCCTTGTCAAAACTGTTTCGGTCAGCATTATCATAACCTGTCAGTAGGCCTGCCAATGTTCTGCATCTCGCAATGTGTTCAACAACACATCGCCCATGTTTTCAAACCCATCTCCAATGATTTTTTTTTCGTTTAGTCCTTCTTTTGGGAGGCGTATTAATCGAAGTTATTTTTATGTGTGGATCGCTGGGTAGGAGGGGATGGTGAACGAATTAATTACCCTTAAGTCAATAGAGTTTGGTCCAAGTGTATCGGAGAAAAGGGATCATACAGCCGCGAACCGAGTACATTCCGGGAATGCGGCACGGTTCCAAAAGCAAATCCCATGCAAACACACTGGCAGGTGCCTTGCTCTGCCATCCCCCAAAAGCTGCTTATGTACGTTGATTTATATGCACACTTGGCTACTTTGTGAATGCCGTCTCCGTCTGTGCTTCTTTGTTCAACAACTCTCTCTACAAACACACACACACACACATAACCACACACACAATAGAGAGATAGGCAAGGATCCACTTTTGTAACGATCTCTTTCCTTTCTCCTTTTATTGTTGGTCGATGCGAACGTTTTCTGATTTATAATCCTGTTCCGCAACTATTTGTTGTTTGTGTGCCGTCATTCTGCTGCTGGCTTTCTTCTTCCCTTTGTTTTGTTCTCTTTGCTGCCCTTCCTTCCTGGTCCCAAGCAGCAGTCTCGCGAGCAAATTAGCTTAAATCCGTTGCCGGTTCGGCCGTAGCGACGAACCATCATAAATAGTGCCGACACACACACACAGACGTTTGTGTGTGTGTTGTGCGTGTGCGCGCGATAAGCCTGAGGGGAAAGGAAGAAAAAGAAAGCACTTCCTCACCGCGCATCCACCCGTTAGAAACCGGTGGACATACAATCATCAACGGTGGAAATCATCTTCATCTCCCCCACAGGAACGGGTCGGGTTGAAATCGATTTTATGTTTATTATTTATTGATTCCAATATCTCCGCCGTGTGGGATCCGCTTTTGCCGGCCGATCATCTCTTCTGTTCTGCCTAGCCGCTGGTTAGACGAGGGCGAGTCATTCTAAAGAGCTGAAAGAGGATGGAATTTCTCGCATGCTCGGCAAACTAATTGCTGCCCTGGGAGCTCTCAAGTGGAGTGATTGAAGATGAATAAATAAATAAATTGCTGGAGACGAGGAGGAGCAAATCTCCAGCTTTTTGGCAGTAGAGTTTTGGAGTTTGATAGCACTATAGATATCAGATATTGATGGTATCCTATACCCTCAGCTGTCACCGCTTTTCTAGAATGGCAAAACGAAACTCCGATCCCGTTTAGTTTGTGTGGATCATCTCCAAAAATAGGCCATCCGCTCGACTACCAAACTGACCGGGGCGGTTAGGTGAGTGCATTACATTAGTGTCAAAATGTGATACCACTCACGAAGCTGGAGTTTTTGAAGAGCCTTGTTAATGTCATCTTTTGCGATGATTATCACTGTTGTGTTTAAATCTGTCGATTGATTCTACTGGTAAGGAAACGCCCATTTAACTGCACACGGGTGTCAGTAAAGCGTAGAAGTACTATGTCTTCGGGTCTATAATTCTGTGAACGCGGCATCAAACGTTCTTGGAAGGTGGAGAGGTCTCTCGAGTTCTGCGGGACCATTCCGGTAAGCGATAAACAGTTGTTTGTTGAGAGGGCCATGATCGATACAACAGCATGAGGAGAAAAACACACAGAAATCAACTAAAAACTAAATAAACGGCACAATCAAACACACGGACAATAAATCCGGACGTAAGTGAATGTTAATTAGACCTTGGCGCGGCGTGTCCCAGCGCGAGCAAAACTAGACAAGCCGCCCTGGTGCATAGATACCTCATACTCCCCCTCCCATTCATTGCCACTTATAGTGGGTTTAATGGTTGCGAGGTTTCCTCCAAACATGCGCAACAACAAAACACCTCACAAAACCTTCCAGCCCCGGGGCACCAACAACAGCAGCAGCAACAAATGCCGTCTTTGAGTTGTTGCACCCGGAATACCCGGCTGCATTATACAATTGCACTCCACCTAACGATCCACGCTCTCCCTATACCACCCCTTCCTGTAGGACATATACATGCGCGTGCGAGCCCACCAAAAAGAGGGAGAGGGAGAGGGGGGGGGGAGAGCGCACAGGTCAGGGCTGTCAGGCTGTCAAAGTTCGAAACAATCGACGAGTGAGGGGCCTTCACCGGGGGTGGCCTTCGATCGACCGCTAGCAGCAGTCCCAACTTCTCCCGTGTGACTTAGCCTATTGGTTCACCACCGCCGCTCGGTACCCGCTCATTCACCCATCCACCAGCCCCTCACTACCATGGGGGGAAAGTGGGAGAGTCAAAACATAGAAACGTCAAATGTCAAACGTGTACCCGAGGAAACGTCAAACTCCTCCAGCATGTAAACCGTTTGTGCTTTTTTGCTTCTTTCTGCCTGCTCTCCCTTAATGTTTCCATTGCATCAAACCGATTGCTTCGCTTTATCAAACTAAATAGTGTTTATTTATCTATGGATCATTGCTTTTTATTCTTTCGATTACTTCCCTTTCGGATTGGGAAGCAGGAATGATCATGTGGTTGGCATGGGCAGGCGAATGTGTGTGCAGGGAGGGTTCATTTGGCAGTAGTTTTCAACAGCGACAGAGGTTAACTACAATGCACTCACAAGAGTCCCCATATGTATGCGCAACCTGCTGCTCGACGGCTTTGCACAAGTGGCTACCATCGCGCACTCCTTTCTAACGCACTCCAATGCCGGTGGGGGAAACTTCATTAGTGCAGGAAGTGCAGAGATCTATGGAGAATGGGTGGCTGTGTGGTGAAGCAAGTGCACGAAACCGACCAACAACAGTACACTTGCTCTTGCGCAAAAAAACCTTCCTGAACGCATAAAACCAAACGTTGTTTAGCAACAACAGTACAGCAGTGCTCCTACCCTTCTTTGTCGAGTGCAGCATTCGATGGATCTAAGTGTGTTTCCCTGATGCAAAATGGAGCGCAATTGAAGAAAACCCCGCGCGCCGACGCTTTTTTTTCTTGATGGAATTGTTTGATGGAGAAAAAAAGGGTGAGAAAGAGGGTCTTGGTAGTGGAGTGCACGAAGGCTGCAGAGGGCAATTGAATTCACCGCAACACCACAGGCATGATCATCTTAATCGTACGCGCATAGATGGCCACATGCGTGCTGCTCATCGGTGGTATACAAAGCCTACTGTTAGATGAGCGCCCTCTACCGCAACTTGTCAACATTTGACAAGCTGTCAAAAGGCAAAGGTTTGACATTGGCCTTTACGGGAGTTTTCAAGCCAGATTAACAGC
This sequence comes from Anopheles rivulorum, assembly GCA_018908115.1. Lineage (NCBI taxonomy): Eukaryota > Metazoa > Arthropoda > Insecta > Diptera > Culicidae > Anopheles > Anopheles rivulorum. Next base: position 9,717,604 of record CM032179.1, read on the forward strand.
GGAAAAATGTTTCTCCTCAAATCGTACCGGGAAATGTATGTCTCGTAAATCCATTTTAACTACATTGAAACACTAAAATCCAGATCCGTAAAATCTCAACTCGAATTATGGAAATGATCACCAAATTCTGTTTTCTCACTGACAGCAGTAAATGTTTATAATGGTTGTTTCGATACTATCACTGCTCGTTTTACTGCAATCGATCTAATGAACTTATCGTTTATGTTTGTCGGTAAATAGAATTTTGTTCTATTGAATTTCATTGGCATACTGTAACTATTCAGAAGCAAAGTAACCGAAGAAAGCAAAAAGTGTAACCGTACGTAAAAAAGGGAATAAAATTTCACCTCATTAAGGCGGCTACGCTAGCCACAACCATAAGCTTTCCTTCGCCCTTTTCTTTATTTCACTCTCTCTCTCTCTTTGATCCGTTTGGTTGTCACAAAGGGGGATTTGTGACGGCTCCCTCTAGCTAATGAATCAATTTTCCTTCCGTTTTCCCCGTTCATTCGAGGGCGCATCGGAGGTCTACGAATGCAACCAAAACGCATCGTGAAGATGCATCGTCACCATCATCATCATCATCATTACTACTGGGTGTCGCTTTGGTAAAAAGTGTGTGCGCCCCCTCCCTCCCCAGTCCGGCGAAGAGAAGATAAAACTGTGAAAGGGTGGAGCATTAAAAAAAACTGATGGTGAAAAAAAAACCCCGACGGACCCCCACGCCGCAGGATATTTGCCAACGTCATCGCGCAGCAGAAGCAATTGCAAGTGGTAAATTGTAGTATGAAGTGGGCGCCGCATCAGCGCCTTTGTCATCGTCGGCTTTCGCGCCGTCGTCGGGAGAGAGCGATGGTGTGTGTGTGTGTTGGGATATGTGTGTCCGCCCGTCAATCAGTGGACGGGTGAATATTTCTCACAATGTAATCGCGTCGGTAAGAAGGTACACCATTGGAGAATGCCAAACCATCTGGGCTATTAGCTCTCAACAACAAAAAAAAAAAACGTCCTATCGCGTTCGTCTGCACGGAAGCGTTTCGTTTTTCCTTGCTGGCGCTTTAAACATGTCGTTTTTTTTTCTTTAAATCGATCGAAAGAACCAAAATAAAAGGAAAAATCGTGTTACCTACCGGTGTGGCGTTGGTTTCTTTTGGCGGTTACTTTAAGAAAAGATTTAGTTTCGATGCTACTATAAAACATCATTCCTTAACAAAAACATCAAATTTTTCATTGCACTCACACAAAAACACACACACACAAAAACGGACTTCTTTTTATTTCAATTGAAATATTTTCATTTGACATTCAATTGCTCAAAATAGTTTTAAAAAACTAATCAATTTTTTTAAAAAATTAATCCATCCACACCATACCAAATATATGCTCTGTTCCGGCTCTACTGCATGGTCATGGCTACATGTCATTAGATGGTCGAAAGGGTGAGCCTAGTACACCACGCTTAGTTCGGGAAGCATTGCAATAGAGCAGCGCGTACACAAAAAAAAAACGCACACACAACACGACACAACACGCCAGGAAAGCAAGTGTGTGTGTGTGAGAGAGAGAGAGAGAGAGAGAGAGAGAGACATCGCGCGAGAGATAGTGGGAAAAAGGGGTAGACTGGGAGGAGTGCACACGAGGGCTAAATACCACTTAATATATCAGCATATTTGCAAGGTCTCGCTAGACACGAATTTTATTTGTTTTCCTGCACCCGCTTCCGCCCTTCCCCACCCCACCATCCTCTAAGGGTGTCCCGCTCTCCCCCTTCCCCGAAAGGTATAGTTGCAGCGCCCTTTACGCTTACGCTCTCTCTCTTTATCTCTCTCTTTCTCACACATTCTCCTTATTACGGTATATGCGATTGCAATCGGTGCACCCACAAGTGCATACTCTTGCCTTTTCTCTCTTCTTCTTCCTTTTATTCTCTCTCTCTCTCTCTCTCTCTCTCTCTCTCTCTCTCTCTCTCTCTCTCTTTTTCGCTGCTCCAAATGCATTCACCATTCCGCACCCGCTTCCATTCATCACCGTTTGCGCTTCCAAGACCGTTGAATTGCGTCTCTTGTTCGCACTTTAACGGCGTTCAGCATTGCGTTGCATCGTCACGTTGTGTGTGTGTGAGTGTGTGTCGCTGTGATTTTTCTCCCTTTTTTCTATCACCTGCCGCCCTTCATTCCGCTCTGAGCCACTCCTTCCCCCCCCCCCTCCTCCCTACATCACCCTCTTTCAACAGCTATTTCTTTTGGACATTTCCGTGTGCTAAGATTTGATTTTTTTCTCTTCTCAAACCACTCACTTCCCTCCCCCCCTCCCCCTTCCTCCTCTCCACGTTCACCCTTTTCTTTGTCACGTACGCTTCCTTGCGTACCCTTTTTTATGTTGTTGCTGCTGCTGCTGCTGCTGTATATTGCTGCAACACCATTGCATCTGACTTTACCTTCTTAACTCCTCACATGCACGTCGCCGCATTTCGTGCCGCGTTTCGCATTTTCGCCTCGGCAAGGCTCCTAATTATACTGTTGCGGTTGCGCCGAAGCGCATGGTTGTGTGTATTTGCTTGATTTTTTGTGTGTGTTATGTCTCCGTTTTATTTGCAATGGAAGGCACGAGCGCGAGCGCTGCCCTTTTGAATTTCGTTACACGAGGAAGAAAAACGTTAAAATAAAAGGGATAGGAAAGGGGTCTAATGAAAAATGGGGGAAGGGGGAGGCGTGCTTGTGTGCTCCAATGTGTAACTTACGTGTGCTTTTGTCTACCGCTTAGAATCCTGTGTTGAGCGAACTAAGGTTTTCCGCGCAATAAGTAGTTTAAAAACGCATAAATGTATCCAATTGCATACATTCGGGGGGATTAGTTTTCTTCATGATGACTGCATTTCCTATATTGCAATCGCGCGGTAACGCACGCACACACGCACGCACACAGTAAACCTAATGTTAAAGTTATGTTTTGTATGTGGGTGGTGGAAGGTTGGCAGACGAAAGGGGTTTTCTAGATTTATTGAATTAAACCCGGTTTTGTTGTTTCCACCGTGTCCTTCTTTCGGGTGTTCCAGGTTTTGTGGGTGAGTGTTGATACTTTGGCTTGCTAGCGCATTTGGGCTAAAAAAAAACAAAGAAAAATGGAAATGTTTGGTGGGGTGTTTTTGGAATTGCAAGCGTGTGGGATAAGAGTATGTGTGTGTGTGTGTGTGTGTGTAGACACGCTGATCGTGCGACGGCAGCAAACCATTCAAATCGATTGTATTCTTTGCAACTACCCCCGACCGCGCATCCCTTCCCCCCCACCTCTTGCCTTTTCCGCATTCAGCGGGCCGGGTGTAACTGGTGTGTTTCGCTGTGTCTTACCCAATCTCCTACTCCTGCGTCTTCAACCAGTGTAGTGTATGTGTGTGTATGCTGCGCTTTGGAACTTGTCGATGATCTTGTCTATTTTTTCGATTCGGTGCATGTTGTATCCGTGTTTTGTGCTTTGTGTGCCGTAGGCACTTTGCACAATGTTCGTGCCATGGAATTCTCCTTCCCTATCCATTTCCCCCCCACCTCCCCCTCCCCACGGCAGTCTCTGCCCGCTTTGATTGCTTCAGCCGGTCCAGTTGCGGTCCAGAATAGGTGGTGGTGGTGGTGGAGATGTAGTTGGAGCGATGGTGAACCTGTCCGGGTGCGCGTCTACGGTAATAGTTTTGCAGGATTCAATCGCGCAGCGCCTGGTGTGCGGGGCAGCGTTTTACGGTTGAACGCTTTGGATTTGGCCTTTCTCACTGGGGTCCATCTTTTCCATGCAGTGTTCCTTCGGGGTGGTACCCCATTGCCATTGCCCTTTCCCCTGTAAATGTGTGCCTTGTGCCGCTGTCTCGTATAAATATCTTGTTGCCCCCCGTACATTCAGATACCCAGCATTACGATTACGTTAAAAAATTCCCAAAACGCGACATAAGCCAAAAGAATCATCACTATTTATAAGCTTTATAAGTAAAGAATAAGTGTATTACTTAAATACAACATTTCACAAAGGAAAACATTTTACGTGGTTTTTGTGTGTCCGTTTTTTTGAAAACTAAAAAGAAAAAAACGGCAATATTTCTCCCCTGCCCCGCTAATCGACCGGTAAGAATAATGGAAAAAAGTACACACCCAGAGAAAACATAAATTTATCATCATTTACGTGGAGAAGATGAAGACCATCATCGTGTTGGTGGGAAGAGTTAAAGCTTGTCGATGATAATGATGAGCCACTAATGGGACAGCTTGGGCAACGATAGCGTAAAACCAAAGCCCGGCAATACACACGCCGCCCATATTACACTCCTTTTTTTTGTTGTTGTTATATTTCCTCGAGAGAGAAGAGACGTCACACACCTAGCTGGAAGCGAGTTTTTGTTTTTAGAACGATTATGTTTAGACGGTGTGGTTTGTCTGGTTGTTTGGTGCCTCCCAAGAAAAACACGTAATTAAGGACAGATGGGGAAACAAGATGCCACAAACAAAACAAAACAAAAAAAAAAAACACAAACGCACCCCGAAAGATTAATGTTGCATCGCTTTAAAAGCTCTCCGGCGAAGCTTTACCGTTGTGAAATGCACTTGACGGTAGAGGCGAATAAAAAAAATGGGTAAAATGTACCTGAATTTATCAGCAAACGGAGATTAAGGTTCCATTCCAATGGCAGATATCTGTAAATGTTCGCTTCAAAATGTTCCCTTCAAAAAAGATAATTGAAGTGTTTTTTTTTCAAACGATCAGAGTATATTAAACTAGCGTCAAGGTGTACAAAATCCTGCTGTTGGAAGGAAAAAATCAAACCCGGTATCCTCCCTGGAATCGTACCGAAAAAGGTTCGTCGCTTAGATTGAGTGTGTCGCTCGCGCAAGTCTTTCGTTTCGGCGAAGCACACTCGGCCAGGCCGCCCGGGATGAGAGACACAATGATTGGCGTGTGAATTCGTGCGAACCGCGCGCGATTGCTTTAATCGGCATCATATGCTCTTGGTTGGTGTGTGTGTGTGTGTGTATGTGTGTGTGTGTGTGTGTGCTGCAAGAAAAGTGTGGCGCAATTGGAAATTTCGTAGCGTCAATTCTCGTGGCGTGTGGTGGAAAAATTTGAATATATATAAACAACCGACAGGGGCGCAGGGAGATGTGACGGGGGGTGGATCGATGGAGGTGTTTCTTTTCTGCGCCGAAAGGAAAGTGTCAAGCCGGCAACGTCAAGCTTGTGCAATCTTCCGCTAGTAATCGTGACGGTAAGAGAGAGGGCTGGGTGAGAGTGTGCGGGAGCGAAGTGGTGTGCTGGATTGCTGCGAAACGGGGATCTATGCTGCGAATTGATTCTCGCTTCTGTCAATCCCGCACCAAACCTAATCTTGGGAGGGGTTGGACAAAAAAGGGAGAATGGCTAGAGAGAAGAGGGGCACCAGTGTTTGACAGCAAGGATGACAGCTTCGTTACGGCGCAATCGAAAACAGAACTAAAGGGAGAGAGAGAAAGAGAGAGAGAGAGAGAGCGCGGAAAGGCCAGCGAGGAGGGGTAAAAGGAGGCCCAACTCTCCAAGATAAAGTGTCACACGGAACACCGTAAAAGGACAAGACAAAGGGTGAGTGTAAGACGTGCCAGCGTAACGCAACAGTTGCGGGTTGGTGGACAAAACACACGGAGACGCCTTTTACTGCGCGTGCCTATATTTCCATTGCGTCAAACGAACGCGGTAAATTTGAATACACAGCAGCGCACGTTACCTTCATCATTCCTTCCTTCATTTCAGCATCATTTCTTCTTCTGCCACACTCTCGGGCAGGTTCTTTTTGTTTTGGTTTGATGTCTGTTTTCCACGTTCCGGAGCGCAATCGTTCTCCCATGAGCCTCCCCGAACCTGGCTGGATCGAACCGTTTGCGAACCGTGCACACAGTGCCCGTGCCCTCATCCCTTCGCATTTCGTCGTTATTATTTATCGGTGGCTTCCTGTGCTAGCACGCGGTGTATGCGGTGCGAGACAACGGCACCAAGGTTACCTAATGCACAATTTGCATTCGCATTTCCGTCTTGCACGACGACACAATAAACGGGTACGTACGCTGCTTTTCCGTAACGTACCAGATAGATCATGATGACCGTTTGGCAGCTGCGTCGAGGGGAGCGAAAAGCGAAAGGGTGGGGGGAGGGGGAGGGGGAGGAGAGTAAGGGAGGGTGACTTTTGTGCGCCATGTATGGTAATGTCTTACTACTGGCTAACGGTGCGATTTGCTTCGTGTTCGTACGTTGGTGGGTACCATTGGAAAACGCCAAACGTACGTGGCCCAATAAAAATGGGAGGGGGGGGGGGGAAGGAAGAAAAGCTTACACGCACAATATACCAGCTTGATATCTCTGCCATCCCACCCCACCCTCACCCGCGCCCGATTTCCCCTTTTGTGATTGACGTTTTGCTTTCCGGCGGTAAATAATGCGTGGGAAATATTCGCTTGTTGCGCAGCATGCAAAACTTCACCTTCAGATCGAATGCAGCAAGATGTCTTTATGGCATCTACTAAGTCTACGAAGTGCTGCATAAGAAAAAAGTGTCCGAAAGAAAGAAGATAAATCGCCAATCAATATACTGTTGTGTGAAATGATTTTTTTTGTTTGTTTGTTACGCTTTGCTCTAAGAGTCATTGATACAATCGATCATTCGAAACGAACCTCAAATGGTTCAGATTTAATCTTTGTGGCATCATGCCTTTCGAAAGATTCGTGAATTTTCAAAGATTCATTCAAGCTCCACAATATGTCATTCCTTTGGTGCTGCTGCTGCTGCTGCTACATTCGCAGTGATTTATGAAAGAATATATAATTTCGAACCTTGCCATTATTGACACACTTCCTTCATATCGATTTCGTTGGCAATCCACAACGACCGGCGTCCCATCGCAAAAATCATCGCTTATGTTGTTGTTGTTGTTGCTGCTGTTGCTTCTGCTGCCGTCTCCGTTCGTGCGAGGTGCAAAATGTAACTGCGGTGATAATTATTATTATCCACCGTAACCACGGTGCACACCCCCGCGTACGGGGCGGGTACGAAACCGCACCGGTGTTGTGACAATAATGATAAGCTGATAGTTTGCTAAATGGCCGTGCTAAAGTGGCTACATAAATTAGCCACGGCGCGCCACGGATCCGTGCGGGTTTGTGTGCGCATCCGCATCGCCGACCGTGAAAGCACGTCGCCGGCAGCAGCCAGCCGA
>CM032179.1:9762829-9793853 GCA_018908115.1 Anopheles rivulorum
TCTCTCTCTCGCTTTGCCATCCCCAAAAAATTACTCTAAATGGAAGGTAAGAGGAGTGAAGGTTATTAATACATATGCTCACATACACACACACATACGCACATACGTAGAGGCGCAGATTAAAAATATATAGTGAATATTTATAAAAATCGGTATACAATTTTGTACTTGAAATTAACTGATAGAGGGAGAAAGAGAGAAAGGAAGAGAGAGAGACAAAGAAAGAGAGAGAGTTAAACAGAAAACAAATGGCGCGCATTAATTAAAAATTTACCTAGTGGTGAGCGCGGACTTTGGTAGTAGCGTAGTACAGCATATATACCAACCCTTATTCTTTTGTTATGCAAGGCTCTCCTTTCAGTTTCATTGATTGTGTAACACACACACACACACACAGCCACAAATTTGCCATCACTAGTGTAAGGAGATGGATTAAAATGATTGAAAATTGAAAAGAAAGAAGAAATTCAAGGAATTTTTAAATTACACTTCGTTTCATTATACTTCGTTTCGAAATGTAGAAGAAGAAATATGCTTGTTTTGCGGAGATGATGCTAAAGTATTAGTACTACTAAAATTGCACTCTCACTCTCGCTGTGTCTCTTTCTCGAACAGTCATACGTGCGATTATTAATATGCAGGCTAGAAAAAGAAAAAAAATACATTAATCATCTGGAAGATAGTGACGTATGGAGAAAAAGGAGAGATATTAGGGAAAAAGCAATAAGCAACTTTTGCAAAACCAACCACTTGTAATTTCTCAGCGTTCTAGTTACCATTGTCTAGCGTTTACTTTCCCTTCGTTAGTACACGCTTCCCGTTTGATTACTAAGCTTGCAATAGTGCCTCGGAAAAAGTTGCACACGCATGCGCGGTAAAAGCAAAGCGAGCGAAAACAAAAGGCGAACAAGCAGAATGAGCGAAAAGATCATCACGATTAACGAAATTATAAATAACCAGTAAAACATATTTAGAACAAGAATACATTTTAGCTTTTAATGAACGCCCACACCACCACCACTGCTAAAATGTGTAGCGTAGTGTGCGGTGCAGCAAAGTGTGAAAACAAACGATGATTTAGCAGACGGTAGCAAACGTATTAAACATTTAGGTACTGTGCGTTGCCTAAACTGTCAATTGTCAATTTTATGCTAATTATGCACTTTTGCACCCACTTTTCCCCTGTCCTGCCTCAATCCACTTTTCGCCACTCGAAATACGGTCATTCGATATTCGATTTTGTGTTCGTTTTTATTCGCAGGCGTTTGTTGTTGGCAGTGTATTTTTTTGTCTATTTTTGTTTTCCTTTGTGGAAAAATAAAACCGTGGAAACTCTTTTTATGTCTGCATATCGGGCGAAAGTAAAAGAAGTAATAATACAAAACACATGGTAGTACACTGATGCGAGCGAAGCAAATTTGACATTTAAGATTGATCCATTATGTGAGCTGTCAAAATCGCAAGTGTTAGGTTAACGGGCGAGTAAGAAAAAGAAGCTAATAGTAATAATAGCATTCGACACGCGCGGAACGTGTGTGCACATGTACGCTTGTGTATGTGAGTGTGTGTGTTTGTGTGTATGTGGACACAAAATTGAACCATTTTGAAACAACTGCACAGTACATAATAACTTGCAATATAAACAAGCGTACCCGTAGTGATGTAGGAACAAGTGAAAACAAGAGACCGTAAGAGCGAGAGAGGGAGAGTGAGATTGAGAGGGAGAGACAATGAAAGCGAGAAAGGATACGGTGGTGTGTGTATAAACAATAATCTGTGATTTCGATAATAACACATTGAGTTTAAAATAACATTGCAACAATAGACAACAAGACGAAAAAGAAGACATCAAACAGCAAGAAGAAGTGAACAAAATGCAAAATGGCGGTGAAAGTATAGTAGCGCATTTCTTCGCAAAATGTCATTGTCATTGTCACGCAGATGCCATCGCTAAAAGGTGTACTAAAGCATACAAACTCGATTATTGTGCGCGTGTGTGGTGTCGTGTAAAAGCAACTAAACGCCTCCAGCCCCTGTAGAAACATGGAAAACGTGCAAAACAGAAGGAGAAAAAAATCGGAGACCTTTTTTCGAAGCAAAAGAGTGGAAAAACATACCGAAGGAGAAATCGTAGTAGTGATAAGCTCGTATAAACCGCACCACTTTCGGCACGATTTTAAAATGCGACACACGGCGCATATCGCTGTGACATGAAGAGCGAATATATACGAATAAGAGAATAATACTACCAGTAAAATAAAATAAAAATGGAGGAGAAGAAACATGATATATAAGAAAACAACACGTTGTTAAGCATTAAACAAACAAAGCAACAACAACAAACATGATAACTCAAATCTAACGCAAGGGAGACAAACAATTGGCTGTAACTTTTTGGAACTGAGATATTAAAAATTACTAAAAGAAACAAACTTAAGCTATAAATGATGAAAGGGTGAAAATGCTACTTCTCGTTACAAGTTAAACACATAAAAAACCAAAAGAAACATTAAAAAATAAATTATCAAATCCATCACTCTGCGGGTGGACGGTGGAAAGGAACGATGGAAGAAGAATTTAACAGGAAAAAAATGTTAAAAGAAAGCAAAAGACCTTTTGTGAGACATTTTGGCTTGCCACGTGTGCGCACTCCCTCACATTGCCTTTTGGGACAGGTTCTCTGTTACGACTTAGCATTCGACCCCGCTCCCCCTTTCCCCCCTCCCCCTAGCCATCTCACCACCTTCCCTTTCCGTAGGGCGTCTTTGGTGGTAGTAGTGTGCGCCAAACTAGTAACGAATTAAGCAAGTAGCACCCGCGTACTGATGCAATCTTTTCGGCAAAAACGGATCTAGTCTAAATTCAAAATTAATGCAAAGAACTTGTGTTTTAGGTGGTAGTTGTTGCGTTTCTGTTCGGTTTACATGTTCGGTATATACTTTGTTTTCCAGTGCGGTTTTAGAGGATAAGATAACGAGCGACTCAATACCATGATATCTATCAGCAGTGTAGATAAGGCTTCAGATGAAGTGTAGATCTGTAAAAGGGAGAGAGAGAGAGTGAGAGAGTGAGAGAGTGAGAGAGTGAGAGAAAGAGAGAAAGAGAGAGAGAAAATGAAAGAAAGAAAGAATAGCGTCTGTTAGGGGAGACATTGTGAACAAAACACACAAATTCACACACATACACACATACCCATAAGACGCATTAATCCTCTTTGGCAGCCATCTGCATAATAACGCCAGCTTATAAAGTGAACTCAGTTAAGCATAGTGTACAAAAGAGCCCAATACACCATCAATCACACACGCACCCGCGATAGACACCTGCGGCGGGGAATTTATAAGAGCCTCGTGTTGACTGTATTGGTAAATCATTGCGCGGACTATATCAGCATTTGTTTTTGGAGAGCGTGGAATTCGCGTGTTTACTACAATGGTATATACAAGAGCAAAAGGCGAGAAGGACAGGGAGAGAAAAAGAGAGAAGAGGGAGTGAGTGTGAGTGTAATGTGCAGAAGATTGTTATTAGCTGGTACTATTTTAACTATAGACCGTAGCACCCAACATATCGATAGATGCGCATATAGGACTTGGGAGTAGATGTTTAGTGACATTTATTCATTTGTTATTGTTTTTTTTGTTTTCAATTCACATCAAAAGAAACCTGGTGCAAGCAATATATTTAATGTATGTCCACGTGTGTGTATATATGTGTGTGTGTGTGAGTGTGTGGGTATAATTAGAACAGCGATCAATTCCACGCACTAATCCACTCTAAGTGAACAGCTCATCACATTAAAGCGTCGCAAAACTCCAACGTCACAATCCTACTCCTCATGCGAATGGCTAGTTGTATTTATTTTTATTCTATTAGCACAGACCTTGTGTTTACAGTTTAATAGTTTAGCTCCTCAGTGAAGAAATCATACAACCATTACACATACTTGAAACTCCTCAATCCCCTTCAGGACCAGTCTTTAGTGTTCCTTCCCGGCAATAGAAGACAGGAACAAATCAACAAGATGGAAGACAGACATAATATAAAACAAATAGGCAAACGATAACAGGCGGGAGAGAAATGACAGCGGTAAAGAAAGAACAGAAACACACAGCAAACAAACAAACAAACTACAACTAACCAACCAAGCAAGCAGCAACCACTAACAAAGCAAGTAACCAGACATGCAGGATATCAACAGATAATTATTGTAATAATAGCTCAGGGCAACTCAAATTCTTCCATAACGTATCAATAGGCAGACGAAGCACACCAAACATTAACATGCATACAAATGTGCTCACCCAATTCAAAACATAGAACAAAAACCCGAAATACACAAANTAATGAAAGAACAGAAACACACAGCAAACAAACAAACAAACTACAACTAACCAACCAAGCAAGCAGCAACCACTAACAAAGCAAGTAACCAGACATGCAGGATATCAACAGATAATTATTGTAATAATAGCTCAGGGCAACTCAAATTCTTCCATAACGTATCAATAGGCAGACGAAGCACACCAAACATTAACATGCATACAAATGTGCTCACCCAATTCAAAACATAGAACAAAAACCCGAAATACACAAAACACGTACACAATACAGAACCGGGATGAGAAAGGGAGAGCAGAGAGAAAGAGTAGGAATGACAGATTGGTCTGTTTATAGACCGGTAGTGGCAAATAGCCGTTTATCTCCTTTAGCAAGACAAATTAAACTATTACTCACACAATCAAGTGCAGGCGTGTTGCGCCTCCTTTGGTGAAGTATGGGTAGGCAGTGTGTGAACGCGTGCGAAGCGGTTTAGATTAGTAGCGAAATGGAACATAGTAGTAATAGTGATAAACAAATACTTTTGCACATTCGTAATGCGCTGGACATTACGGTGGAATACTGATCAATTCTACAGAACGTACAAATTAAATACATTGAGAGAGAAAGTGAGAGAGAGAGAGAGAAATATGGCATGCGAGCGAGTGAGCAAGAGTGAATGATTAAATTGGGAAAGGATTTGTTATTGACAACAGCAACATATAATACGCCCATCGTAACAAGCGCGGCAGCGTGTATGTGTGTAGTGCCTAAGAGGCATTCAGCCACCGGGCACATAGACGAAATGAAGTGAGAAACAGTCAGAGAGATGCATACATATTATACGCGATAGGCAAAACCTGAACCAGAATCACTGTGAGAATAAAACAGACAAACAAAAACAAGAACAATAGGAAGAAACAAAGAAGAAAAACTTCGGATTGTTCTTCCTCTTTCATCTGCTCCCTGCAAGCGACAACGACGCCGTACAGGCGTTGGTAACTTACACAAAACAGTTGTTCCTTGTTTCATACCCATTATTGCTTGTCCTCATGTTCTCACACTTCCTTTTATACACACACACACACACATTACACACACACTACCACCTCGTGACCTTTTACGTAGCCGTGTAACGGATACGCGGATACAGTTGATAACACGCACAGCGACACCCCTTAATAGAAGTGTTAAACAAACTCTTTATATACACATATACACACACACACACACACACACTACCACAACCTTCCCTTTCAAACCCATCCTTCCATACACTTAATATACACCTGGGCAAGTAAGGAAATCATGTTCTCTAGTACTAGCAGCATCAGCAAACCCTTGCGATAAGCATGAGAGCCGGAAAAGAGAAAAGGCGATATCAAATAAGGAGAAGGAAACATTAACACACGCTGAGCGATTTTCTTGTTTTGTTCGTCGTTTTTGTTACACAATAGAATCAAATATACAACTATATACGACTTCCGTTGAACTATATACACATATAAATATTATATATGTGTAATGATATATAAAAACATATATATATATATACACATTTAAAACAAATATATACATATACAAGCCGAAACAGGAAACAGGTTTAAAAACCATACGTGGTAAAAACATACAAAATACAATAGGATACAGAACACAGGATACAATAGAACTGGTGAATCTTATTATGATTACGATGATTACATTTCTTATTATTAAAGTTCGTATTTTTTTTAAACTGGTGTCAAACTATTATAATGAGGCTGGTACGGCCATGTAGACGCTCCTTCCATCTTACCTCCCGTTCCATTCTCCTGCTCCCTTCAACTGTTGTCCTTACTACAAAGATGAATCACTAATGAATTACCGTAGCTCAATCTTACTGGAAAGCGTGCGCATTGATCGATAGCCCACGGTAGGAAAGAGTGCAAGTAAGCGAGAGAAGGAGAGGCATATAGAGAACAGAAAAGAATAGTACACTAATACCAACTGTTTTTGACAGCTTTGTTTCTCATCTGAAACAAAAAGAGAGCTGCGAAAAATGGGGAAAATATATCAATATAAGGAGTGGATAGGAGGAAAGGAATGGAGGGGCGAAGTTGTAGAAAGGGATGCGCAGAGAACCAATATCAACCAACCAACCAAGCAACCAATAAAAATAACGAAGAAAAAAAAATACACGAAAAACAAAAAAGGGAGGGAAAAGACAGATATAAACTTATATATGAAACTGTTACGAGAAGCAATTTTTAAAAACAAGTAAACAATTCAATAAAAAAGATAAACAAAAGAAAAGTACATCTACGATGTGCGCGAACGCGTGGACAACGGGAAGTTGTAAACAGAAACATTAAGATAAGAAATAGTGGATGGTTACATATATCTTAATTTAAAAGAAACAAAACGCAAATGGTAAAACGAAAGAGCGATAGGAAGAGAAGTAGCAGAGTGAACTATAAGCAGATATAATAAAACCGAGAGGCGTGTGAGGAAAAACAGCAAACTATACCTTACACAGCAATGGGGCAAACGAAAAACGAAACACATGGAAAACACGGAAAAAAATAATGAATAAGATAAGCGAACGGATGCGAAAATCGAGCGCCTGACGGAGAAGAAAACCTATGAAGAAAATATATAGTAACAAAATCAGACAGTTCTTTTTAGCGGTAACACCAGCAAAAGGTACGGCTGGAATACAATAGTGAGTTAAGCGCGACGAGGAAATGAAATAAAGAAAATAAAAACGATAGGTTTTTTTGTGTTTCAACTGTAAAGTTGTTTTGTTTTGGTTTTTTTCTCCTATTCGCTTGTTTCTCCTCCTACTTCTATTCGGTTTCTTTCTTTACTATTTATTGTGCTGCTATTTTTTCTTTTTGTTTTGTGATGATTCCCTTTTTGTTCTCCTCCTTCACTCAATGTTTTTTTTTCCTCTTTGTGTCTTTTTTCCTATTCTGTGTAACGTGGGGGGAATGTTAGGTAGTAGGATTTTTCTTCAAACTTTAGTTTGCTAACATTTTTTTCTTGTATAAATTACTATTTTGCTTCCTTACTCCCTGTCACACATTCAGCAGTAGTAGTGTAGTAAATGCATAAGAATATTATTTATCTTTATTATGTTTCTCTCTTTGCATTGTACTGAACACACCGGCAAGATCCGTGACCTGAACCGAATGGCGACTGTATATCAAAGGGTTGAATAGAGTATATAGGGTGAAAACTCCCACACATACAGATACTAGCCCACACACACATACACTCACACCAAAGAACACACCAGCAGCAGCAACAAACAATAAACAAATGAAAGGATAATTTGAGTGCCAAGCTTTAACTAATAAAATGAAGAAAACAAACAATATGGACATAGATGGTCACAGCGGAACAGGAAACCAGTACCCACACGCGGGTAGAACGGCACACTGTACGTTAGTGTATGTCACGTACTACGTACACTACCAGTTGTGCACAAAACAGCGTTTGCAACACAAACACATCAACCACACATTTTTGCTATGAAAGCTATGGTATTTTATGGGGGTTTGCTTAATTTTATACTTTTCTGACTGCGATCGTGTTCGATTCATTTTGAAAGTACGATAGTTTACGTCCTTTGTACGCGCGTGTGTGTACGTGTATAAAGGCGTAGCGTATGCTATTGTTGCTTAGTATCTTGCACTAGCGCACCCACACACAGATGCAGAAAAGGGAGAAGGCGTACGGAATCAGAAGAAGGAAGTAAATATGATCGCGAATGTAATGTGAAGCGGCGTTGAAAATGATATTGAAACCGTACACATACACATACACACTGTAGTGCCTGTTCTGGAATAAAAAAATCGTATATACATACATACATATATATATATATATATATATACTTATGTATATTTATTTATTCAAATATTTATATATTTATACATGTATAAATGAATCATTTATATGTGTGTATATGTATACATATGTTTATAAATAATATACAGCAACAAACAATATCAATTATATCTACTTGCAAACAAATAAGATTAAAAGTAAGTCAAAACGATAGACGGAAAGTAAAAAATGCAAAAAAAAAACTTTAATTTGAACAGAAGAGCGAAACCCACTTCTAGCGCGAATAAAAAAATCGTGGCGAGTCGAAACGATTCGCTCTCCCTTTCCAAACTGTGTGCGTGCGCGCGCGTGTATGTGTGTGAGTGAGAAAGAGAGATCGCAGGTAACGATAATACGAGAAAGCACAAGGGATGGCCGATTGTAGTGATTGAGCTGAATCAAGCGCATCAATCCGGACCTAGCAAAGCTAGCTATCGGTATGAAATGGAGATGATGAATCGAACGTACTTTTGTTACTGAATCGAAAGCTTGCGGGTAAAAGAAATAAAATAAGGTGTACAAACCAGGCAACAGGTGTTGAGACAGCAGAGATGGGAGAGAGAAAGAGAAAGTGGACAAGTAGTTTACCATGCTGCTGAGACATGTGTAGTGTCTTTATTTTAGCCATAATGAGATGCGCAAAGCGAGAGCGACAGAGACAGAGACGAAGGGAGAGAGAGAGAGAGAGAGAGAGAGACAGAGAGACAGAGAGAGACAGAGAGAAAAAAACAGCAACGCCATGCACTTATCACGCTGCGCCATCGTGTCGAGAGAGATGGAGCAACTAGTATATTCTGCACATGTCTACTTAATGTGAGTGAAGCACACCACGCTCTTCCAAAGCGCTCCACGTTAAGGGAGCGCTAAACGTTCCGCTGATGTAATGATTGGTTGCAACGCGTAAAGATACTATTGACATTGACGTTTTGTTTTAGCATATGTGCTGACAAGTGTAGCTGAGTAGAATACAAGTTCACTTGAAGGCGAAGTGAGGATGAAAGAGAGATAGTGAGTGGAAATTGCTAGACATATAATGCCATACAGTTTACATAAGTTGGGATCTATTTACAGCGTACCAGCAGAAATGAAGGAAACAGTGGGTAAGAGGGAACGACGATGGTTGGGGAAATGGGGCAATAGAACCAGATTGATTTTGTTAGTACTTTTTACACCAGGTAGCCGAAACGGTATAGGAAGAAGCAGTTACAATATATTATATGATACTAGCCAGACAATGTTCTACAACATGTCCTTCAAACCAATTAAACGATATACAATAGCAAACACAACGGGAGCCTTTAGTTTTTTACCTGATATATATAAATGGAAGCAACTGTTCAAGCAACAAACACACAAACACCCCTCCTCTCCCCCCCCTCCCCCTCACCAAACTCACAAACACAGGAAAAAGGCAGCAAAAACGAACCACAACAATTCCCTGTCCACCAATAACCCACCTCTCTCTCGTACGCCTAAAAACCACTCCGTTCCGAACACTCCTAACAAAACACATCAGACAATTCTTCCTCCATCGCGCAGGTTCGTGCGTGGATGCGAGCACAGCGAGAACACGGGTCAGCAGACAGATAAGCCAGCAAGTAGAACGATTGAAATAGTACCGGAAGGAAAACAATAACCTCAGCGAAACAGAACTACAATAGTGCAACATATTCCTTAGCTAGCGTGACAAACAAATGTGTCATTTTGTTTGTTGCATCCATAGACACACATAGACAAAAACAAATACAACAGCAACGGTAAACCTCCATAAGCATCCCCGGCAGGAGAGCGTGATTTAGCAAACATAAACTCAATCTCACACTTGCTTGACAAGCAAGTGTTCATGTTGGGTCAGCAGTTGACAGTTCCAGCTCTGGCCGAAAGTTTCTTGCCATTACACTACGTTTAGTACCTCCTGTCTGCCCAACCTCATACACACACTCATGCACTTTCACATCAACAGACGCACACAAATTGCCAAAAGGTGTGTGGTGAAGACTACACTAAGTCGCATTTGGAACTGCTCGTATTTTGTTTTTGTCTTTTGTTTTGTATGTCGGACTCGGTATTTTGTGAACAATCTTTAGTTTTCAGTCTTCTTTTTTCATTGCCATTTGGTATTGAAACCAACACACGTGCAGCAAAACAAAAAACAAAAATCTCCATAAAGAAAGCCCCCGACAGATAAGCAATAATGGTTCGAAAGTACACTGTATGCGCGTTTTGGTGAGTGATTTCACTTAAAATTTCAAACAAAGCACACACGGTTGAAAGTCAAAATTTAACGTATCATAAAACAAAGCGAAAACCGCCTGCTACCTTTGAAGAGAACAAAAATAAAAGCAAACAAAAAAAAACAACAAAACAAAAACCCAAAAAAAGAAGCGCACATTTAAGGGGCAAATTGCTAGACAAATAAATTACACGCGATTACTCGTAGCAAAACAAAAAAAAAAACACAAAACAACAGCAAAACAAGGTTAAGAAGAAACGCTTTAAACCTAAAAGATTTAAGAAAATTTAATTGCATCATAAATTATAGCACACACATAACACGGACACACATATTTGATATAGCGAACGGTGCAAGCACAAAATTGTATTGTAAAAAGATTTAAATTTAGAAACACACACCCACACACGCATACAGCAACTCGTGTGCGATAAGATATTATCAATTACAGACCCAAAAATAACAAAATGACGTGACGTAGAGCCGGTCGTTCGTTAAAAGCATCACGAACGAAAGTGGATGTGTGCAGCAGAAAGCAATGCTTGTTTTCTTCCGTTTTTGTTTAAAACGGTTTGTAACGAATCGAGTGCTTCAGTCAGAACTTATACAATTAGCTACACTTAAGGTGATGGATGCGTTTGTGATTGTGTGAGTGAACGACGAAATGCAGACACTTCTCTAAGGAGAAAACAAAAGAAGAAAAAAAGAACTCAAGCGAGCGGATATTGAAGCGGTAATTGCGTTCTAGAGTACATCTAGGGTACGAGTGGGATGCAGGCAAAAGTGACAAATGATCACCTGGTGATCGCTTATATTAGAGAAAACAAAACAAAAACCCAAACAGAAACAAAAAACAGCCTGTGGTGCAGGTCAGGCCAGGGCTTTGCGTAAATGCGTACAAGGGTATCTCACAAGGCAAGGATGCACCGGACACCCGGAAGATGGAGACGGTGAGATGTTTTGATAAAAAAAATCGAAGAAAACAAAAACCACTAAATAAAGAGAATGATCAATGAGGGCAACAAATTGAAAATGCATATCATAGGTGTAAAAAACGCAAATAAAGCAACACATACAAATACAAACTCCAGATACAGTAGGCAGTAATCAGCAGAGGTAAAACCGTGAGCATGAAGAAAAGAATTCAAAAACAAACGCGGAACGAAAGTTAAAACTAGCGACCAGCGTGGACAGAATCATATACACAGAGACATTAAAATGAAGGGAAAAAAAACGCAACTAATGCCACAGCATCAGGAGCATCCGGATCTTGCTAACTGCGAGCATGCTGCTCGAAAGATGACACAAAACAAAATGGTATCGTAAGGCAGGGTAAGCAAATGATTTGAATGACATCACATACACACAGACAACAACTCATAAAAATTACTAAGTATGCAATTCCAACTTCAATTAGACTGTAGGACGGATGGGTATAGGAATGGATAAACATTGCGTGAGTGGTAACTAAAGCAATGACACAATGGACACACGGCTCTGGGGAACCCTATGATACGTCTGCAAACGTGTAAGTAAAGGAAAGAGATGGTAATCAAATTGTGAGCTAACATTAGGAATCAGACAGGCATCAAGTAGTGGTAGCAGAAGCAGAAAGGCAAAAAAAAGGGGAAAAAACAATGCAGATAGTGGAGAGCAGTGCGAGAAATATGAGCGTTGAAATACTACAGTAGTGTGAACAAGAAGAAAAAAACAATTGAAAATGAAGAAAACTCGGTAAAAAGAAAAATTACACGAAGCGGCCGAGAGAGAAAGAGAGAAAGAGAAAGAAAGAGGAAAAGAGCGAAAATAAGAAGACAGAAAGAGACAAATAGAGAAAGAAAGAGAGAGAGAGAGAGAGAGAGAGAGAGAAAGAGAGAGAACACATAAATCACCAAAAAGAAAGTGAAAAATAAACTAAAAACTGAAATGCAACCGTTGGGGACAGTGCGGCAATTATTCTCAGATGACAGTGTACGGCAGAACAGCAACAAAGCAAAACGAATGTAATTAAACATCGGTTTGCTATTGTTTTGTTTTTCTTTTCTATCAAATAGTTTTCTTTGTTGTACTGTTAAAGTAACGTAATGTTATTGGTTTGCGTAAACTTTTCGTTTTACTCGAATTACATCTGCTAAGTCTAAAAATATGCTAATCACCCTATGTTCTCTGCTGTTCTCGCGATTTACTTGATCGCTTTTCTTTACAGACGCTCGGACGCTTCCTGGTCGGGCAAAGTAGTTATCCCCGGTCGGGCATCAAGTCGGCACCACCGGCCGGCATAATAGGTTTCCCGGGTGCTGCTGTCGGTGCGATCCCGTTCGTGTTTCCCTTTGCACCGCTCGGGCTCGGTTTGTTCGATACCGATCCGCAACGACTGCTCTCACTGCTGCACCATCAGTCGGCACTAGCCGAGGAAGCACTCCGCTACCGCAGCCTACTGTTCGGTGGTAGCAGCGCCGGTGAGGGCGTAGGTCCCGGTTCCCCAACAGCAAGCTCATCCCAGTCTCCGCTCCAGGACGATTGCAAGGAGCCGCTGAACCTGCACGCAACCACAACATCAACAACAGCAATAGCAAACACCCACATAACCACCGGCAATGCGTACGATCATCAAGACAAGGCGTCGAAAACCACGGGCTCAACACCAAAGGTGGCAATGACAATGATACGCGTGCGTGATGGGCTCACAAAGGAAGGGTTCCGTAATGGTGGTGGTGAAGAGTTGCTCCTCCGCAAACCACCGCCACCGACACCCTCGGTGACTACCAGCTCGTTCGCCCCTTCCTCGTCCTCCTCTTCCTCCACCTGTGATGAGGCACTTTCGCTGTTTCGTGATGTGCATCAGCTGAGCGGTAGTTCCCCAACACCGGCGACCGGCTCCAGCGGCACACCGATAGCGTCTGCCGACACCAAATGTCACATCTGCATGGCCAACTTTCCGTCCGTGTGGCTGCTGGAGCAGCATTCTGCCCTGCAGCATCCGCACCTGACGATCCACGATGACAAACCCTACCTGTGTGGGCTGTGCGGACAGAAGAGCCGGTACGCCTGTTGTCGCTACCGCACCGTACTAGCCAAGCATCACCGTACCGAGCCGGGCGGTCGTAGCCGCGTGCCGGCGGACAAATTGTTTACGTGCGACGTATGTGGCATGCAGTTCCGGTATCTGAAGTCGTTCAAGAAGCACCGGCTCAACCATGCGCTGGAGCGTCTGCACGGAAAGAAAGGAGGCGTCGGTACGACACCGGCCGACAGCGAGCCGGCTGTGTCCAGCACGAACGAAAGCAGTGATGGTACCGCCGCTAGCAGTGCGATGGTAGCTGACCTGCGCAGCTTGACAGCTAGTGCCGACGGTGACGCGGAAAGTGTCCACGGTGAGGGGGGCGGTGCGTGTGGCGTGCAGGAGAAGACTGGGACCGCTCGTGGTGAGATCGCTGTGCCTGGCAGCACGGTGACGGGTGGGGGCGAGGAGCAAGATGACACGGTGTCCGACTCTGCCCTAAACCAAACGACCACGGTCGCTGACTCGGCTGGACCGTCATCAGTAGCCGGCACCGTCGATGATACACAGGCCAAGATAAGCAGCAGCAGCAGCAGCAACAGTGCGACCAGCACGACGCGAGGCACCAACTGTCACAGCAACGGTCTTTCAAACCACTGCACTAATGGCGGCGGTAGTGGCAGCTGTCAAGCAAACAGCAGTAGTAGCGCAAATGTTACGCGAATGGGGCAGTCCCCGATGGAGGCTGCAAACGAAACACTGCTGGCAGGTGAGCTGAAGCGCTACCAGGCTGCATCGGTAGCAGCGGTTGCTGCTGCTGCCGCCGCTGCCAACACGGCCGCCGCCCATCATCACGCGTCCGTTGTGCGCTCGATGGAGGCAGAGTCCAGCAGCGCCCACGCAACCGGTGGCAACAGTAGCGGTGGTGGTACTGGCGGTGGTGGTTGTGGAGGCAGCAGTGGAGGAGGTGTACTTCAGCACAGCGTACCACCAACCGGCAGCACTACCGGGCCGAGTTCGTTGAGCCACACGCTAAACAGTTTGATCAACGCGGAAACAATACCGCACCACCGGTTGCTGGGGCTGGATCCACAGGAAGCCTCCATACTGAACTTTCTGCGCGTCGATGCGGCCGAAAAGCAGCGCGATCGGCGCTTCGCCTGTCCCTTCTGCGGTAAGTGCGTGCGCTCGAAGGAAAACCTGAAGCTGCACGTCCGCAAGCACACCGGCGAACGACCATTTGTGTGTTTGTTCTGCGGGCGTGCGTTCGGTGGCAAGTCGGACCTGACGCGCCATCTACGCATCCACACTGGCGAGCGGCCGTACCACTGCGAGGCGTGCGGCAAATGTTTCGCCCGGGCCGACTACCTCTCCAAGCATCTGACCACGCACGTGCACCAGCTGTCACCGCGCCCGTGAGAGGAGGGCCGACGGAGGCGTCCGCGCATGTCGGTCCTCTGTCGGAAGTGAGGTGTTACGTGGTGCCGGTCCAGGTGGCCCACCGTACCGAACCTACCTAAAAGATGCGGGAGATGCGGACTCACTGCTCCAATCCAGCGTCCAGCGAGACCAGCACCTCTCGCTCGTGCAACGCAAAGCAATACCAGTCCACTACTAATCCCCCTTATACTAGTGACCCCATTAGTGCTAGAGAGAGAGAGAGAGAGAGAGAGTGAAAGGAAGTGAAAGAAAAAAAAAGATTACGAAAGAGAGAGAAAGGTAACGTCCACCCACACAGGAACAGACACACAACACGTCCACACCGGGAAGTGCAGCACTATTGCCGGTGGTAACTGTGGACACTAAAGGCTAGCTGTACTTGTAGCTGCAACTTTCGTCTATTATCGTTGTTGTACGTGAAACACTATACCGCATATATTATATTCACATGCACACACATACAAAAACACATACACACACACGCACACACATACCCAAACGAATATTAGCTTGTACTTCGTGCAGAGGTGCCACCCATTCAACGCAATCACGCACCGACCGCACACACGGTTCAATATGGAACAATTTTACCTCAGGCAAGCGCAACAATATCCGGATCTATCGCACGCACACAAACAACGATTGCCGTTAGCATCCGTCCGTCACCTTACCCGGACGGTGTGTACCCGACTGCGTGTCGGGCGGCCAACAGTTTGAGATTGTCGGTAGAGCATGCAAACTTAAGAAAGAGAAAGAGAGAGAGAAAGAGAGAGAGAGAGAGAGAGAGAGAGAGAGAAAGTGTTGGTAGTAAAAGTAGTCGCTCTTTTACTACCAGTTGCTAGAGATAGGAGCTGACGCTGCTGCCAGGCAGGAGCAGCAGCCACAGGCAACAGCGAAAGCGAACGGCAACGGTTTGGTTCGTTCTATATCCGTCTCGTTTCTGTAGATGGCATGTACGGACATGGTTGGATGAGGAAACGATAAAGGATTTGACAGAACTCCTGCAAGAAAGTCCGCAATTAATTATCTGTGATTTTACGTCATAACTGAACTGGTGCACATCTTCGAACCCTGGGGTACGGCATAATAAAAAAAAAATAAGTGCATGCACGATTTGCGGTAGCGGAAATTTTGTTAGGATGTGGAAACTGGATGTGTTATCGTAGGATAGTAAGCATACACTAAGCCGCTACCGGATTTTACTATGGCGTCCATTGTACAGAAAGTTACCAGCAAACACAACAAACCACAGCCACACACGCACACGAGCACATACACACCGCAGAAGCATGAAACACAATAGTGTAACAGTTCGGGTTTTAGGTTGGATTGTTTTCGTTTTTGATCGTGTTCGGTTTGAGTTTGGCGATTGCAATGGCCCTGTCAATGACACACATTGGTGTAGTAGCTCGTGATGCAATCAGGTTGAAGTGTACGCTCGCCGTCAAACAGGCAGGGTTTTGCAATCGCTTAGTGAACTAGAGTATATATACAAAAGAATATTATATTTAACGCAGTTGCAGTAGGTAATAGACGACGGAGCGGAAGCAGGGGCGGGGCAAGATGCAGGAGTTGAAGGCTGGCTATAGGACGAATCGAAAGAGAATGAAAAATAACTGAATGTGATTATTTTCTATATATTCAAAAGATTTAAGCTATTTATACTTATACATGCAAAACAGAGATTCAATAGTGATTTTACACGCAATACCTAAATACAAGGAACAACGTAATATAACGAATAAAGAAACATAAAATCCGTCTCGTTGAAGGTACGATAAGGCAAACATTAAAAAAAAAACAGTGATGCAGTGGCGAGGGGAGCAAGTGAGCGTGATGCAACTGCACCAAGCATATTGAACGCAGCGAGCATATTTGATTGCATCGGGTAAAATGTAAATCGTCCTTCCGCTACAAAATACACACCAACATACACACACACATACACAAGAACACACAGAAGCAAACAACGGGAACTGCGTTAACTTCACACCAATCAACCGAAACCAACCAAGCTAAACCAAACAGTACTCAAAGCGAGTCAAACTAAACTAAGCAGGCAACTGATACCAAGAAGATATATACAGCATACTCTCAGAAAGAAATAATAAGGTTTTTAGTTACTTTTATACATTCTATATTTATATACACTTAAGCCAAAGGAGATTTTTTCCGAAGCCGAGTCGAATGCAAGTTGTTAGTAAGCGCGCCGTGCGCGCAACCGTGAATAAAACACACAGCCCGTTTTAACGTTACTAGATGTCTTTGAGCTAAGAACCACACGAGAAACAGGATAGCCATTAGCAGTAGCGTCAGAGGCTAGCCGATGCGCCGGAATATGGTGCACGGGTATGCTAACATGACAACCATGATACGATATTTTGTTGAACTAGCAAACGATTGTTTCCTCCCGCCAACACAATACCACAAACACACAATAACACAAGACTAACAGTTTAAGGGTATATACAATGTTTTTTGATACATAAGTACACAAGTTTATGACGGACAGGAAAATCCATGGCAAACAAATTTTAAAACGGAATAGAACAACGAACATAACGGCCGCGCGCGCTCAGTTCATTCGCATGAGAGTTTTTTAACACAGAGAGAGTTTTATTTTTATTCCCATACAAAAGCGATGGAACATGGAACGTAAAACAAGCGAAGGGAAAGAGAAAACGTGAGGGTTGAGCACGGTGAGGGTTAAATGATGTCCAGGAACGCCGAATGTTGGACTCTTTCTATATCCGGCCTACTGAGAAACACTGCACTGCAAAACTACAGGCGGGTTTGCCGATTGCGCCGTACTCCTCCTCACTAAGTTTGCACAAAATGTCAAACGCCATTTTGTCAAGCTGTCAAAATGTCAAAAGGTGAAAAACAAAATCACACAGAAAGAGTTCAATTTAGTTATTCCCTCAGCATAAGTAATACCATCACGATTTTCAAAATGACAACCTCTATTCACAGCTGTTCCGTGTTTGTAAGTAGACTGCCGGGGCAAAAAGCTCCCCCTTTGCTGGTATTAGTGGCTAGTTAGGACACAGCGTAATGCGGAAGAAATCGTTACACAAACGGGAACCACTGTAGCGTATGAATGGGAAAGTTACAATTTCACTGTGCCAAATTAAATGTACCTCAGTAACACGGACAAATGTAGCAAGCAGCGTACGTAACACACAACACTTCATACTGACACATCCACACACACACACACACACACACACAATACTGACGTGTATTTGTGTGTTGCGCCAAAATCAAGCATATTAGAAGAATAGTGACACCGTGTCACTGCAGTTGATGCTATAGCACCACCGCCACTTTAACCTGTCATACTGCTTGAACTATCAAATTGTTGATGACACTCAACATCGCTGTCAGTAATGTACTAAGCAAAACCAAACACGTACGTTTCCAACGATTGAAAGCAAAAAAACACACATACACATTGACACACACACACACATAAATACTTACACAATCTAATATTAATATTAAAGATTAATGTGTATTTGGTGTCGTTTGATTTCGAGCAGTAGCGCTCTCAAAAGCAAACAAAAGCTACTATACATCTTAGAAATCCAAAATTAACTAATACATAAGTGTCCGTTTTGTGCAAACACGATAATGAAATGAAAACAATCGGTAGCTGACACTGGGGCAGCAGAACAAACAAGGAAAAATTAAAGCAAAACAAAACATGAATATACTCATAAACCATCTAACGGTTCTGCGCAGCTAATGATGCGCACAATATAACTAGATCGATGTCTGTAATGTTTGTATATTTTGCAACGACAACACAAAAAAAAACTCAGCAAACAATTTAAACTCAAACAAGGTGAAATGAAATGCAAATATTCTACTAAATGTAATGTTCATGCAAAATACGGAAGGAAATGTAATGGGAAAAAACGTGCAAAAAGGCACAAAGCAACAACCCATGCGCGCATACACATGCACGTGCGTAAAGGCGAATCGAAACGGTGAAACGAATCAACTGGCAGGTGTAGGCTGTCATAAAACTGTCAAACGGCAGGGAATAGTGCACACCGATAGCAATAGTAAACACACCACCAGACGCCGGAGATGCGCACTGACAAACACACACACACATACACACACAAACAGACGCACAAACACGGATGAATGTGAACAGCGGCAGCATTATTCTTCTTAAGATTTACGTGTATCGATAGCAAATACTCTGATTGAGGTTCAATTAAGTTCCTACCGATAAGACTAACTGGCATCAGGGGTACGGTTGCGTTGTGGGGAGTGCGAAAGGTAAAATCATAACCACCCCATTCCCCCCCTTCTCCCCTCTCCCTCCTTTCTCCGTCTTTACTGTCGTACAATCATGGAAATTGATTAGCAAACATGTGTTTGTGGAATACCGTTCGATAAAAGTTGTTCGTTTGCAATTTTTTTTCTTTTATGTTGTTACGCCAAACCCAAACCTAAAACTACGCGCCCCAAATGGGGAGCAACTGTCACTTTGTGTTTTCGTTTTTACATGCAATATAAAATGCTGTCCCCTTGTGTTTCTAGTTAGTAGAAAGTGTAGACGCGGTATGGGACTGAACAGTGTAGGAACAGATGCGTAAACGACTCCGGTGCATCCGGAGCGGACGTGGTCGAGTGTGAGTGAGAGGCATTGAGGGATCTGAACGTAACGGGGTTTCTTTAGCAGAGTAACTAGTAACTGGAACTGAATGTGTATTTTTTGAAACGTGTTGTACAAATTTTGTTAGTCAAAGAATGAAGTTTTGCAAGCAGCGAAGTGTAATGGAGGTGTAGGCGCATGGCGCACTTAGTGGGAATATAGGTTTAAGTAAGTAGGTTTTAATAGCAGCAAGTGTGCAATCCCCCTGTCAGCAATAATTGGATGTTACAGTCCTATTCTGGAGAGGTAAATAGATGAGTAAGGGTGCCCTCTTGTAATGAACCAACCAATGAGCCGGATTGCAATGTTGCGTGTTTTCAAAACGATCTGACAGATGGGATCGTAAAGAACTTACAGCAAAGGAATCACTTCCATCAAGAGAGGCACTACCTCTATTTGCTCTCCACGAAAAACTGAAGACTAAGACTAAGGAGTTTGACAGTTCCCATGTAATACGTACCCACGGTGTAATGGTGTACCCGCGGCACGACCGGTACGAAACGTTTCGGACGTCCAACGCCATTATTTACCACTCTGCCACACGTCCAGGGCCGAAGAAGCGCTGTGCCATTTTTTGGTGGCGCTCTTCGAAAGATAAAAACAAAAGACAACCGGCTTCCATCTTAACGATTAAACAAAGCTCTTACAGAACGAAGGGGAGGAGGGGGAAGGAGAAACAAAACATCCAATACACATCACACAAATACACCGTAATACCTACCAGAAAGCAAATGAAATACAACAGACAAATTGAATAACTGAAGCAATATTGAAGTGTGACTAATAGTAAACTGATCGCAAGTCATGTCGAACGAGATCTATTACGTCGTAAGCTAGCACGTAAGCAACATACAATACCAAACGTAAACTAGCCGTTTTTTTTTTGCAACTGACACACTCACACACTAACACACGCGCTCACGAGTGACAGAGCGAGGATTGAAGCGTGTGGTTTGACAGTAGCGTTCGTTAGTATGAGAAAAAAAAAGTTATATGGTGAGTGAGTGTACGTCGCATGTGGTGAAGCAAATTAGTAAGAATTAGTGATAAATTAGGAAGTAAGTACTAGCAACTTTAAACAAACCCCTTCAACCAAACCATGCATACGAAACTATGTGGTCCGTGTGGCGTACACAAGTGCTGGAAAAGTAAAGCAAATGGAGAATAGTATTTATGGCACAGAATGGTGGATGCACAATGACAAATCTATAGAACAAAACGATATGCGGCAGTTCAAGCGTACATACCGATTTGCGGTGCTAGATGACAGATGGCAAGCAAGCGGCGGTTGTGTAAAAGTGTAAAGAATACTTGTGTATAGTTCAGTTGCACTAGCAAGATAGATTAGGTAAGGTTCCGAGCGGACTCTGCCGCCGTATTGGTGCGGCTATACTAGCACACATATATACACAAGCACATGATCATGATTTTATTCATTATTTGCGCCTATGACAACTGGCGTATAGCGTATAAAGTGTAAGTGTTACTTGTTTTGCTTTGTTAATTATTTATCGCCATTTGCGATCGATTTGTGTGCAACAGGTACAAACATCCATTGTAACTATATCGATTTGTTGACGTTCTTACTGCCAAGTACTGCAATACTTTCCATGTCGTGAGTTGAGTTGCCATAACCTCCACCGTCCAACAAACGGTGGAAGGTGATAGATAAATAGTATAAGTAGGTTGGGTGGCAAACGTAAATGGGATGGTAGTGATGAGCACAGGAGACAAAGCAAAAGATTTACTAAAAATTATGTAACGAAATAGACGATACCGGCAACGTACATTTGAATTGCGCTAACTTACGAAACGAAACACCCACCAAACAACCGTGAATGTACTGTTAGCCAGTCTAACAAAAACATTTTCAGGAAGAAAAAGCCCTCGAACTGATTATTTATCTGGCACCCAATACTACATGCAAGCACACTATGCAACCATACCACAAAAACGGCCGTCAAATTCACTGCACTCATCGATCGACTACTGCCGGTTATGTTCATTCTATCAAAGAACTACTAAGCTATACAGTAAGAAAACCGAAGCGCTAATAGCAGTAAGTACCGACAGCTTTGTCGTTGCCGCCTGTGATAACAGTGGAACCTACAAGCCAACGCATCAATAGTCAAACCGAAACGTACAGTTACCATTACAGTAGACGGTTACAGAAACAAGAGAGAGCGAGAGAGGGGAAGAGACAATGAATAGTTATCTAAACGTATTACTCGATGGTGAAGATTTATTTCGTCCTACGCATACACCTAAGTGCATACCTACTGGACGGATCGTGAGTACACCACCCACCCACACACGTACACACTTATGAGTGACACACAATGAGTGATTTCCTGAGTTATTATGTAGCACTGCCTGAGTGACATTTCTCGTTTTCGTTCTAGCCTAGTTACAAGTTAACAGGTAATGGATTTTTTCGTTCCATTAGCTCTTGGTTTGTGTTGATCTTGTTTGTATGTATAGAGCTGTAAAATGGCGAAACGTTCAAACATCTGTACAGCGTAGTTTATTAATCGCGTTAGGTAACCTACCTTCTCTCGGCATAACATTTTAAAAATAAACACTAAATTGGCAAGATCTGAACCCTAGTTTGTAGGTAGTTGGCAAACCATGCCAGCGTTACTAACACTTAATGTCAGTCTCTACACGTCACGCAATGTTGGCAGCAGAGCAAGCGATACCGCTACCATTAAGAGAAAAAAATGGATGGTGTGCAAATTATGCGTGTTTAATTGAATATGCTGAACGTGAGTTAAATTAAGATAAACAAAAATAACCAAAAAATAAAAACAACAAAATCTGTACATTTTATGGAGGGGCAATAGACTTGGTAGTTAAATCAATTTTTAAATTATCTTTTTCCCGCATGTAAACTTATCTTTTTTCAGAACGAAATAAGATTTACCAGGCGACGATACTATCGAGTTTAGTGAAAAGGACATAACATCACACCAGCGCCAAACTGGAAGTGAGAAGCAATCGATCCAGTGATAGGAAAAGGACTTGGAAAGAGAGATAAAACAATGATAATGAAACAAAGGTAAATATTTAGTAGTCGGTACGTTGACTAAATGGAGATGTCGATTGGATAATTCCGTGTTTGGCCAACGACGTTGTTGTACCGTTCAATTACACTATTAAAAGTTAATCTATAGACGAAAGGAGAAAGAGCGAGAGAGAGAGAGAGAGAGAGAGAGAGAGAGAGAAAGCAAGAGCGAAAACAATGGAAAGATAAAGTCCAAAAAGTATGACAGGCAGAAGACGATACACTCAAAACAAGTACTATTCGGTGTTGTGACTTACTAACTTACTTACTTATTCGTAACATTCCATTGCAAAGTGATATTGGAATGCAATCGAGTGACGGCAGGTGTAGATTAAGTGCAAGAAAGTAAATTATTAACTATTAAACTACATGACCAGATGCTGAGACTTCACTGTGAGCAAGGCGCAAACAAGGACATCGAGTGACTGAGCGAGTGTTGAGAGCTGTTAGGTATTATGAAGGTATTTGTTCACGGATTGCCGTTCGGCAGATGGCAGACAGCTTCACTACCGTGTCAAACATGGCCACAGGTATAAGACTGTGTGAGTGTGAACAATTTACAACGGAAAGATAACAAACAAACAAAAAACCACACATGCACATAAGCATATAAAATAACAATTGAGATGTACTTTTCCATTCATATGTATGTGTGTGTGTATTTTAGAGAGCAATAATAATAAATATAAAGTAAACAAACAACAGGCACATTCACGGGAAGCTGTACTAAGTACACGGAAGCGGATGTGTCGAATAGCAAAAAAAAAGGAAATAATTTAAAAAACAACAAATGGTTTACTAGGTGTGCTAGTACTGCTGCAGCAAACGGTGAAAAAAGACGATAGACAGGATATTATTAGTAAGATGTGTTGGAATGGAATGATTGTGATAAAGTTAAAACTATTATTAACATAAAAAACATGCATACACTTACACCGTAAACAAGCGAGAGGTAACAAAGTGATTGTTAAATTACCGTCACAGCAAGAGAGAGACAAAGAGAGAGAGAAAGAGAGATAGAGAGAGAGAGGTAAATTAACATTGCTGAAAGAGATAAAAAATAATGTATCCCTCCTCGTAAACAGATAGGATACCAATCTTATCACCATAACAAGAAAGTAAGAGAGAGTGCAAGACAAAACAGTTCTTAGTGTGAGTATGCCGATGCTATAAAGCCGATTATGGAGCGTATTGCGAGTGCGTATTATCGGTAAGCTATGGATAACGATTGCAATGTATTCGATCAAGCGTTGCATAGTTAAGACGAGCAGCGCACGTACACAGCCCGTATGTGGTAAGTACTTCTTACGGACAAAAACAAAATGAAAGCTGTAAATGACGCCGTCAAAGCTAAATCACCTACAAAATGTGACGGCTTGGAGTACTGTGTACGGTTTTTGTTTTCTGTTTTTTTTAGAGATAAACGGAGTAACAAAATAGTAACACGAAAGAATATTCATATTAAGCGCAGGCATACACAAACATCAAACCACACAGACACACGCATTCTCACATAAACACTTATTTATTGCAAAAACAATTGAAAAAAGGTGTACTTCGATCGAAATGGTTTCAGACAAAAACAAAATGAAAAGAAAAAAAAACAAACAAAATGCAGCAGTGTTATTTGTCCGAGCAAGTAAGTGAAACTAAGACTCAATTTAGAAACGCAGGAAACAAAACAAAGTAAACAATTGAAAGTAAAACCACATACCAACGTGCATGGTACACGCATAGAGTGTTTCTCTGTATGTGTAACACCGGTCGATTAGCAACCATGGACAGCACAAGCGAGAAGTGAGCAGAAGAAGAGGAAAAAAAACAAAAACAAAAACAAAAATGTGAAACAATGGAAACAAACATGTTTTTTATATATTCTCCGCCCATAAGTATTCCAAAATTCAATTATAATGTGTGTTGTACATCTTTCGCATCTATTTCCTCTTTTGCAACGAGAGTACATAAAAATGTGACTAAAATGAAAAGAATAAAAAAAAAGCAAACACACAACCCACACAAAAACTAGCACGGTATAATATGGAGTGGTTGTCGTGTGTATTTATGGCAGGTGAGTCCGATGAGAAGCACGCAGGGATGAACAAAACAAAGCGAGAAAAAGCATACAATGTGGAGCAACGAGTAATGGTAGTAAACTTATTCTGTTAACTATTCTAAAACCTCCCTTAAATCACAACCGCATGACACACTTTTCGCTGCAAGCTATTTTATAGGAAACGAGAGAGATACAGAGAGAGCGAGCGATAGAGACAGAGAGAACAACACTAAACGCATGTGTGTGCATACATCCACTGTGTAAACTGTGAAAACGTCCGACGTGATTGTTTCTGGAAGTGTAAATTCACACTGAAAACATACCATACACACACATACACACACATTCACACTCATTCACACACACACACGAGCGCACAAAAGCATGGACTGAAGAAACATCAAATTGAATTGCGGTAGCAAAAGAAGAAGAAAACTTACGCAAAACCCCAAAAAGGTGAAGAAAAAATTTTTAGGCAATTTTTCACAATCAAACAAATAAAACTTATAACCAGCGCAACCAAACCGTCAAGCAGTGTAACCGAAGTAAATCTCTCTCAAAGGCACACCCACACATATACATACGAACACAACGCCAAACCATGAATCAAACAACATCACATCAACACTAAACAAAACCTATTTCTTGTAAGAGAAGCTTTCGATGTCCAATTTATAAGGAAGAAGCGGCAGCAGTGAGAAAGGAAATTAAGTGAAAAATACCCACAAAAACCTACCAAAATACACGATCTGCTGTAATACAGAGTGAGTAAAAGAGAGAGAGAGAGAGAGAGAGAGAGAGAGAGAAAACTGTTGGTGAAAGCAACACAAGCGAGAAAAAGGCGCATAACAAAAGACTTCAACGCTAGGAAAGACGAGGAACGTGTTTTATTTTTGAAGTGTTGTTTTTTATTTCACATTTAACTTTTGCCAATTATAACCGCTTGATTTATTGTTTTGAGTAAGATTGTAGAAATTAAAGTGTATCTAAATAATGGCGTTTTTGTTTGGTCAGTTTGTTTTCTGTTCACATTTACGAGATCTATTTGTTTCCGATTTTGTTTTACAATACGAAGGTAATTTGATATGTTGACCTCACACACGCACATTTTACGGTTGTCAACAAATAGTTAAAATACTAACACTCGCCCACACATAAACCTACCGATACTTACCACAGAACAAAAACGCAACACTACCAGTGTTGCTAACTGTAATCACCATCACGTCAGTGCATCTATCATAACGACAGCATCACGAAACTTTCCATAGCTCGGCAGACGTAAACTAAACAATATATTGTGCAGGTCACGAACGAAAGAGGCAAAAGAAAGAAAACTAAGGAAAAACACAATAATATTTTTTGATACGAAACATTTTTACAACCCCGGTTTAAAGTGATGAAGACGAAGGAAAAATACAACGCAACTAGATGAAACAATGCAAACGTGCATCGAGAGGTGTACTACCTCGTCAGTAGTGAATTACACAACCGTTCAATACATACGCAATACATCGCAAGCATCCGGAAATGAAAGCAAAGAGCTAAAACCAAACCCGATACCATTGTATTATCTGTTCGTCGCTAATAGATGCTGGACTGGTGAGCTCTCACCCAGTAAAATGTTCTAAATTGCCGTTGTTTTCATTTAGTTTGAGCTTTTCCTTTGATTATATTATCGATCCAGGAATTGGCACGGTGGAGAATAAGGTGCAGACGCATACACATGCATAAATTCGAACGTCCAAATTTACTCAATTGGTACCGTAAACGTTAAACGATGGTGAAACTAATTTTTGAACAAAAAGCACACTCACATTACAAATATCAATTTCAAGAAATCCCAATCAGAACAAGCGTACACGAGTATTGATGCTATCGAACAAAAAGTACCGCTTCGCAAAAGACAACAAAACACGGAAAATTTGAAATGAAAAATCTCCTTCTTCACCAGCACCGCACCTTCGTGGAAGCAAAATTGAAAATGAGAAAATTGTTAAAAAAAATTCAATACTATGTGAAAGTTTAGGAACAAACATATTGACATAAATCAGCATCGTAAATGAATTGGATTAGGACAGAGGGAACTCAAATTTCAAGCAAAACCATTCAATTCAATTGTCCAGAAAGCAAACAAAAAAGTTAAAACAACGTTGAAGGTTTAGCGCTCCAAACTAAAACAGAGAGTGCACAGTCGTGAATGTTTTTTGTGCTTGGCAGTAGGTAGAGGAGAGATAGCGCCGCTCAGGCACATCGACTACAGCTCAAAGGCTTGGACACTACGATGTTCGCACTTAACCAAACCACTCTCACTCCACACCATGTAGTACATACGATGAGGAGAATCGAAAAAAACACACACAAACACAAAAAAACACACACACACAAACACATTGTCCAGCAGAATAGGCGAAGCAAAAGTATATTAAATTATGTGGAAAATAAACAAAAAAAAAAACACACACACACACACTTCTTAATTCTTGTTGTAATAAATGTTATATTTATTGAAAAATATCTTTCGATGTTATGTGTGTATGGATACGTGTTGGAAACATGAAAAAAAAAATCATGAATTGAAAGAAATTAAATTGGGCCTGTTACTACGTCCATCAAATAAACGCTGAGCGTATGCTGAGCCCTGAGCGCTAAGGCTACTTGCCTAACATACGGCTGGCTAGTATGTTCTGTTAAATTCCCTGCTTAAAACAACCGTTTCGCCAGGTTGTAGGGTTCGTTTCAGTATGGTTTGTGGCACGTGGTTCAGTGAACTTGCAAGTGTCTAACGGTTAGCTTCCATTGTAGCACGACGAAACAATATTTTTGCGTTATTCAAACCACCGTTATGTACGTGCGTCACCACAAATGAATCTTTAGAGGTTGACGGCTGAACGCTCTATTTTTATTTGCTTCTTCCTTCCTTCTAGGTCCACCGGGAGATCCTTCCTTATTCGGAGTTGAAGCTCTACAACTTCTGTCCTAGCAGTTTTGTTGTGTGGCGACCAAATATAAACTGTGGTAAAAAGATCACCCTAGGTTAGCCATAGCTTAGCCAGGACACGAAAAGGCGACGGACGCCACCTAGGGAGGAACAAGCGAAGCACACAAAGTGTATGCAGGGTGCAGATCACGACAGGAACCAAGGATTTTTTACCCGCCAAGTACGTTTCTTCCACGGAAGAAACGAAAGTAACTAGAGAGGAAGCGACATTAGGAAGGTTCATGACATGTCTAGCCGGGTATAAAAACGGCGACATGTTCGTACCAAAGCAGTCCAGCTTCAACTCCGACTAAGGAAGGATCTCCCGGTGGACCTAGAAGGAAGGAAGAACCCTCGTCTACAAACCTAGAAGGAAGGAAGAACCCTCGTCTACAAGCCAAGAAGGAGGGAAGAACCCTCGAGGCAAGCTAGAAGGAAGGAAGGAAGGAAGAAGAAATAAATTAGAGTGTTCAGCCGCCAACCTCTAAACTCTAAAACTCTATCGAGTATTATGCATTGTCTTACATATTAATGTTTCTGTAGTTTTACACTGATATTACTATGTTTACACACGTCTGGGTGTTCTTATGAAAGCTTACAACTTCTGTCCTAGCAGTTTTGTTGTATAATGAAGAAAAAACACAAATATTGAACGTGTGGCGACCAGATGAATACTGTGGTAAAAAGATCACCCTAGGTAAGCTAAGACACAACCATGCGTTAGCCATAATTTAGCTAGGACACGAACAGGCGACAAACGCCACCTAGGGAGAAACAAACAAAACACAAAAAATGTATGCAAGGTAAAAGCCAAGACGAGAACAAAAGGTTTTTTTTTGCTCCAAATTCGTCTCTTCCACGGAAGAAACAAAGTTGAAAACAAAACCGGGTAGAAAGGAAGCGACATTAGGATGGTTCGTGACACGTCTAGCCGGGTATAAGTTTGGCGACATGTTCGTAGCCAGTGCAGTCCAGCTTCTTCTGCGGCTAAGGAAGGAGGTTAAAACTCCTGAAGCCGGCTAGAAGGAAGGAAGGAAGGAAGGACGAAGCAAATAAAAATAGGGTGTTCAGCCGCCAACCTCTAAACAGATTTAAACTAAACCGAAAATGATGTATCGATCTTGCAAAAGTATCGGTCCTTTTGGAAGATCGAACCTGCAAAAGAATGGGTCCTGTTTTGAACCGACTTGAACTCAACCGAAAATTTCGGATCGAAGGATCGGCACTTTAGACCTGGACCTCACCTGGATAGCGTGCGATAGCATAACGATGCTCGTTGGAACTTTCTCGCTCACAACTTTTCGACCGCTCAACATAAACATGATACGATGCACCGTTTGAAGCATTTATTTCACTCAAAGCGACAATACCATAACGCAGGGAAAAAGTGACGCCTAGGATCCCGCGAAGATAAAAGAATTGCATTGAATGGTAAATAAAATCTTAGCTACTGACTATCGTGTTATTTGTGACCCATTAAAACGTGACCATAACTATAAGATAATCAAACTATATAAGACTATAAAACCACGATTGCTGTGGAAGTTACAATGAAAATATATAAACCGTATCGATGTATGTGAAGTGCGGTATTAGTTCGCGTCATAAGTAGCGTGTTGCTGCTAGCCATGGAAAAAGAATTCAATGAAGTAGCAGCCCGTGCAGTGTTAGGTATGCACCGTTTAGTAGTACCGTTTAACTCATCCATCCCATTCAACTATCATCTGAACTGACCGCAATTGTTCTGCCAGCTTATCTATACGACCACGATATGTACAAACTGGCGGAGCACTTCTGTATGGCTAATCCGTATTTGGAGGCGGATCGACGGTCTCTGCAGGAGGGCAACCTGCCGGTAAACTTTCTACACAAACCTCTGAAGGTCGTGATAAAGGAATTCATTGTGATGCAATCTCAGCGTAAGTATGCATCGTACAGAAAAAAAACGACACGAACAAACTTGCTCTATCGACCCTCGTGAATTAATTCTCGTCTTTCCCGACACAGTTTTGCAGCTGATAAATTTGTGTAGCGGCGCTGTAAGTTTCCCGCACTCCAGTTCCATCTTGGAACGGGGGGACCATTTAATAAAGGTGCTAAAATCATCGGGTGTGGGGACGGTGCTGAAGGCGGCCATTTCTACGATTCCAGCCAGCCCCGATTGGAGTGAGACACACACGATGGCTGCACCGCCGCCGGTCGCACCGAATGTAGTGGAAAGCACGAACAGCACAGTGCAAAACGCGCCGGATGTATCGTTCTCTACCGATACCCTTCTTGGGCAGAACATCATCATTACAGCGTCGGATATGAACCTGATCGAAACAATATCGCACTGCGTAGATTCAGACACCATGCCACTTATAATGGAGAACACGGTATTTTCCGCACAGCCAACGACAGTCAAAGCTAACGCGGTAAACGGTATCATCACGCTAGAAAGCATACCGTCTACATCTGGCACACAATCAATCCAAACATCGACATCATCAACCCTTTCTGCCAGCATCGTCACGAAGACCTCCACTTCGCATCAAACCAATCAACCGACAAAACCGGCGCAAAACGTTACCATAGCAACCACATCAAAACCTTCACGTTCGACTGCAAAAGAACAGGACGTAGCGAATGTGTCGAAAGAAAATGTCGAAAAGATACCACCACTGGCCGGTACGCTGACGCTCGCAAACGTTGTGACACGGTCGAATGCGACACCGCTGGATCATCCGATCTTACCCGGTGCGGTCAGTTCACGCTCGACCTCTAGCCGCAAGCAGTCGCACATCCGCATACTGGACTTTGGCACACCACCACTCAAGCGTGGTAGTCCTTCAACCATCGGTCCGTCCCCTGTGATACCGTCGCCCATGCTAGGTGTACCGCAACGGGCTAACCCCGCACAGAAGCTAGCATCGACTGCCCAACTAGCGAACAGGTACCAACCACCGGTGCAGAACGCCAACGAGGAACCAATACCAAAGAATGTGTTCGTCAAGCGTCGCCTAAAACGATGCGGAGTGCGAAAACACATCAATCGTATCGTTGGTACGAAGCTTCCCATCAAGAAACTGATGAAGAGAAAAATCCCCAAGGTAAGAGAGGTGGAAGCGAAATCTGTTGTGTTGTGTTTTTTGATTCCATTCTAGGAGGGCATCTTGCATCAAATTTTCTAGTACCCTAAGTTGCACTGTTCATCTTGTGCTGCTTTCAGAAATTATAACAACTAAATAGACTCTCTCGCCTTGACTGGAGCTAAGTTATGTTTGTTTAATTTCTTTTTTAGCGCAAAGCACATTCGCCTGACAAAGGACATCAACAATCCAATACCATCGATTGTACCCAAGCGTCAAACGTTTCCGAGAGTAGAAGAAACAGTTCGCAAACGAGCGTGACT
>CM032179.1:9853511-9879583 GCA_018908115.1 Anopheles rivulorum
GAGAGAGAGAGAGAGAGAGAGAGAGAGAGAAAAAAAAAAGATAAAAAAGGACACCCCTTCCTTCCACTTCCTCACTCCATCCAATCAAGATTTTATAGGCGTGTGCTTTCATTTTGTGCTGACCTTTACACACGGAACGTCCAAATTCCAACATGGTGCCTTCGTTGATCGCTAGATATAAACACTCGCAGCCGGTGGAAAAGAAATGGAAGGCAGCGAATGAAGAACGACACACGACTCCTAGCCTAATGCAAATATGCAAATTAAGCATGCCGTGTGTTTACCTTCGCTTCGCTTCATTTGCTTTGCTGTGGCTTTAACATCCCTCCCACCCCTCCTCCCCCACCTACCATTTATGACGGTGGTCTGAATTCTTCGCCGTGTTTATTCTACCACGGTATCGTTTCAAACTTCCATCGGATCCGCGTACAACCACAC
This sequence comes from Anopheles rivulorum, assembly GCA_018908115.1. Lineage (NCBI taxonomy): Eukaryota > Metazoa > Arthropoda > Insecta > Diptera > Culicidae > Anopheles > Anopheles rivulorum. Next base: position 9,853,950 of record CM032179.1, read on the forward strand.
ACACACACACATTCCATCGCCACCACGACGACGCTCCGCGATCAAGCTTATTAAAAGCAGTTTTGCTGCTGCTGTTGTTGTTGTTGTTGCTTATTTACGCGACCGCTAACGACACGAATGGTGAACGGTGTTTGCATAAATTCCACCGTGAATAATGGTTCTGATAATGCTTTGAGCGTTTGAAGGATACTTTACCACTGCAGATGGTGAGCGCCGGCCGGCCGCCATTTTGCGGAAGAACGGACCAGTGCTGCCAAATGTTTGCCAAGCGGCGGCTGCCAAGATTGCGCAGGTAATAAAATTACTACGCACACGGATGGATGTGCAACATCTTTGGTCTTGCATTCAGCCGGTTGGTGTCTTCAGTTTGCGCCTGTACGTTAAGCGTTAGCTTGCATTCCATTGGCAAAAATTTACTGAGCCTCCCAAGAATCGCTGGGCGCATCGAAGGCAGCACAATTCGTAGGTGAAAGCACAAACTACAAATACATGTGTGCAGACTTATGTATCTTCGCAAGACATAACTGACACCAACATTCCTTCGCTGGCTATCGGGCTACAGTCATAGGCCTAGCAAACCTGCTCTACACAGATCCTGTTCAGATCTGTACCAAGAAGGCACAGGGAGAGATGGCCACGAATGGTAGAGCGTGGCAATATCGCCACAGTAACTTACTTGTCACGCGGATCGATCCAGGTCGTCTTCTTGTTGATGTGATCGATGAAGTAAACCTTGCCATCGTAGTCGGTATTAATTTCCCAGCCGAGTGGTAGATCTGCGTTGCTGGAGCTTTTTGGCATAATTTAGCACTTTCGTTCGTGTGCGTGCACACGTGGGTGCGCGCGCACGTCCTGCGTCCGGTTGTTTTTTCTTCTTCTTCCTTTTGTTGTTGTTGTTGTTGTAACACACGCACACAACCATACACACAAACAAACACACGAACACACTAGGTTGAGGGGTGATTGGTCGGGTGAAGCGGCGGCAGCAGCAGCAACAGCAGCAGCCGTGTCACAGACTGGCGACTGCGGTTTGTCCTTCTTCGGCGTTATCACTTTATCTAAACTGCACGTGCGAATATTCTCGTACCCAGCGTGCAGGTACCTGCTGTTTCTGATGTCCCCTTTCCAATATGCGCTTCTATTTGTCACGTGCTTCTTCCTTCGTTCGCTCGCTCTCGCGCTGTCGTCGCGGTACACTCGCACTACACTCGAACGCGAAAGGACGACGCGGCTGCATTGGCACGCACGCGAATATCACCACGCGCACATTCACACAATCGCAATCACTGCACTCACACACACACGCACACACAAGCACACACGCCGCCAGCGTATCGTGCGATCATCGGGGATCATGGGTGGATGGGGCACAGGATGCGGATGTTCGCTGTTCGGAAGCGCTCGCTAGCAGACAACCACACAGTCGACGGTGAAGATGACGTTGCTGCCATAATCGTGTGATTGCGGCAGTTGCTACCACTGATGTGCGGCCGTGTGAGGGTGGGCGTGTGTGCGTGCCCCAAGCCGCTCGCGGCTTATCGCCGGTTTCACTTTCACGCACTCGCGTGTGACGCTAGCCGAATTCAGGTGTACGCGGCGGCTGGCGTGAGTGAGGGTACGACAATATTGGGTACTCCCTTTACACGCGTTGACCGGCTTTGTTGATCGAAGATGAGTCGCAACAGGCAACGTTCGGACGGCGAGGGTTGATCGTTTGGAACGGGATGTGCCTTTTTGTCTTTCCGTGCGTGCAGAAGTGTACGTTGTAGTAGTTTCGGTTGATTGAAAGAACGGCCCAACACGGAACACGTAAGTGGATGGACCGATTGTACCCGATTGGGTTATGGAAACTCCAATGTTTTTTCTACCCACCACACAAACCCGACGAACACTAACACCGTTAATGCCGCTCGCACATTATACCGCGTACTGCGTTGCGCGACACTATTTTCCTGCCAGCTTTTCCATGCGCTACACTACGCATTGTAAAGCAAATGGGCGCACCAACACACGCACACAAGCGTACGGTGCGATGAAGCACAATAAATGCCGGCCCGGTCGCTGCTGTGGACGGCGATATTAGTTTAGTGGATCCTTCCCACACAAACCGCACGCAACTTCACACCAATACTTCGAACGTGCCGTTGCTGGGCTTGCTGTTTGATTGCATGGTTGCGCACGGACGGTGCAATCGATTGTGTTGCGAACTGGAGCTGTCCAAACTAAAACGCACTGGGGCCAATTGCTGTGGAATAAAAGGAATCAAAGCAAATAAGTACACACTAGTCACAAACGTTAGTATGCGTCTGTAAACAGAAACGGAAACGCTAAAAAATATGTACTAACAATACACACACACACACACAAGGGGTTGTACTTTAAACTAACTGACTCGAAATCAAACAAAGAAAACCAAATGCACAAACGTAACATTCGGATTTGCGTGCAAGTTTTGTGTAATTTAGTTTATTATTGTCGCTTTTGGTGATATGCCGCACACTTTATGCCACCGTTTCCAATTTGCCCTTTCGCAGTGAAATAACAACACACGTATGCAACGCGAACGGAGCCACCGGATTATACAAACATACATACACACACACACATAGTTGTTCCACCACCTTGTTCGTGGCTTTGCAGCTTGATTTGAGCTGATGGCAGCGAAAAAGAACCCATTCGCCCGTTGGTGTTGTGTTGTGTGTGATCCAGCAGCCATAAAACGCGCGCGCGCGAGAAAGAGAGAAAGAGAATAAAAGAGATGAGCTTCTCCAACGCGTCGTTGCATCGAAATAGTTGCACGCGGTTGCATTCTTGTGTGCATGTGCCTATTCCTTGCGCCCCATTTGCTGCAGTTTTCTCACGCACGTACACACACACACACAGAGCCGCGCAAGCTCGCGGCTCCATCTATCTCGTTTGTGCGCTCTCCCTCTCACTCTCTCTCTCACATCTGTATCCTCACAGTCACGCGTGTCCGCGTAAACAAACATGCAACGATTTATGCTGTAACGCGTCGACACTTGCCACTTGAAGCACAATTTAGCGTGACCTATGCATTTGTCCTTCGCTCGTATTTGGTGGAGTGAAAGACTCGAGTGATACGAAACGGAAAGGAAATTACAATCCCCCTGCTATTCAGTTTGCTTCACTTCAAGTACAAAAACGGACAAATCTTTACAGTGCAACAATGTGCGTGCTCATGTACTGGGCTAATGTTGCATCTTAATTGCATATGGAAGCAGTTAATTACACACACACACATACACACGACACAACAGCCGTTGTCAACAATTCTCCGCAAAGGCTTCAGTCCAGTGCTGCAGCAGAGTGTGCTTTTCCTTGCGCCACGTACAAGCGCCGGAAAGCGAACGGCAAGATGCACAACATCAAACGGGAGACACCCGACCGTAACTAACGGCGGTTTTTCATCCTGTTTCATCCAGTTGCAAACCACACACTATGGAAGTCGCATCACAATTCTAACGGATCCTTCACCGGTGATGCGAACGGGATGAAGCGACAATGACCGAGAAGATAACAGCAGTGGCTGGCGCAGAGTGTATCGTCACCCGGACCGGCTGTGCGAGATACAAAAGGCAATGCATCGAGTGCTTGCGCTGGTCAGTGGTACGGTGCGCGTAATATGGATCAAGCCACGCAAGTCACAGTCGGCGCAACGAGAATGCCAAGATGGCGCGCATGATGACGGTACGCAAGATCCGGGCGTGGACGCACGCGGCAGGGTTAGTTAATGCTAAGGGATAATAATTAAAGAATTCCTAACCGCTCCACGCGAATATCGACACTCGCGTACTCGCATTCCGATGCAGTCTGACATCCGAGAGTGGGTCTGTGTAGTTGTGTGTGTGTGTGAGAGAGAGAGGAAGAGAGAAGGAGAGAGAAGGAGAGAGACAGCGTTCCCATCAAGGTACGTTCGCACGTACCGTGGATAGGGCCGTGGCTTTCCGTAAGTTTATTGCCCGGCAAGAACTCGCTACGCACTACAACTTCTAACCGGACATTGTTTCCAGTTCTAAACTATGGGGGGGGGGTGAAAAACATTATACAGCACAGCTAGCATTTGGTTCTAAACTTTACGTAGGACAAACAAAAAAAAACCAAATTTAAAAACCATGTTGGCAACACCAGTATGTACGAAAGGCTAGAGCAGGGTGGTATGCCAAACGAAATGTCAAACCAGCCGTTTGGCTGGAAAACTTGTTTAAGGTATCATTAAACCGCATGCATGGGGACGTTTTTTTTTTCTACCTTTTCTTGCGCCGTACACAACACACGTACACGTCTTCCTTCGCCGTCCTTACTTTTTGCATTGCGCCAGGCCAAGCATAAGCTGAACGCTAGGAATACGTCACCAAAGGCGAACAGAGAGTATATGCCAACTGTAATGCGACAACGGGAAGGAGGAACAAGCGGGAGAAGAGAAAATCACACAGGCCCCGATAAAATTACAACCGGCCAAAACCGGGTTGGCTGGCCGCTTCGTATGCTGCTGCTGCTGCCAACGGTGACCGTGGTGAGTGGGCGTGTGAGTGTATGATGTCTGTCTTTTCCCTCTCTCTCTCTCTCTCTCTCTATCTTTTTCTTTTTTTTCGGGGTGCGTGAGTGCGCACCGTTCGCTGTTGGACGCGCTGTTGCCGTACTTGTTTGCGGCGCGCGCGGTCTCGCGGCTCGAACATTTAAATGAACCGATCGAACGTGCGCCCGCGCGTGTGTGTGTGTGTGTATTGGAGGCGCACCTTCTATCGATGCGTGCGTGCGCATACACACACACACATACAGCAGCAACAACAACAACAACAACAACAACACAGTGCGGTGCGACGCGTTTGTGTATGCGGCCAATGTGGCAATGTGACATTCCAGCGCAGCTAGTCGAATTGAAAGCCATTCGAAAAACCTGCTGCACCTTCACATTCTCCTTTCCTTCTTTCTCTTCTCCCTTCTCCACTCGTTTACCCGGGCGGACGCGTAACCGGCGGTGACACAGTGTGCGCAGCGGATTGCGTCGCCTCCACGAGCATGTAAACACCAGAGCACGGTGGATTTATATATATATATATATATGTGTGTGTGTGTGTGTATATGTGTGTATGCATATGCTACAACAAGTTCGTAGCCCAAACGATACGCTTTCGGTTGGTTGAAATTTTATCTGCGTTGTGTTTGCATATACCACACCACATTAGCCGTGGTGTATAACAGGTACCAACACACTCACATGGTGCGTATGCGTTAAAGCGTCCTAGGCGACAATCCCCGCCATGACATAACAGTTAAGCAAACACGCATGCACACGAGTTTTCGTGCAGAACAAAGGTTTGAGCGTGACACGGCTTCATGCGACCGTGTGTGGCGGTGCGAATTCGCGCGTTTACTATACCTGCAGGATGTTTTTCTTCTCTGTTCTTCGCCAACATCCGTGCATAATCTCTTTCATTTCTTAACAATCATTTACAAACGAAGCACGCGAGAAACTGAACATTCCTTGCGGGTTTGCGTTTTGTTTATGACAGTTTACGATTTCTAAGATACACAGGAAGAGTGGTGAAAACGAACCGATTCCCGATCCTCGTAAAACAGGTCAATCACGGTTGAGTTCCGGTTCGGCTGCGCCTACAACACCGGGCGGAGCAGCGTGATCGCAGGCTTGAAATTGATGCGCATACGAAACACACTCTCCGCTTCGCTACTCCCTTTTCGGCCCAATCGTCCCTTCCCCCTTCTCGTACGTACGGCGAAGCAAACGAAAAATGCTGACTCTACACCCAAACCAGACACACGCACATACATACACAGGTGATACGATGTGTGGAAGCGGGAGGATGAGGGGGGAGAAGGCGGCAGGTGGGCGTGGTGGTGGGGAAGAATTTGCCTGCAATGCACGGTATGCCGCTTTGTGACCAACACGCATGTTGTCCACATACACACACACACACACACACACAAACTGATGCACGCCAACGGGTGCCTGCAACAAGAGCATTGGAATGTGGTACGCTATTACGCATGGTAACGCATACATCGAGCCCGATGAGAAAGGGGCCGCATTGCTTTTTTTTTTTCGCTTCATTTTTCGTGCATTTCGCTCTCGAACATGCACAGTTGATGCATTTGGTGTTTTACCGATCCTTCCTCCCACTCAGCAGCAACTCAATTGCAAGTTGCATTGCTGTGCGTTTATGGCGGTGCGTTCTCGAGTTTGTTTGGGCTTTGGGCCCACAACAGATCTTGCCTCATCACTCACTCATACGCATGGATGAATGCATGCGTAGGTGCGTGTGTGTGTGTGTGTGTGTTGACGAGAGAGTTTAAGCAATTGGTATATCGGAGCTGTTGTGCTTCGTAATGCAATTTCATACCGTCTTCATGCTGTGCGTTTATCATAACTCATAAGCAGCTTATGTTTTGCTTGCATTTGTCATCCAATAGTTTTGACATGACCTTTAACATTGGGCACGTCCGACATATCCACCAATCAATATAGTAGGGGACCAAATATGGAACAGGACGGACCGTGAGCTATGAGCAACGTTTTACAGGAACCGAATAATCAGAGTATCCGCTAAAACGCTGTATCCTTTCTCTGCCGAGATAGCCAATTCAATCAATCAACCCGCAATACATACCGTATACACTGAACATGTATTGAACGATAAAGCATATCATTTCACGATTTAACGCTCAAACGCACACACGATGCAATTCCTCCCAGTAAAATATCGAAAATCAGCTGATCTTGTCATTTGCAATCGGGCATCGCATCGCTTCAAGGACAACCGTGTGTTTGTGTGTGTATGTGTGTATGTCGCTATATACATGTTTGATGTGTTGCCCTTTTCATCCGCTTCACTGAGTCCGGTATGCTCAACCGCATAGAAGAAAAAAAAAACAACACTCCCAATCCGTGCTGCGGATACACAGGCAGTAGAAAGGCATTAAACGAATGGGAATGGAAAGGCCCTGCTATAAAAAAAAAAAAATGCAAAAAAACAACAAACCCAACAACGGTTCGGTGGTGTGCGACGGGAATCCTTCGCGTAGGAAGAGCAGGGATGGGCAGGTGCGGGGATCAGAAGCAGAAAACTGCACACAAAGAGTGGAGCGCAAAATGAAGGCAAAAATGCATGCAACAACGTTGCAAGGCGAAGCGTATTTAATAATACTGCTCCGTTTGCAGCTTTTTCCCTCCCGTTTCTTCGATCCCACCGATCGACGCGCTTGATCCAAACACATGCACACTATTATTTCTTCTTGTGACAACCCACCTCGCCAAACTGTACACCCAACGCGACTTCGCTTCTTTCTCCACTGCTATCTCCCTCCCGTTCTTTCTTCTCGCTAATCTGATACCACATGCAGTGAGAGGAGTGTGTGTGTGTGTGTGTGTGAGAGAGAGAGAGTGAGAGAAAGAATGACAGGGTGTACTCGTGGCCTGGCGGTAGACGGTTGGTGACACGAATGGCGCTATGCGTCGTTCACCCCCACCCACCCCCCACGCCAACGACATCCACCCCTCCCCCCCTTCCCGCATCCAACCCAACCACACTCCTTACTGACGAGATGATCGTTTGAATGTGCTTATTGGTGGTGGCTGTGGTGGATAATGTTGAATGTTGACGGCCGCTGTGAAATTGCTTTACATATTTGCACGAGAATTTTCCCCATTCCCAACACTGATTCCGGCCACGAACGACACCAACGTAACGCGTCGAAAGCCCGAATGCATCGGTATGTGTGCTCATTTTTTTTTTTTAACCAACGCGAATGAAAGCTGCGGCAAAGGATTGGGTTTTGCTTGTTGGTTCTTTTTTGTGTGTCTTCCTTCAGTTTGCTCTGTTGACAAAATATTTCGGCGATCGATCGCGTTCGATGGCGCGTTTACGACCGTGGTTCGCTTTCTTGACAAGCTTCTCCGTTACGGTTCTTCGGTTGTTTGAGGGCATTTTCTTTTTCGCCAAGGCTGCTAGGCTCACGCCGAACAGGCGGCAGTGTGCACTTAAGGTAAGGTTAGCAGAAACGCAACGCAGCTGTTTTGTAGCGCACATCCGCAAAAAAAAAGTATGATACACGAGTGGAAAACGGGCAAACTTCCGAATCTGGACTAGTAAACGGAGCGATGCGTGTTTAGATTTCATCCGATCTTCATCTGCATCTGTGTTTGGGCTTTGTGGTACGTGTGTGCCCGTGCACCGATCAACAAGCGTTTCGCCACATCCCACAGGATGAAAAGAGAAAGAGAAATGAACCACCACTTGAAAGCCAATTTTCAAACAACGCACCGTGTGCAAATGAAAGAGCACCTTCTTTTCCTTTCTGCCCGATGTATACTAGCAAACACACGCACGCACATATACACACCCACAGTGCATTCATAAGCACACATACACAGTACATACACACACACACACACACGCTAGTACGCACATACACGGCGCGAATGTTCACCAGCTTGGCTGGCAAATTGGGGCCAGCAGCACAACACGACGACGACAACGGTGACACGAAATGAGCACAGAAAGCTGGGAAGCGAAAAACGCGACACGGCCCGCTCCAGGACGCGATCGTTGGGAAAATGCGTGTGAAATGCGGTACGGTGACGAGCAAACGCACTTGCGAGCACAAAGTTGTCGAAACCCCGCACAATAATGGTACAGATATATTCACCTAATTAACAAGACGGCAGCACAACACATACGCACCCGCCACTACACTGGTAAGATTGAAATGAAGGAATTCGAGAGCGTGAAGCGGATCGCAAACGCTCTCGGGTTTCTCTTTTTTTCCAACGCTCGCTGAGCGGGTAGATAGATGGAGAGAAGATAAATACAGGGTTACTTGAGCGATTACGAGTGCGCTGAAGGGATNGTACGGTGACGAGCAAACGCACTTGCGAGCACAAAGTTGTCGAAACCCCGCACAATAATGGTACAGATATATTCACCTAATTAACAAGACGGCAGCACAACACATACGCACCCGCCACTACACTGGTAAGATTGAAATGAAGGAATTCGAGAGCGTGAAGCGGATCGCAAACGCTCTCGGGTTTCTCTTTTTTTCCAACGCTCGCTGAGCGGGTAGATAGATGGAGAGAAGATAAATACAGGGTTACTTGAGCGATTACGAGTGCGCTGAAGGGATGACAGGGTTGTATCTTTTTATACAACAGAATGTCGATTATCCGGGGCCTGATTATCCGGCGGGTGTGTTATCCGTGAGCCAAAAAATGACATTTGATCAATTGTTTATTCATTTTGAGCGATTTTTTTATTTTATTCTTAATTATACCACATTTTGAACGATTGTCAGATATTTAAAAAAACGTGTTGCCTGTAACAACTTTATGTCGATTTTCTTAACTGTACATTACTCCGTATAAAATAAGTACTTTAATTTTTTTTATTCACAAATAACGGCTAGATAAGTACTTTAATTGTTAATAATAAATTTAAGATGGTGTTCTAACTTGTTAGTTCTGAAGGAAAAGCATTGTCTCATATAGAGCTGTACCATATAAAATTGGTGGTCTTATTATCCTTGTAATTCGATTAACCGGCATACGGCCGGTCCGCACTTGCCCGGATAATCGACGTTCTACTGTAGCAACGAATTTAAAAGTCATCGTCTTATCAATAGTATCTCCTCGTTGACGTCTTGCATTCACTTTTTAAAACTGTCATTTACGAACTGCGCGGGGTAAGCAGACACCTGTAAATATAACGTATCAATGCATATAGTGAATCACCTTATTTACCTATATAGCCGTAACTTGGAAACTTTCGTCAGAAAATCCATGGTAAAATGTGTCAAATTATTCTTACAACACCCTGTTTGATATAAAATACCGTGCATCGTGTGTAATAGCTCTGTGTTGGAGTTTTCTTCGCTGGTTCGTCAGCAATGAGGGCGAAAACCGCAAGAAGAGTGATTTCATCCATTTCAGGCTTGTTCACAATCCTTACTAGATTTGTTTACGTCTTATAAATTGGTTGCTGTTGTTTTTTGCGTCAATGACAGATTTTGCCTCACGATGATAGAAAGTACTTACGGCGATCTGAACTCATTTTTCCCGACCATTGTAAAATAAAATGAATTTTCCGGCGAAAGTTACCAACAGTAATACGGCTAATAAATGCATAAATATTTTCTTACACAGTGTATCAAATAATGTATTTATTTTATGTGAAAAGCTTTGTTTAACTCACACAAACGAACGCAAACGGCCAACGACAAGAGAAACAAAATAAATTAATATAGTAATCTTGACTAGACTCGTTTCACGCGCTTAGTGTGCTAGAAATTATACCACACTGTTGCACTGAGAGCGTTTCACTTTGGAAGAGAATTTCGAACATAATTGAGAGAGTTTCGTTACCAGAAAGAGAGCAACAAATATCAACCTTTCGCCGCAAGCTTGGAATGTTTTTTCGACTAGGTGGCGCCGACAAGGTTCGTGTCTTGGATACCACAGCACGGACGTCATTAATCTGGCATGTCGAAAGTCAACTAGATGGCGCTACCATGCACAGGTTTCTTAAAACTACAGGCCCTTGAAAATCACTTGCTGCTCATCATTTCGTTCAGGAATGTTCTCATCATATCATCGCCGTCCACATCCAAACTAAAGCTGGATGCTATCTGCACGTAATCGTATGATCAAATTGCATTCATACACCATTTAAACACACCGGAGGTACTGCCAACGTGCTGAACAATCATGCTTACCCGTTGCACTATACACCAATTTTTCAGCATAAGGATTTGTTGTTGCTCGACGATAGCTGTGTTAAGCCAGCCACTGGATCGTTTCCACTATATCGGTTTGGATGATTGAATTGTGTTTTCCCTTTTATTCTTACGTGTGTTGTTGTCTTTTTTTATTGTTATTATCATTATTTCAGCATAAGATGTAGCTAGGTTTGCGTCTGGTTTTTGTTCTTCCCTCCCATCTGCTTTGTTTATTTAATTTTGCTGTTGTCTGCTGTTCTCTGCTTACTACCATATTTCTATAGACTTATAGCACTAGGAAAAAGGATCAGCTGTTATGCGCCCACCCGCCGCCTGTATATATGCATCAACATTCCATACTGTTTGTGTATGTGTGTGTGTGGTTCGTGTAACATTATGTTCGTGTTTTGATAAAAGGGCGACAACATCAGGCCTTTTTTATGGACACACCAAGAGCCGATCGAAGTGTTATAGGAAGGAGAGGGAACGGTTGCGTTTCTCGCTTAACCGGCCGTACAAGTTCTACGTGTGTCCCGAAACGTTTGTAGTTGTTTTTTTTCAAATGTGTGTGTAGTTGTGTGTACGCGTGTATTTTATTGCGCCCAATGTAAGTGTGCATATGACGCTATGTAATTCTGGTAGGGGTTGGGTCAGGGTAGTGGTGAGGGAGGGGGGAGGGGGGTTGAAGAGAAGATATCTAGCAGCGGTTTTAACTTCCACGATAGCATTTCTCTTATCCTTATCCCTTCCAATTGGTTTTCATTATTCGCTACTAAACTTGATTTAACGTACTTTTGTTTTATGCAGGCTTCCCCTAGCGTTGGCCCTGTTCCTTTTTGTTTTGTTTTGTTTTTGCTTCTAAATATGTTGATTTTATTTACATTTACACGGTTTCTCCCAGCTCATGCGTAGCCCGAAAGTAATACAATCGCGCGTATCGAAACGATGGAAAGAGTTACGACGGAGTAGAATCGAAAGATTCGAGGGAGAAGAAGAAAGCTGCGGCACGCAACGGAGAGCTTATAAACATTAGCCCTGCTCTGTTGCAGTGTGAAATTATCAAAAACAAATTAAAATATACAATCTAAACTAAAATTTAACTTCTTACAGCCCACTATTATGCGCGTCCGTGTACCATTGTACGCAAAATCAGATGGAAGATGACTTTGCAATAGACGGTTTGCAACACGGTTCAGTTCGAAGACAAAAGGACTGGATTTTTCATGTTCGTGGTGTCAAACATACGAGCAGCATAGAGTCCTTTTCGAGGGCCAACCGTGTCCGGGCTATTCTCGCTAGTATATTGATTACCGTATGATCAGAAACACCGCTCCCAAAAACCCTCCCGAAGTCTGGGACTATCGCGTCTGTTACAAAGCATAAAACATAGAATCTGCTCAGGGCGTTGCAGGGTCTCAGCTACTATGTATACAACATCAGACACAACATTAAAAGAGGGAAAGGGAGAGAAAGAGAGAGAGATAGACAGAGACAGAGAGAAAGAAAGAGAGAGAGAGAGAAAGAGAGAGAGAGAGAGAGAGAGAGAGAGAGAGAGAGTATGATGGATGTTGAACATTAGCATGTGGTTTTACATGTTTGCATACTGTTGGCTGATGATTTCCATTCCTACCTCACCTGTGTGTGTGTGTCAGCTTTCTCGATGTTCTTTTCACACAACTACCGAACAACAAACACATACTCTTTCGCGCAAGCACTTACACACTCGGTTTGTGAGGATTGTTATCTTAATTTTCTTTCTTCATTCCCTTTTCTCACTATTCTCTCCAGTAGCTGATGGTACCACTCTTGTTAGCTTATGATGATTTTATATTTGTTTATTAATGTTTTTGTTGTTGCTGTTGCTTTTGTTTTGCTCCTTTCTTAATTCATTTGTATTGTATATTGAATGTTTCATGTTTTGTTGTTGTTTTTTTTTNCATACTCTTTCGCGCAAGCACTTACACACTCGGTTTGTGAGGATTGTTATCTTAATTTTCTTTCTTCATTCCCTTTTCTCACTATTCTCTCCAGTAGCTGATGGTACCACTCTTGTTAGCTTATGATGATTTTATATTTGTTTATTAATGTTTTTGTTGTTGCTGTTGCTTTTGTTTTGCTCCTTTCTTAATTCATTTGTATTGTATATTGAATGTTTCATGTTTTGTTGTTGTTTTTTTTTGTTGTTGTTGTTGTTGTATGCGTACGTACTAGACCTTGCATTTTGTGTTTTTAATTGTAATGCCGTATTGCCTGTCTCTGCGCGCGGCCTTAGAATTCTTATCGCTTTCTACTAATATCGCTTCCTTCCTATAGTTTTGTGATCAGTTGTTTTTTTTTAATCGCAGCTTCTCCACCACATACCCACCCCTGCTTCAGAATCTTGTTCCTTCCCTACTCTAGTCCTTGCGCGGTCTGGCTCCGCGTTCGTCGTGGCGAGACGAGAAGCAGATGGCAAAAATAACTAAAACTAATTTAAAAAAAAACATGTGTGTAGGTTTTGCACTAAATCTATAAAAGACAATTATGGTTCAATCAATGAATGATGAAAAAAGGACGATAGACAAAAAAAAGATATTAAACGTTAAGTATAATCCAACTATCGCTCCAATTGTATTCGGACTAACGCTTCTACCTTCTTCTCCTGCCCTATCTCTCTCTCTCTCTCTCTCTCTTTCTCTCATCTCTTTCTCTCTCTCTCTTTCTTTCTCTCTCTCGGACTTAATTCACTTCCAAATTGTCAACACCTTGCAACCATCTCTTTCCAACATATGCTCGCACCATTTCGCATTCTCATTAGTATTTCCGAGTTGTCTCGAGCGTTTAACTTCTCTACCAGCCCTTACTAAAACTGTTTAATTCTACGATCGCTTTTTTTTTGTTTTGTCCTATAAAATGTTACTTCAAATTTTATTACAATGGTTCCACCTTGCACTTTGCTATGTGGGGTGATGGTGAAGGGTGGAGGCGGATGGGAAGAGGGAGGAGTTGTGCGTGCAGGTATGTGTGGTTCGTTATGTTAAGCTTCAGTTTTTTTTTATTTTTCATTTGTTTTGTGTGACACCAACTACGAATGCTCCGGGGTTTGTGTCATACAAATCATGCTGCTTTCATCTCTTTCTATCAACACACACGCACACACATACACACGCACACACAAGGTCTGGACGTGGCGATTTTATTTAGTTTATCTTCATTTCATTTGCTTCTTAATCTTAAAGTGTACTTGTCGTGTTTGCTGGTTGTGTTTAATTATGTTGGATGTTGTATGTTTTCTTCTTCTTCTCCTGTTCCTTCCATTACATGATTTTTAGCGCCAATATATATGCCGTCTTGCTTACTTCTAATCTACTACAACATACACGCACACACACACACACCCCCCTCATGCATTGCAGGAAGCCACCAGGCAGAGGGACAAAGGATTGCGAGGAGCTGTGCTGGGTTGCATGGTGAGGGAGGGAAAGAGAGAGGAGTGTTACTGAGTATGAGCATAGGGGTTCGGCGAGAGGGTGGTAAAGCCACCCAACCACAACGTCCACACTCACGCACCCCCGCAATAGGTCCCACCGGTCAACGGACCACTACTACCTACACACCAAAACAATAAAATGGGTATGGAAGTGAAACAATAGCAATTGGAGAGAAGGTGTTCAGCACTGCGGACAGACATGCACGCAGCACAGTGTAGCTCATATGAGCATATGTTTCTAATTGATGCAGCATGTATTCAACTAAACAGTATACACGTACGCAACCGAAACTCGTTTGTCTATCATCATAGTTCATCATAGTCCGTTCCCCCAGCGTACAGCAGTGCGAGAAGGACAAGAAAAAAGGGAAATGCGGAAGAATGCAGGAGAGATGAACGAGAAAGAGGTGGAGAAAAAACCCATGGTCGCGCTTTCCTCTAAATATGGATTACTTATATTTCTTTTACATATGGTTGAATTGTTAGAACATTTCTTTTTGCCGAATACGCGTTGCTTTTATCTGGCCCTGGCTAAGTGAAATTCAAATTTTCCTTAATGACATAATAACCGGCTTGAATTTGCTGTGTGCCACAACTGGATCGCAGCAAAACACTTCCACCTGTGTGTGTGTGTGTGTAATCCATGTATTCCTTTTCCCGGGTTGTTCGCAAGAGGCTTTATTTATCTTTTTTATGTATTTATTTTGTTTGAAGAAAAGTAATGAATTAGAAAAAAAATGGGGATTCAGTTCAGAACATAAAAAAAAAGAAATTATAATAATGCATTTTAGTGACAATTATAATGCATTCATTAAATTACACCGACAAAGCCGAACAAGAGGGCGCACGGTGGTGTAAAATCCGATGTTGAGAACTTAAAATTAACGCTCTAAGAATGTCTTAGAAGAGACATTAGTTGTTTTTCCCCCCCAAAAAAAAAAAAAACAAACAAACGAACAAAAAGATACTTCCCGCATTTTGTATCTTTCTCCTTCTTCTTCGACGGCTACTACCATACTAAAGGGAAACAGGACACGTTTCGAACGAAACGAATAAGATTTGCGATCAAATGAGAGTGTGATCGTGTCAATTCGTTAACGCGCGCGCGTCAAAATGTGCCAAACCCCCTCTTCGTAATATTTAAAGAACCGTGTCTCGTTCGCGACTCCTAAAACACTACAAAATGCGCGCGCACATACACACACGCACTTTATCCAAAGTAATTCTTTACAATGACACACCCAATCCATGTGAGGGGCGCGTTTTTATCCTATAAACTGATCTGCTTGTTGCTTCGCCACCCCCCCCTTCCTTCCCCTACAGCTCCTCTTTACTTATAGGCTCTTTTCTAGGGACATATAGGACTGGGAATCTATAGAGCATAATTGCTTACAATAAACGATGCTCTTTCCTAAGCTTTCTTAC
Organism: Anopheles rivulorum; assembly: GCA_018908115.1. NCBI lineage: Eukaryota > Metazoa > Arthropoda > Insecta > Diptera > Culicidae > Anopheles > Anopheles rivulorum. The sequence continues at coordinate 9,869,593 of CM032179.1, forward strand.
TATCATGCCTTCCGCTGCTTTCCTTTTGCCTTCTTTCTTCCCTCTTTCCCTCTCTAACCCTCTCTCTCGCTCTCTCTCTCTCTCTCTCGGTTTTTCATTTCTGTTGTACTTGGCTTAGAGTTCGTTCCTGTTCAAACGCATAATTTCGTTTTGTTTGTTTTTAATTTTCCTTTTGCTGTTTTAAACGGTTGTAACCTAGGAAGCAAAACTATGCATCGATTTTTACCGTCGATTTGACAGCGTCATTTCCTCTTCCTGAATATGTGTTTGTGTTACTGTTGTTGTTGTTCTTTGTAATGGGGGTGTGGTATAGGTTACACAAATAAACAACAAACTAATAAAATTAATGCCTGCGCTAAATTAACTTTATAATTTGTATGATTCATGATCGTCGATGTGAGAATGTGTGTCTATTTCCCGGGGAACAGCATTTGCAATAGCTATTGAAATTGTTTTTGTTTTGTTTTTCCATCAAAGAACGGTAGTGTGACGGGGGCAGCAAGCTAGTGAGGGGAGNTGTTACTGTTGTTGTTGTTCTTTGTAATGGGGGTGTGGTATAGGTTACACAAATAAACAACAAACTAATAAAATTAATGCCTGCGCTAAATTAACTTTATAATTTGTATGATTCATGATCGTCGATGTGAGAATGTGTGTCTATTTCCCGGGGAACAGCATTTGCAATAGCTATTGAAATTGTTTTTGTTTTGTTTTTCCATCAAAGAACGGTAGTGTGACGGGGGCAGCAAGCTAGTGAGGGGAGGGATGATAATGTAAATGTGGCGGGGTTGGTAGCGGGATGGAGAGGGGAGGGATGAGTGGAGAGGGAGGAAAAAAATTGAGGTGGTGTGAATGGTGTGGTGGTTGCCGGCCTACCCCCACACATTACTCATTATCGTCCTCATCACCATCCTCCTCATCGTCGTCATCGTCGTGCTGCTGTTGAGCGGCGGCAGCGGCTGCTGCAGCAGCGGCCGCGGCTTGCTGTGCCTGGACGACTTGCGCCTGTAGCTGGGCGGCGGCCGCCTGCTGCACATGCTGCGGGAGATGTTGAAGCCCTGCCTGTTGCAACTGTTGCGGCAAGTTCAAACCAGGTGTGCCGCCACCTTGCTCATTTTTACACTTCAGCTTATACTCCGTCATCTCCTGCGATCCGCGAAGGGGCCGTTGCAATAAAAAAAAACCCAAAAACAGAAAACCAGAATAAACAAATTAGCGTTATTGAAAACAAAAAAAAAACATCCGAATTGTATAAAGGGGCACACTACAATACAAACAAACACGTACCTGTTCATATCTTTGCTTATCCTTTTCGGCCATTTGTTCGTACTTCTGCTTTATTTCTGCATCCATATCCGACCACTTTCGGCCAAGCTCCTTGGCGATGTCACCCACGCCGTATTCCGGGTTCAATGCCTTAACCTTGTTCCGCTCATCGTGGCAGAACCAGAAAAATGCCGAACTAGTAAAGATAAGGCAAACGATAACATACATTAACGGACACGGTTCCGGATGGTGGATGCGGATGATCGTTCCGGAACGGATCCGTGCGCTACTACTTACAGCGAACGCTTCGGTGCGTTGGGATCTTTAAACTGCTTTCGTTTTTTGCCCCGTCCGACCACGGCGCCCTTCGGAGGCACATAGCTTTGCATTTCCAGCTCGTACCGAGCCTTATCCTTCTCAGCCATCTCGTGAAAACGCTGCTTCTCCTTGTCCAACATCGTCTGTAAAGAATAAATCGGGTAGAGCAGCCGTTTTGCGATAAAAACCCGACCCGACCATGGAACTGCACATTGTTATCTTATCCCCAAACTTATAAAGACAAATAGGTTCTCCAACCGCTTCAACGCAAATCCGAACAGGATCCACTCCAAAGCATAAACAGGTACTGGATTGTAAGCAATTGTATACCAGCGTTGTTTAACTACATCATATACTGGATATGGCCAATTCCTCACAATCTGACGCAAAAAAGTGTGCTAAAATGATGTAAAAGCGTCCCAAATACAAAGCTGCTTTACACCTTAAATCTTCTCCACTCACATCCCCCCCCCCCCCCCCCTCCTCGCCTTCCCCCCGCATTTCTCCCCTACTTCCCCTTTTGCCGACCGCCGGGCAAATCGGACTACTTACCTTCCACCGTTCGGCACATTTGCGGGAAAATTCAGCAAATATGACCTGCTCCTCCGGATGTTTCTTCTTATGCTCTTCTCGGCAGGTTTGCACGAAAAACGCGTACGCCGTCATGCGCCCCCTCGGCTTATTGTCTTTAACCTTTCCACCAGCAACAGTACCGGTGACCATTTTGTTCAGAATGACATTATTCTGGACATGCGTTTGACTCTGCAAAAGATGACAATAGAACAGGGAAAGAGAAGAATAGGGATGAGTTTAGTTACAAATTGCTTAGCACCCGCCCATCGCACGCTCGAACGAAATCATTAACGTTGCGGGGCATGCTGTCAATGCTATATACGTACCGAACTACTCTTAAACTACTAAATACTAACATTAATCATTAACAACAATAACATCTTAACGATAATATACTTTCCAATATATAAACATATAGCGATTTTACTCGCCGGCTAATTAGGGTAAAGGAATGCGCTTCGACAAAATGATCAGTGTTAATCATCGTCCATAAAACGCCCCTGAATACCAAGCGATACAGCAACCTGCGTTTCATCTATGTGCAGAACTTGCAATGGGACGAATTAAATTCAAGCAACACTCTGGCATAACCTTCGATTGAGAATACACAATCGGCAAGCAATGAATCTTCAAACATTCGCGCGTATCACAAGTAACTAAACTTTCACACTGCAAATTTGAAACGATGGAGAACTGTCAGGTGCAATGTATATTTTTTGTACTGTCAATTGACAAACCAGGTAAGCGTCATATTGACGCAGCCTCCACTGGGAGGATCGTGTAGAGCCCAGCAACGAAGAAGGTTTACTACTTTTCAAAAAGTTATACAATATGCCAATGCAATATTATAATAGAAATTAATTTAGCTCTTCCTGATTCCAATGCTGTATGATTAAGTTGTCGGAACTTCAAGTAGTTCACATATCAGGGCTGACACATCATGGGTGACACATACCAGCTACAGGTGTAATAGCTTGAATCAAACCCGTTACGAAGTGTCAGTTTTCATAATATGAAAGAACAATTAAAAATTTTTCACACCAAATTATTATTTTTTTTTATTTAACGTAATTACCTGTAAGGTAATTCAGCGCTTAAAGCGATCTTCTATCAACTCAATTCGCAATTCGAATCCAAATGCAGTGGCAGTTATGCCTTAGGTTTTAAAGTTTTGTGACATGGTGTTTTCGATCGATCTTGAGCTCACGCGGCACGCCATTTTGCGCAAAGCGTTTGCATATCGAAATGATTCGTGAATTATAGGATGTAAACGTACGTTCCTTAGATATTGCAAGAGCTAAAATCATTTTACGCACTTTTTTACATGTTCTGGCAAAAATTTTTGGTTGAAATTTTAGGCCGCATCAGGACATCAACAACTTATCTACCCACCTGTTAAATACGACAAAGACAGATTGTATTGTTTTAAGGTAGGTAAAATCTTGCACACTATGAAGGGCGAAAAGTTGGTGAACAGCAAAGAGTACAAGGACCGTCAGGAAAGGGGCGACCGGTCAGCGTTGGCACAGCGCGTTAGTAAAAGAAAAGTCGCGAGTGTTTCGTAGTACACATCATCACAAACATCGGGTTGCGGTGGCTTCGCACACAATCTGCTCATGATAGTACAGTGTATTACACGGTTAAGAAATGAAATACCTGATGCTGTTGAGTTTGCTGTTGCTGTTGTTGCTGCTGTTGCTGCTGCTGTTGCTGCTGCTGTTGCTGCTGTTGCTGCTGCTGTTGCTGCTGTTGCAGGGAGTTGTCAAGCGCGTTCTGGCCGCCCGGGTACCACCATTGGGTGGTGGGCGCTGTGCTGGACATGGTCGGGGGGTCACCGGGTCGCGCCACCACCGTACTCATGCCGAGCCGGTAATCGTATGGTGCGTTCGAGGTGGACACCGTCACACCCGACATCGTGGTGACCGGGTTCTGAAAGCTGTTGGCCATTTTGTACGAGAACAGCTGCTGGGTAGCGGATGTGGACGTTGTGCTGTTGTTCCGGGCGCTGTCGTTCTGCTGCTGCTGTTGGTTCTGCTGCTGCTGTTGCTGCTGTTGCTGTACCGCGACCTGATGCTGCAATTGGGCCGCCTGCTGCTGGGCGAGCTGCTGTTGATGGTGCTGGTTGATGAGATGCTGATGGTGCTGCAGTGTCTGCTGTTCCGTCGACGAGATGCCACCCGGCCACCAGACGGCGTCCTCACGCGTACCCCAAGCACCGCGATGGTGCTCCGACATCTTCCTCTGCTGCTAGCCGACACACGACACGCGGTACGCGCACGCTGGCGGCTGTCGTAACGCCGGACAATGGACAACCAGAGAGGCCGATGAAGAGCAAGACAGAGATATGGGTGAGGGGGCGGGTAGGCTAGAGAGCGCGGGGTGGTATGGAGAGAGGGAAAGCTGTACGACGTTTGCAGATGACACACGCAGCGGCAAGTATCCGACACCTGCCTTTCGTACGCGCTTGCACTACACTACTGGGTTTAGTGGTATGTGTAGTGTCTGTCTGCCTGGTGCTCTGCTCCTTGCTTTCTTCGCCCGTTTCCTTATCCTTGCACGACGGTCCCACAATCAACACTCGGGATGGGGGATTAAAGTACGCACGACGAGGGAAAGCCCGCAAACACGTGCACGCATGGGCGCATTCCAATATGGTATTCCGCACTATCGCTTAAGATCGCCACCGAAATGAATGGGCAGGCACACACTAAACTAAACCGGCAAACTTTAATGAACGAAAGCAACGCGCCCTTAAAGAAGCGGATTACACCACTAAGCTGTGTCCTGTACTCGGTGTTGTGCTGAAAGCAAACTGACGCGCCTTAACTCGTTCGGTCAGTGTTTGCTGCTGCCAGTGTTGCTGCTCCGAAGGCTGAAGGCAATATAGATATTTTCGACGATCGGTCGCTACTCCTACTCATCCTAGAAGGATGCTGCTTTTCAGGCGACGCGAAACGGAAGATTGATATCCCGCGGGATTACTTAGCTTGCATATTCTCTCGCTCTCTCGCTCCCGGGATCACGCACAACACGGGCGCGTCGCGTTGCTCCTGCGGTGGGACACACTACTACTGGTTCTCTACACCCCCGAACGTCCTTGTGCTGTCCCTTTCTCTTCTTGCTCGCGTGCGTGCGGAGACGGTGATAGCAACAAATCTTCTCCTTCTGCTGCTACTGTCGATAACGCGGCGATACAACGATGCACAACGATATCCGCGCCAGCGGTGCATCAGGCGATGTATGTGTATTATATGATTGGTAGGTCTGTTGTTGTCGCCGTTGATGTTACCGGTACTTAATTTGTTGAGGTTTTTTTTTTTTGTTAAATTCTGCACGGATCACACCACTATATTATGCGATTTTATTTTTGTTGTTTCTCTTCTGTTGTCACACTACACCACTGGATGCACTATTTTGATGCGCGCGCGGGCGCACTCGCTTTTGTCGCTTGGTTTAAATTCGCACCTGCACAACGGATTGTGCACTTCTGTTCTGTTGTTTCGCTAACTGCACTTTTCGTAAAAAAAAAGTATAGGAAAATAATATAATATAACAAAAATGCTTCATTAACTATCACAACACACAAATAATAGCGTCGGTTCTCCCTCCCCCATCGGTAAGTTTATGCGTACGGCTATGCCAGGTGCGGCTATGCGTGTGTATGTGTGCGCGTTGCACTTTATCTAGTTAGATTCATTTTCGCACGATTCATTCAATGTGTGCGATGGATTGTGTGCGAATGTTATTATCACTATTACTAATTACTATCTTCCTTCCAGGCATAATGTGGCACCCGATGGGTGTGTACGTGTGCGTGCGGCTTAACACTTTGGCACCGCGCTCATTTGTTCAGTTCTGCGCCATCGCGACATTCTTCACTAATCGATGGAGGAAACAAGTAAACACGCATAAGGTCAGTATCGATCGTAAATCCTAACGCTAACCAATTTTAATTGTTTCCTAGTTAAGTCACTATTAGTCATAAATTTTACATAAGAGAATTACTGCGGCAGGCCAAAATCGCAGTGTTCGTGGCGCCGGATAACTTTATATATTAGTTATAAGCAAGGCGATGTTGGTTCCGTACATTATACATAAAAAAAACAAAATATTTCAAACAGGCGTTGTTGTGTCATTTTGGTGCATGATAGCAAGTATTTGTGACGTGTCAATTAGCGAATTCAAATACACTTCTTTGCACCGTAATAGTTTAGGTTGCAATTGCACAATTTATGTGATTTGCCATTTGAATGGCGTGGGTGTCTGATACACCTTTCTTAAATCTTTTTTTTTACAGCCCTTGGCATTGATTTTTATGAGTGTTTGTGTGCACCGGTTGGGTAATGAAATTAACACATTATGCTTTAAGCAGAAATATCTTAACACGGCCATGTGATGTGCGCTTTCGGTTGTGCATCTCCAATTTGCCGGGCCAGCTCACAGATTTATAGCGGTGCATTGGTTCGTCACCCATAAAACACTCCCCCCTCCTACGCAACTCGCCCAAGGTTGCGTTGCTATAAGCAAATAATGCATTTGCTTGATTATTTGTTTTGTTTTAACGGCCGATAAAATATAAAACTCCAAAGCCAAGTAAATAAAAGAAGTAATTTATCTAACCGTTCGATTTATTTATGGATGCCGCACGGTTTAAGTGCTTTTGTGCACTTCGGCGCGCTTTCAAACACCTTTTAAAAGACTGCCGTAATAAATATGATGCATTTTCAATATCACGAAATTGTCATTTCCGCATGAGCGCTAATGCTGCATACGAGTGTGATGGGTGGAAAACATTTAAAATACACATTTCATCTTTTTCCTTTAATAATAAAAGTGTGCAAGACAAGGCTCTCCGGGCTCTCGTGGCCGCGTGTGTGGCATTGTGTTTTATGATTTTCTTCAATTCAGTGCTTTTAATTCATGCTCACCCATTGTACGAATTGATAAGCATGCTATAAAACACTGTTCCATTTCATTTGTTCTTTACGCCGAAACAAAATGCCAATATCATATCCCCAAATGCAATGTGTTTCCAGCGAAAAGTCCCTATTATTCGGCCATGCGTGTGAGTGTAGATACTGCAAATGTGCATCGGGTTCGCCAAGAGCAGCGATCAAAATTGTTTTTGTGAGTGTTTCTTTTACCTCTTCCCAACGTACTGTTCGAACGTATAACGTAAAGCCTCGTTTACACACACACACACACACACACCCAGAACGTTAATTTTTGACAGCTTTTCAGAACAAAGCGTTCGAATTAGAAAGAAACAAATATACTTTCCATATACAAAGCAGTAAAAAGGACTATAGCCCTTTCAACACGTAGAATCGAATACATCATTCGCGTGTGAGATTTTGCAGAGTGCGGACAGGGTCGTAGTACATTTGGTGCCCTAAAAGGCTAAAATTGTGATTCCAACGTTTTCCTTTGATGTAATTGTTTGCTTAAATGTTTTTCTTTAATGTCTTTAATGAACCCGACAATTAAAACAGCGTTATATGCGCTTTCTTCAAGAATATCTAACCACACAAAACCTTGTGTCTATTCGGTGCAAGAAAAACCTTGTGGCTATTCGGTGCACATGCCAGTGAACAGCTTTTGGCATGTAGGGAGCACATATGCAACTGTTATTTTCATAAGGTAATACACTAATTGCATATATGTCGTCCTGGTTTAAACTCCTTCTTCAACATATAGTATATACCTCATTTTCGTATTTCCGTGAACAAAATAGTGATGATTGTGTTGTTCTAACAAACCCCCCATTTGTAAGCGTAAACGCAGATTGTCATGTTTTTATGTGTGGTCAGAAAAAAAGACGAATCTTTTGGCGATCGTTGAGATAGGCGAGGTAGTGATGGGATAGAGAAGGGAATAGTAGGCTGGTCAATAGCTTATGCTCAACATGAGATCCGGAAATCTGGAGATCTGCAGATCCGGAGATCCGGCGCCATGCCTGCCACCAGCAACAACACCAATCATACGCGTGTGTGCGTGTGTTGGTACCAAATATGTGTGTGTGCGCAGCAGTAGCTCGCCATCATCACACTCCGAGCAAAATGGTGGACGCATCTTAAAAGTGAGGTGAAGTGAACGAGAAGTTTATCAACCTCCTGTCACTGACTCGCCTCCAACCGTTTTACAAACATTTAGAACTCTTTGTGTTATAAATTCAAGTTTTACAAACAAGAAAAACCATCAATGTAGAAATAATAGCACGTGCTCGTAATAGACAAATCAACAGCACCCAACGAGAAGAAATTATTCAACATCGAGTTCAAATAAAGGAATTTTCTTTTCTCCTAGCACGCTTAGACACGGCCTAGACGCGTGCTTTTGTGACATGGCGAGGCAGAAGAAGCAGGCAATGGAAGATGATAACGTTCAGCTTCTTGCGATTGTTTACAACACCGGATTAGCGCGCTGCTTAGAGTTCCGCGGTCCGAAAAAAAAGGTGTGTTTAGCGAATTAGTGCATGTTTTTTGCGCACTTCACCCTTTTGCAACACGATTCATATGTTTGTACATAAAAAATTCTGCAAAAAGGTTTCAAATAACAATTTAACCAAACGCACTAGTGTTCGTGTGCTGGGTGCGCGCCGTTCAAGGGACGCCTGTGTATAACCGCGCAAACCGAACACAAAATGGCAGCAGTGCGAGCGAGACGGTGCTACTTTAATCGTGCTCGCTCGTTCTTGAAACGCAAGCAAACGACACGCATACATTCGATTGTACCACGTAACGAAAGGCGTTTCATGGGAGATTTCGTACGTGTTCGTGTGTGTGTGTGTGTGTGTGTGTGTCGATGTACCGGAACGCGAGCACGCGCGCGGGCGCACTCTTTCTCACGCGCAGCACACACCAACACATATACATGCACAACAGGAACACGCTCTCGCCGGTGTTCGTGAGCATGCAGCCAAATGGCAAATAAAAAAAAGGATATAAAAAATGTACGCGATGGAAGTGGTTCAGCGAAAAATCGATCGAAAAATTGAGTGCATTCGCATACGAGGATGATTTAAAAAAACAACGACAATAACAATAATATAATTTAAAATGATTTCTTAGTTCTTCCTTCAAGATACCAACTAATCCCACTAGAAAGCTATAACGTTATTTACACCCTATTCGTATGTTTCGTTCATGGCGAAAGGACCCCATAAATTAAACTCAATGTCCAAAATATAAGAAATGAAAAGGATATTTCTTATAAAGGATGTCACGCACACAAAAGCAAAACGTGTAACATGAAATCCATTTATTTGCCGATATAGGATTTGAATCTTGAAACCAAAGTTTTCAGATTTTTCCCAATTTCATTTGTTTCTAAATAACATGCCGCAAGGCACATTACCCGTAACGCAGGGATGGGGCTCACAAGGCGATTCAATGGGGAGGGAAATTGGTAAATGCGCGCGCTAACCATCATGGCGGCATCGAATGTGAGTGTGTCATGTGTTGGTGCGTTTACACAGCCCTATATTACGCGTAAGCAGCCGAAAAAGCGCGCGCGAACTGCAGCTGCGTTGGCTTTTCATCGCCCATTCTCCATGATGGAAGGGACAGAGGAGGAGGGGAGGGGGGGGGGGGGAGCATTTTGACACCACTAAACTATACCTCTAAAAGGATGGGTGTTTGTTTGCTGGTATAGTTTAGTCTAGAACGCACGTTTTTACCGCGTGCATTTTCTTACACCTTTTGCAGTGTAGCGAAAAGATATTAAAACTTCACCCCATTTCGGTGTGAAATGGCAGCACCCGCTATTCTCCGAAATAATACTAGGACAAGAGCAAAAGAACACCACGCCACCATGGCCTGTTTTGTACGGGGTC
>CM032179.1:9885005-9924048 GCA_018908115.1 Anopheles rivulorum
GGGGGGGGGGGGGGGGGGGGGGGGGGGGGGGGGGGGGGGAGCATTTTGACACCACTAAACTATACCTCTAAAAGGATGGGTGTTTGTTTGCTGGTATAGTTTAGTCTAGAACGCACGTTTTTACCGCGTGCATTTTCTTACACCTTTTGCAGTATAGCGAAAAGATATTAAAACTTCACCCCATTTCGGTGTGAAATGGCAGCACCCGCTATTCTCCGAAATAATACTAGGACAAGAGCAAAAGAACACCACGCCACCATGGCCTGTTTTGTACGGGGTCTCGCTCTTGCGCGACGTTTCTTCTCTTTTTCTTTTTCGTTCGGGGTGCGCGATTGTGGCCACCATGTTGTGTTGGCAGCGTGGTTTTTTTTTCTTTTTCTTGGGAGGCTTTCCTGTTTTGTGCAGTAGTTGGTATGCCGTGTTTGCTATTAATTACGAGTAAAGTATCATAATAAACTTTAGCGATTTGCAAAGATCACGCTAAAGGAAATCCAACAATCGCACCTTACATTGGTCGAATGTTTAGGCTTCCTTCCATCTGGAGACAGAAAATAGTAATAACCAAACAAGTAAAGATAACACGCGCCATCAATTTAAGTAAAGGACTATGTTAAGAACGAATGATATACAACCTTGCAAACAATTTCTAGCCTATTTTTTTTAAATATCATGTGCCTTCAGTGCAAATATATATAATGGCGGCCCAACCAACAAGGGACGCCATTGCGCACGCAGCACGCGGTGAGCGTTCAAAACGAAGATGAGCGTACCAAAGAGTACATGTTCATGATGAATGTGTGAGTGATGTTACCGCTCTCTTCTCTGTCGCGTGTTTGCTCAGGCGGAAACCCAGCCATCGTGAGATGAGAATGAGTGCCGGGCGAGTGAATGAGAGTATTGCTCTTCTCACCGCTATGACCCATGGTGAGCGTTCACTATGGAAACGATCAAGGACAAAAAAAACCGACCAAACAACGCGTGCAGCGGCACTTAAAAGATCTGTTTTTATTCTCGAGCGCGCGCGCGCTTCATTATTTTTCACTGACAAACACACAATGTGGTAGAAAAAATATGTGTGGTATGTGAGGTTCATAACACTCTTTCAAGTGATGTGATATGAACGCCTCTATCAAGAGAAGAAAAAACAATGTTTTTAATAATGTTTTCGATTCGAAATCGATTCCATCCATAGAAAAGGCATAACACAACAAAATGTTAACAACATTTAGGCAATATTTGTAGAGCTAAGCATCCTCTCATTTAGGACTTTCTTATTTCCTTGTCCATCATGTCTCCTTTTCATGCGTAGCAGAGGTTCAACGAACTACAGGGAGAACCTCCATTCTGTTTTATTCTTAATTTCGTTTCTAATAGCTATTGGATTAGGCAGAGAATCAATCGTAAAGAGCTTCTCTCTTGCAACTATTATTCTTACTCGAAATGCATTTCCGAATGGAACATTTATGTGTGCAACAACATAGTTACATTTTAAACACGTAAATAAAATTTCCACGTTTTTTATCCGACTTCCATTTTCAAAGAACAGTACGCGCAGGAAGAAAAATCTACTCACACACACGCGCGCACACAAAACACTCACACATAATAACGTAAAATAAAAAAAATAGAAAGAGACAGGACACCGGAAAGAGAAATCCGAAAGCCTTGGTGTGTAATGTTTGTTTGGTAATATAGACGATAGAGCGAGAAAGGGTATATAACACGTACGCAACTCAAGCCCATACACATCCTCACAGGCGGGCACTCACATTTCCGGCATTCGGCTGAAGAAGGGTTTTCTGATCGTGTAATAAAATTTTGTCCCTTACAAAACGTTTTTAAACTTTATTAGTGTTTATTTTGCAAACCATTGCTTTCATATATTGTGTCGAAGCTTGCCTTTTAATTGAAAGCTTTCCTGTACGAGTGGTAGAACACTATCTTACGCACACACATACACAGCACACGCACACGCACGCACAAAATCATTTTCATTTTCGGTTCCAACTAGCTTCTTCTTCTTTATATCTGCCCGTCCCCCTTAAAACGTTTCTTATTAAAGGGGGCTGGCTTTCTTTTCAGAAGGCTGGTGCTGCTGTTGTGTTGCTGGGGCCGCGCAGCTACGGCTACTGATGATGGGCTTTTGTTTGAATTGTGGTGTTATTTCAATGAAGGTTGATTGTGCGTTTCTCGATTGACCGGACTTTTAACCCACAATAACAAGAAAAACACATTCTCCCCGATTAATCACTATCGGGGCAGGGAATGGTTTCCATACTCTTTTTTAATACGCATGCATTTCTTTGCTAAAATTCAAAACTTTCTTCTATTCTTCTCCTGCTATTAACCGTACAGGCGCCACCGATCTCTCTTTCTATCTTTCTTTCGCACGCACTCACGTAATAACACTTATTCTCCCCCAGAGGAACGTTGCTGCTGCTGGCACTGATGCTGGTAGTGGTGCTGCTGCTTATTTTTTGAGCGGTTGATAGTGAACAAAATCCGGTGCAAATGATCCCCGGAGCGAAAGGGCAAACGTGAGCAAACGAGACGGTAAGATCGACAAAAAGAGAGAACGGCGTCGGACATCGAGCGAGACGCATGGAAGCCGTAGTAGCGGCGCGGCTGGTGTACACTTCCATTTTTAGTAACTCATCGCAACGCTGTCGTATGGTGGTAGTAGTAGCAATAGTAGTAGCTGTTGCTATAGTTTGGTAGTAGCAATGGCAGCGCACACCAACAGTATATAGCCATTTAAATTGTGCAACTTTGCCTTATGCTTTTCCATTCCGGCCGGAGAGGGAACTTTTGTGGATTTTTACCGAGACTTTTTCACACCATCTCGAGAAAAGGCACACTACTAGCCAACATAGCTTATACACGAAACTACACTAGACTGCTCTCACGCGACGTGACGACGCAGTTGCCTCTCCCGTGGCAACATTTTACCCTGCCGATCGCCGCGTGGTTTCTTTTTTCCCTGCCCAAATATCTTATATTCTGCATACATTTTATTCGATTTTCCTTAGATCCGGTCCCGTGTTTAATGCTTCTTTTTTGATGGACAAATTCGTAGCTTTTTCCATTATGTTGGGATGTTTTCTCACTTATTCACTCAACGCACACCGCTGTGTATATGATAACGAGCTACCATTTGTTCGAAGCTATGTTTCGTTTCGTATTTTAGCGTTATCCAAAGCGAATCAAAAATGGTGGAGAAAATTCTTATTTTTTCACATAAAATCGATCGCATTTGGCCTGACGCATATATACACTAGAGCACACACATTTAAAAGTACACACACACACACGTACACACGTACACACAATCTTCTCGTGTTGGGGATCTTAAAATGTCCTTTTAAAAAAACCGATTCCCAAGCGCCCAAATATGCCACCGGGTGGACAAAGCGAGAGAGCGAATCAGCCGAGTGAGAACAAATGAGAGAGAGATACTGTGATGCTGGTAACGCTAGCTTACAGTAGACTCCGTACACTGCTGCTTGCTGTTCTGCCCGCTGTCGACCAGCAACTGTACCGTAGCAATGGACGGTCGCTGTACAGGGCATCCGTACAAGGCGCGCATACCACACACAGTGGAGCTCGCACGTTACGAAGCCATCGCTTACTCACCGCTCACCCAGTGAGAAAAGCATGCCGCGAGAGCGAAAACCCGAACCCGGGTGGGATACCGCGCGTGAGTTGGGTCGATACACATGACGCGCGCGGTGTTGTGTGCTGCTGCTGACGCACACGCCGTAGAGTGCGCGCATTCCATGGAGATGCGCCATCGCTTACATCTTCTCGCGCGTACTATACATAAACGGGGGTCACAAGCACGCGCGTAAGCAGAAATGATCTCATTTATCGCGCGCGCCCGTGTGAGCATCGTGTAAACACGAATGCGAGCGCAATTTCGCTCTTCTCACACGCCGTTTTCTGTAGCGGGGTTTCAAAACTGCGAATAACACCACGCCATTTGGTGCCGACTGCGTGATACAGCTAGGCAGCTGTGTGCGAGCACAACCTTTTAGTAAAACGGCATTTCATCTGCCTGCTCTCTGAGTTACCCTGCTCACTTGTGAGCTGGTGTACGGTGAGAAATACAGTTAAAGAAAAATAAACTAAGCTTATCTCACCATGCAAGTCTAGAGGAATCCGCAGCTGCTCTGTGTGTATTGCCGAATGAAAGCAATTGGAAACATTGTTTTTCTACCCCAGGCAAAAGACATCCGGTACGCAACCGTGTGTCCAATTCTAATGCACCGAAAATGAGGTTTTATTGGAAAACATGTTAGCAAACTGTACGATTTGCATTTTGTACGTTTCAAACTGTACATATGGAGGTAAGTGTACGTGAGAACGACTAGCCATAGCCAAACATCAGATAAACAAATCTTAAAAATTATTGCCGTAAAAATTAAAAATAATTCTAGAGAAAGGCTAACCAAGTTAAAGTGATTTTTTAGGTTCATCGGTAAAGGTTCAAAACATCGCTTGCTTACTCCTAATAACTACACAGTTTGACATTTTACGTCAATTGTATACGTCAAACAAGGGTTAAAAGAGAAAGTTATTATCATGACTTCCTTCTTACTGTTTTCTTTTTTTTAACCAGCAGCTAGCAATGATAACTTTATATAGCGCTCAAACCCGTCACGTATGATTGGAAATACATTAATAACACAACATTTTTCTTTATTTTGTTGTATCACATCTAATCTACTTCTGCATATCTAACAAAATGGGAGTCAAACAAAGAGTGAGTAACCATTTTATTTCGCTTTAATTCCTTCATTTTGTCTGTATGTACGCACAATGCTTTTCTGAAGCGTATAGAATAGAAATTGCTGTCATGTACAAAACCCTCCAAAAGCTTCGGCGTTACCTAAGCAAACCGGCTTAAATTGTGCGAATGAACGCGTGTTACGGTAACGCCATGCGGTTACTCACAGCAATGAGATGAGTGCAGTGAAAAGAGTAGTTCGCGCTTTGTCTATAATTGCGTTGCCTACTAATCGCGCCTCATTTTGGCACGCTGGAGCGCATTGGGCCACCTAAAAATGATGGTCCCGCGTAATGCGTCCATCAGAATAAGGTAACGCTCTCTTCTCCCCCATTAAGTTAAGCTACCACTACTACCGCACCGCAAACAAGCACACACACACACACAAACGGGCGCGCTCGCGCGTACGCACATCGGAAGCAGTACGCGTATGTGTGTTGAAGTGTAAGAGTAGTGCGCCGAGGAGAAACAGCTTGCAATTTTTTCTCACTTTGGCACGTCACTTACTTTTAGTACGTTGCTCTTGCGCGGGGCGGCGCTGCGTTCGGTAACGTCGATCGCATTGACCTGCCGCACACACTACCCAGCACACTAATTCTATTGCTAGTCCCCTGTCAGCCTATTGTTGGAGCTTACTACTACGCTCTGAAATTGTTTGTTAGTTTGTTTGTTTAGTTTGCGTTTCAGAATGCAATGTGTTTAATGCTAGGACTTTGGGAAGACAATTTTAACACAAGTTAAAGGATGACAACTGAACGTTCTTGCTTTCGCATGAAGGTAATCCCACTGTCCATGGAGAATAGGATGCTTCTTCTAGTTGTTTCCCACATTCACTACGCATTTCGTTTTGCTGTTCTATCAAAAATGCTTCTAAATACACACACACACACACACATGCTCGTACGTGTATGGCTAGGTTTAACATGGGCGCCTTCGTTTGCGCCCGGTGTGTTCGGTGTGCGCCAGAGCGTTGATTGTACAGTTTTTAATTGGGTTTACGTTGTTTTGACTGTTTCTTCCTTTTCTGTACGAGCATTTGTTTAATTCTGCTGATAGAGGATTAAATATCGATCGTCCTTAGGTGTTACAAACAGGGCGGTGTGGTAACCCCGCACAATCACACCGCGCACACGCATAATACACCGTACACACACACAGCCACAGCGGAAAAAGGTTACTGGACGACCCTTCTACATTCGCATGGTTTTAGCGAGGTTTAAAAGGATGGCTCAGATTATGGCACCACGGTATAGGGCTATAATTTAAGGAAGGATTGTACGACACAACCCCATCCCCCGTGTTCCTCCCACATACATATACACACACACACAAGCACCCGCACACACTACACAGTCAGGTCACACGCACTTGCCTTTCGCAAGGTGCGGGTGGTGCGAGAAAATGCTGGGAAGCTGTTGAAGCCGCCGCTACACAACACACACCTCGTGCTTTTTGGAAGCTTGGGCTTGCCTCTTTTTTGCTTCTCTTCTTCTTCTTCGTCTTCTTTTCTGTCTATTGCCCCCACATAGGGCACTGGCTTGCTTCTACTGCTGCTGCCTGGTGCTTGCACGCTTGCTCGCTTGCTTGCTTGCTTGCTTGCTTGCTGCCTGCTTGCTGCTTTGTATGTTCACTCCACTCACCGTACAATAGGAAAATACGGTAAGCATTCACGAGTGCAGCTCGACGGAGGTCAAGGAAAAAAGCGACCGTACTTTGCACGCGCACGTTGCGGCGTTGGAGCGACCGGGACAGCGTTCGCTGCTACCATCCCACCCTACCTGCCCGCACGCTCATCCCCCTTTCAACCGGGCACCCCTTGCATATCGACTCACTATACTCGCTCCATTCCACTCTCTCTCTCTCTCTCTCACTGTGTGCGTGGCTTTGTGCGTGTTTGTGTAAGTGTGTGAATTTTTCCTCCATTTTTAACGACTGTAGGAATTGTCTCCACCGTGTGCGCGTACGAAAGGCAAAAGGTTCGTAGTTTACTGAAAAGCCATGGCAAATCTTCCGGTTTTGCGTGACTAAATTGCATGATATATGGATGTTTGCTTCTGCTCCACCAGCTAACGATGCGAGATAAAAATTTCGGAACCCAATGGCTATAAGGCGCACACCAATTGGCTTCCCAGCCTTTTCTCTCTCTTTCACGCCGCGCTGTGTGAACTTCATGCACAATACACACACCCATACACTGTAACAATAAGGAAAAACAACACGCACACACTCCTTTTCTGGTGTGCACGAGCGAGCATGGGTGTGTGTGTGTGTATGTGAAAAGTTTAATTGCCTGCGAAAAAGCAACGCCGTCATGTAGATGTAGCGGCGCATACAGCCACAAGCTACCGATTGGCGTCATTTCTTTTGTTGTTAATATTTCAATGAAATAACTGGGCCTGCATACTACTACGCTCTGGCAAACGATTCTCGTCTGTTCCGTTTGTACGAGCTTTATCTAATTCTATTTGAAAATGAAAGGATCAATGAAATACACAAAAAAAAATACACAACACACACACACAACAAAACGGTGCCAACCAAAAGCACGCTTTACTTTTTATTTGGGAACGCGATATGCCATCTCACTTACACACAAGAAAGCAGTGAAGCCAGTGGCCATTCTTCCCATTTCGTCCTATTTGGATACAAACGTCGGTTGCTAGAGCGGTGGCAAAGGTAGTATGGCGTAACGGGTGTGTGTATGCACTAATACACCCGCCAGCAACTCGATGTGTACACCCCGTGTATATGCTCTCCTACTTTTAAAGTTTCTCACGCACACATATACGCATACGCGCGCGCAAACGCATGGCTTGGAACAAAAATGGGTACAAATGGCAGGCAATATGGGAAAGGATACTACCTTCGCAGACTTTTCCTATTTTTCTAGTGCAACGAAAAAAAAACAAATTACTAATATAAAGCCTGCTGGCATCTTTTTGGCACGTTTTTAGCAACAACAAAAAAAGGACCAAATGTTTTTAAACAAAACAGGCGCCCAATACTTTTGTCGCAAAATGCAATGTGTTGGCATGGTCGAGACTAAGGTGGCTTCGGGAATGCTCTATCGCCGTGCACTTTCGAATACACAATCTATCGCTTTCTAACATTTTTTTTTTCTTTGTTCGCTGCTCGACCATTTTCGAGTATGCGTCATTCGCATCATAACATACATGGTACGAAGCGAACGAGAGCAAAAACTCAACATAAACCTTTGACCCCTTGCTGGAAGAGAATAAAAGCGAAAAACCTATAAGAGACAAAAAGGGAAGAAAAAAAAAACTTCGCTCGGGAGTCGTGCTAATCTCTAACACTCTAATGCTGCGAGCGAGAATCTCGCGGGGTTTGGAAAATCTGGAAAAGGGCCTTGCTAGTGGTGCGAAGGCACAACAGCAAGCAGCCGAAGGACCCGGGCCTGCCTGCAATATATCGATCCAGGCCAGAAACCCAATGCCCGGGAAGAAAACGACAGTTAGAGTGACAAGGAGAGGAAAGCTTAAATTATGCTTTATGTTTTTGTCACACACACACACACACACACACACACACACGTGCGATCTGCAAAGCATTTGTTATTATACAGAAATAAACAATAATAACAGCGTGTCATAGGTATGTCCACAGTATAAACAAGGCAGCATAAAAAAAACGCATAAGCATACAGTAGACGATACATTCTACCGCTAATGAAGTTGTACCAGGTGCCGCTGTATGTGCCATGAGCCTGGTCAACATTTATTGGCAATCAAAGTACATTTTTAAATGACGAAAACCTAAAGTAAGCTGGTGTGCCATACTACAGCGAGTAGAAGAACTATCCTACCCAATATTCCTGTCGTATGAAAACGAATTAACATTACATGGCCACGTAACGCACAAATTCACGATTTAATGCAAAGCACAAATCAACAAACAATGTTTATGTTAAAAACCAATTTAAAAAAAAAATTGTTTTTGGTTTCTCCCTTGTATTAAGCACTAATAGTGCCGCAGCATCCCAAAGAGCATGCCGCCGCGTGTTCGGCACGAGTACGCGTGTTTGGAACGTTATTGAACGTTCGAAACGTCAATGGGACAAACAGGGACGCCAGGCAAACAAACCGGCAAAATCGACCGGTTTCCGCACGAATGCGAAAAAGAAAGAAATAAACGGGTGCTTCATGCATCAATTTTCTAGCCCGTCCAATTACCACGTTGAGCAGCAGTGTACAATTTGATTCATTTCCCACACGTCAAACACATATACACGCGCAGCCAGGTATACGGGGGCAACCTTATCTGTAAAGGCACATGTGCCACCACGCTATTCGTTCTCTCTCTCTCTCTCTCTCTCTCACACACACACACACTCTCTCTTTCTCTCTTCCCTGTGCTTTCGCTCGCTCGCTCTCTCTCTCTCTCTCTCTCTCTTCCAAATGTGTATGTTTGAGTTTGGTCGAGCAGAGTCGCGCGAGAGTAGTTCAGATCAAACAGGCAAATATGAGAAATGCTAACCATCGAAACAATAGATATAGATTTTGACAGATCTTATCAAAACATAATGGTGTAGATGATGCCGCTTCACGCCTTGGCTGTGAATATACATTGCAAAAGAAAGAAGAAAACCATAGCATGCAGTAATACAGACTGCTGGGATGAAAATTGGAACCAACTTCCAAAGCATCATTTCCGGCGTACATACAATAAAGAGAAAACAGCATATTGAACTATGGATGTGCAACATGCTTCGTTTGTCGGTTTTTGTTTTCTTTTGCACTTTCGGCTAACACAAATTGGGAGTGACAATGCACACGTAAAACTCACAATGCGTAATATATGGGCACACACACACACACACACACAGCGGGTGACGCACGGTCATCATGCTGAGGCTGTGCTTCCAGACGGAATCAATATTGCGGCGAATGATAAGAAAAGGGAAATTTCCTACGTTATCTCTCCTTCATGCCAATGCAAATGGCTGCGCACGTGTGCCCTTGCGAGAGTGGGAGATTATGTTGGAACAGAGGCAATTAAAAGCAAACAAAACAAAAACAAAAAGAAAAAGAAAGCTACACAAATGGTACGGGAAGCGAACAACAATATGTGCATATTCATCTCGGACAAGGCTATGTCCGGCGACTACTACACTTTGCTGGGTGTGTGTGCATGAACATAATGCCAATATTGGCGTTCGATTCTGTGCGGTCGCGATAGTGCGAGCATGGGCGAGAAGGAAAAACCCGCGCCCCAATTTATTAGGCTTGCCCGCGCTTCTGCTTTTGCAAAACGAAAACAAAAAAACAAAAAAAAAATACGGGCGATATCATTTTTTGCCCATTTGTGTGGCCACATGTCTGGAGGAAGTAGCGCGCTGTGAAGGCAGCAATGAAATGGGGGCAACTCATTTAACATTGCATTACTGAGAACTCACGAGATGTGTTTGTCCACACAAGCACCGGGTGACCGTTTCCGAATCGCAGAAGCCACACACAGCTACGGCTGCAACACACACACACACACGCACACACGCACGCACACACACGCATACACATATCATGACGCTTGCCTTTTTTGTTTCGTTTCGTGAGCTATCCAGCAGCGGCTGGTAGATGCTGGTTCCCACGCATGTGTTGTACATAGTACGCCATCCTCCGTATATACACGCGGCCAGAAACGCTTAGCCACCGCCACCGCACCGCTTGCCGTCCCTAGCCCATTCGCGATCCGTTCCCTCGCAACGATCCCATCCCGTGTGAATGCGCGAGCGTGTGTGCGAGTGTGTATGTGTGTGTGTAATAGTCGTGGTGGTAGGTATTGTGTGTTGCTCACCAAACGCTCTAGAGCATGGCGTTGGTACCACCTTTTCAAGCATCGATCGAACATTGTGTTTGGGGGGCAAACGAATGCGAGCGCACGCGCGCGCACTCGCCATTCGAGACTTGGCAACATCATGCGAATGCTTCCATACTTCCCAACTACTAGCCACACCCCGTTCCCTATCCTTCCTTGCCCGAAAACATTTAACAGTGCTAAAACTGCGCAGTACATGGCGGTGGCAAACGGGGGGGGGGGGCGGCAGGGCTAGTGAACACAGGCAGATGTGTGTATCTTCACATCACGCTACAGCACACCCACACACACACAAAGGAGCCAAGAACACAGATCCAACACCGCGCGCCATGTGTTCTTGGCTATAACTTTCGTAGCCAAACCCTATGTAAAAAAAAGTACATTCTTACGAAGCTCCTGGGTATATAGCTGTCTGCGAGAAGCGGTAGCTTCGTTATACGCTGACGCATTCGTTTTTTTTTTTGTTTTTCCTTTTTTGTGTTATATTCGTGTACACTGCCATCGATCGAATTGGAAAACAAGTGCACGGTGGGTACGATCACCCTTAGAGGCTCTGTCGGAAAACATTCGTTCTTAGAATATTGTTTTGTTTTGTTTTGATACCGTAAAAATCTTCCGAATAGCGTACTAATGAGACCAACGAAACGCGCTTGCATACGAATTTAAACCGATCGATTGAAATGCTTTTTGATTGAAATTGTAAGGATCACTAAAACGCTATTGTTGTTGCGTTTGACAGGCAACTGTCAAATGAGATTGTCAC
This sequence comes from Anopheles rivulorum, assembly GCA_018908115.1. Taxonomy (NCBI): domain Eukaryota; kingdom Metazoa; phylum Arthropoda; class Insecta; order Diptera; family Culicidae; genus Anopheles; species Anopheles rivulorum. Next base: position 9,896,387 of record CM032179.1, read on the forward strand.
AACTGTCAAAATCATCGCTTAGCAAATGTCAAAATGTAAAATAAAAACCGTACGCAAATAAAAAAGAAATAGACTCAGCCTGTGTTATTGTTGACAAATAACAAAAGCAAATGTATCTATGATCCGTTTTGTTCGCTTTTCCGGCCAGAATAAATTCTGGACGTGCACGAATAAACGGGCAGTTGTAAGATACCCTTTTTACCTAGTTAGTGGTCTACCCTACTAACGATCGTAGGAAAGATTAAAAAAAGCATCCACCATTGACTATCCCTAACAAAAGGTGTGCTGGGTACAACGCTCCACGTTCATGAAGCCAGCATTTATCCTACCATTAGCAGCAGCCACCATAAGAACAGTAACGTTGCTTACAAAGCAAGGGGTGCACATGAAGCTGAATAGCGAGCACAAAAGAAAGGTGGAATATATTTCTGTCAGGTAGAAATTTATAAAATAAAACGTACGGCCAGCGGGAAAGAAGGGAAAGCTAAGGGTGTATAGCAAAGCGGCTGCACAGGGGCTGGTGCTCATAATTTATAGCTCTCGCTATGGCCATATCCTCGCCTAACACCTTCCTGCTTTCCTGCTCTTGCACACACCGAAACGCACCATCAGCCTGCTTTCAATGGTGGCACTGTTGTGCATCCCATGTTCTTCATGGTACCGCACCCTAATATTCCATTCGAAGGTTTCATTTGTCTTCTTCTTTCTGCTGCTTTATCCCGATTCTTTTGCAGGGTTTTTCTTTGGTTTCTTCACTGTCGATTAGCCTTTTGGAGCTCTTCGTCTCCCTCTTTCTCTCGCTAATACTGTCCCTAGTGCTGTTGCTTGCTGCTGTTGCCCGTTTGCCAATGAAAATAGTTGATCGTTTTCCCCTGCGTTTGTATCTGTGCTTGCTGGTGCCGCTGTGTATGTGCGATGAAGAACGGGTTCCTTATTTTCTATAGAAAGTTGTGGCCCAATCGAAAAACAAGAATAGCTCAACGCTGGGTCGGTGGCCTGCGATGGGAAGGAAGCAGCGTACGCGGCATGAACAAAAAAAACCGGTTGAGGTCGCGGTACATTGCGCACTGAACGAATGGAAAGGCATGGCCCGTAGCGACAAGGGCGACAGAGCGGGAGAGCAAGACACTGGTCGATGCGCACCACGTTTCAACGCTCGGTTGTTACGTGGCGCGCGGCGTCCCTCGGGATACTTTCCCGAGCGCGAAGAATTGGCGTCGGTACCGAGAGAACAAAGTCGTGAACGAAAACCCTCTTTGTTATACGTTTTTTTTTATTTTCGTTTCGTTTGCAACGCATTTTGCTGCGGCGTTTTCGCGTCGTAGAATAAATGCGCGTGTGTGTTTTGAAACCGTACCCTGGTACAGGGCAGGGTTGGCCGTGCCGATTTTTGTTTCGGCTTTTCTGGTTCTTTTTTTGTTGCTAGCAGACGGAACGCCCAGCACAGCAAGATCTGACTATAGCCGGCTACGTGGTAAAAATTAGTCTAATACGACCTGGTCATTCTAACATAACAACAACAACAAAAAATGCAGACGGAACGCCTAGGAGCGCGCCACACTAAAAAGCTTTCTTTTTGGTGGAGACTGGCACTAATACTGCATAACAGGTAGTGAAGATAAGAATTTCAACGCTAAGATAAGAGCGATGAGAAACCCTGCATTGAATTCTTCTCACTATCCGCTCTCACTAAAGAAGCATGCGTCCGCGGTCGGGATGTGATGCGGGATACAGCCCTTGTGACCAACGAGTTTCCGTTTCTTTTCAACTTTTTTTTTCACTCTCCCTCTCTCCCTCTCTCTCTCTCTCTCTCTCTCATTTTTTTTTCTTTTTGTGCCAGAGGGCATTGAGTACACAGGCGGCCATACCAACACGGTCTGAGCAATGTACGGCGGAGCTATCGCATACGGGCTACATATACGCGACCAGAGTTCACTCTTTCGTCCCATCTAATATGTCGACGTCGCGGCTCAGCTTGATCGATCGGATGGCTGAGCTTCACACACACACACACACACATACGTATAAAGCGTTTGCTCCAAACAGCTCCACAGCGTGGAGAAAAAAAAGAGAATGCGTGCGCGATGAAGGAGAGGAAGGTGTGTTGCTGTATTTGTGCGAGACGCTTGAATTGCGACTTCGCGATTAAACACTCTCGCGCGACAACACTCATCGCTTCTTTTCGGTTAATATTTAATTTTATTATTACTGCTCTTCCATCGCGCTGCTATATGCCAGTAAGATTGACGAGGAAGCTGTACGTAGCGAGCGGAATCGGTTGGTACAATTCAAGGCAAAATGATAATAAAAAAAAGCAATACTATGTGTGTATGCAAACACTGCTTTAAACCGGAACGGACATTCGCGGCGTGTGTGTATGTGGTGGTTCGTATGCAACAACAATCAACAACAACGACGACGGCGACAAAAACATCATTAAAATCAAGCCAAGCAGGTTAAGGCTTTTGTGCTTTCAGCAATCAATGCTTGGCCAGCCCTGCCGCCTGCCCTCACGCTCATACTGTCCGCGAAAACAGTGAAGGATGGAAGATGATATATTGCAAACGCGCATCAATCCCTCCCTGTTTTAGCGCAAAATGGAGATGAGGTACACCGTGCGTGCGTATCGCCTTATGGAAAGGAAATGAATTTTCACACCACTCCACGTGGACGGTTGGCTTCTTTGCGGCAAGAAATACCGACGCATCGCAACAAACCTCCAGGCACATTTTCGTGCGTGTGCGTGGTGAAGCCGTTTCGTATAGGAGTTGTGAATGATTTTCTATCAAGCGGCCGAAAAGCGTTCTAAGCGTTCCCGCTCACGCTGCTTGACAGCGTGAGAATGGCTGTGTTTTGTTTTTTTTTGCATTCTTTCCTTTGGCCTTCCATATTACTTTAAGGCATCATATGTTTAAAGGAGCCATGTCAGCAAACTTAAACCGTCGACCGTTCCGAGAACGGACGAGTAAAATGTTAATTTAGATTCAAAAACAAACACACACACACACACACACACACCTACCTATGTGCCTAATAAAAGCTTCAGTTCAAACCGTTCAACGAAAGAGCAAACGGCGTTGTTTCAACGGACAAGCATAACCGGACGAAGACGGGAAATACGAGAAACCCCAAAACGACGCCGCTTGTATGCGACTGGGAGGGAAGAAAAACAAAAGCACGGTACGTGTCAAGAAGAACAGGAAAAGGCACAGACCTGTGCGTCTGAACGGCACCAAGGGCGAATGGGTGTCTGGAAGGCGGGCGCAAGAATGGGGTGGTAGAACGGGAAAAATAAGAAGCGACTCATATAATAAAACAATAAAATTCAAGAACGTTGACGGAAAGGAGCCGCGGATAAAGGAAAAGTAGAGAGCAAGAAGGGAAAAAAAAAGTTAACAACAGACATCCACAGCAACAGCACACAAAGCAGGGAAGCAGCAAAATACAACAACAACAAAAAAACACAGAGAAAAGAAAAGAAGGAAACACAAACGGAGGGTAAAAACCTTGATGTTTGTACATGGGGCCTGTACCCTTGAACGGCCGAACACAACAAGCTATAGCGAGTGGAATGATGTTGGTTGAGGATAATTTTATTTTATTTTGCTTCTTTTTTTTTTAGTTTTCGCTATAAACGACCGTTGGCAGAAGGGAGAATGTATCAAAATCGTTCCCTTCAAACCGGTATGCCAGCCAAATTGCTTATGCTGCCAAAAGAAAAGGGTACGCCTGCAAGCGGAAGAAACACAACAAAGTAAAGGGCACACACAGAAGAAAGCGAAGAAGAAAACATTACAAACAATACTTTCCAAAAGCTGTCCTTTGGCGTGCACTTGTTTTGTGCTGTGTTTGATAAATGTTTTAACAAAGTTGCACAACAGTTTGTTTGTTAAATCGCAACTGGTGGATCAGTTTCTTTGTTCACACAAAACAAACAAACGTCGCCATTAAAATATCCTTTTTACAAATCTCCCACCAAACAAGTGCCAACTGTCAACGGAAAAAAATGCTTTTCAAATCCGGAACGAGCTTTCCACAGCCGCCATTCGTGACAGTGCGAGCGCGCGGGAAGCTTTACGCGGCAAAGCTTTCCGGACGGGTGCGCGAGCGAACTTTGCTTACAACGCAGAAAAGCTTCTCCGGTAAAGCTTACTCGCAATGGTGCTTTTGTATGCGTACGCGTAAACAAAATGCGCGTGTTGCACCTGCACCAATTCGTACGCTTGTGCCACTTATGTTTAATAAAACTGTTTCGTTTGCAAAGGTGAGCCCGTTTTCCTTCGTTTCCGTGTGGGCTTTGTGGTGCAATAGGGAATGGTATGGTAGTGATGAACGAAAACGAAACTATTCCGCACCAGTCCGCAGTGCGATGCAAAGCTTGCACGCTTGCAAAAGCTTTAACAGGATGCTGCAAAGCTTTGAAAACGTTGTGACTTTGTCGCGGATGCCAGTGCGCTTTCCCATTTGCTACCTGTAAACTTCCATCCTAGCTCCTATTCGCAAGATACTTTGATGGAAGGACTTTACGTTTTTAAAACATTAGTTAGTATTGGCTGATGGAGGTTACGGTTCGCTGCTCGATGGGATTATTTTACTTCGATTTTTTCGTCTGAACAAAGACAAATGTTTGACCCGTAATGCGCGCGCTTCACCTCGGACCTGGTCCGCAGGGTGGTGTAGTCCAAAACACCCCCTCCCCCCCCCTTCTCCCCCCTTCCCCCACCTACAGCAAAGGTTCGGCTGTTTGTGAAACCGATGCTCTTTATAGACCCAGCGATGGATGATATATCCCCCCAGCATGTTGTGGGGATGTCTTGTTTCAGGCGCGCATGCGAGCGCGTCCAATAATTAATGCACCAAACAGAATGCCCGCTCAGCAGTTGGCTCGTCTGTCCCGCTCTAGGTCGCTCTTCGTGGAGGGCCACCAGTGTTGTTGTTCGGTGGGATGGGTAAGCACAGCCATGCTCCTTTCATCATCTTGGCCCGTTGGACGCAGGTGAGGTAGACACGAGGTATACCTTGCAGAGACAAAGCTGCGTTGCCGAAACTGCTGTATAATGTTGCGTCCGAATGTGAGCGAGATGGTGCACGATTGGTTTTTTCTCTTCTCATTCGTTCTTAGTAGCTCCGCACGGTAAGGAATCGTGCTGGTACCATAGCAAAGAAGCATAGCATTACTGTGCTTGATGCCCATCAGCCCTATGTGGGTTCGTCTAGGGAAGCGTAATGTGATTCGTACAGTGTGTGTGTGTGTGTGTGTGTGTGTGTGAGCGTCCAAAAATCGATTTGCCTGATCAGTTTGATTATTGGTTAGTCTGCACATCTTCCCTTCTCCCTATCACTCTCACCCCCTCCCCCTCCGTCCCACCACCCCCCTCTCCCAAGAGTTTCAGCTTTCCCATCCTTTGTATGAGCGTATGTGTGAGAGCTTGAGAGCTTCGTGTTCTGCTGGTACACATTTAACATTCCGTCCTCCACTGTCCGACGTGACGTCACGCGCCTATATTAAAAAGGTTCCCCGCCGCTACAGTATGGCTGAGCCCGGGGACAACGCATACATTGTTTTTGCACCGTGGGTGTGAAAGAGACGGCACGGCAATCGGGCGAAAGCGACCATACATTTCCAGGGGCTTGCCGCTTGAAAACGGCCAGCCAGGGAGATAGAAGACACGGAGAGACAGGTTGGTAGGCGATAATCAATCGATATTGTCGCTACAAAAGAGCGTCATGCTTGTGTGCAGCAAACCATTGCCGAAAAGGCCGCTGTATCTTAGCGTACACCTGAAAAACGAACGCAATTGGTAGCAGAAAGAGCTTAACCCAAGCGGCGGAGACAGAGAGAAAGAGAGAGACAGAAAGAGAGAATGAGAGAGAGAGGATGGCAGAGAGATAGAGAGCATCGTTTTGTGCAATTTGGTACAAAGTTTTAAACAACGTGCTGGTGATACGTACATTGCTCTGCTTTGAATCGCAAGAAAAGGTCACACAATCAGGTGACAGATTTTATATTTTTAAGCAACCATTTTGAACCGTTTCTGCACGATCGTAGGAAAACACATACAACTGCGAAAAAAAAATAAAAATCTTCTTTAAGAAGAAATAAGAAATATAACTAGCAGCTGCAGGGCTAGTGGCGCTGTTTGTATCTGCTTACGGGGGCAGATTTTTCCCGCCAAAATGTTTTTTTTTCTTCCCCTTCCCGTTGCTTTACCATGCTTACGATGCAAATTTAGCTAGCGCGTGTCGGTATATGTGCGGTGGTATATTTTTCATCCATTCCTTTCAGGGGTTATATTTCTACCACCCACCTTGCCGAGCAACACTGCCCGACATCCGGCGCATATAAGGGACTAGAGTGAAGAAGGAACCTGTCTAGCAGAGAAGCGCACAGAAGCGCAACAAAACAAAGCAGCAGAAGAGGGGAACAAAATCGCGCGCGCAAAATACCGCGCGTTTTTTCACCATCGCGCGACCGAGAATGTTGCAGGGAAAAGAGGAAGAAACAAGTGAACATGCGATGATGGGTGAGGGAAGTGGTGTTGTGGGAGGAGGGTGAACGGCTAAGGTGGGTAGGTAGGAGGCGCGAGACGAAACATTAGAGCGCTGCACCGAAGTGCAACAAACGTGCAGCGGGGGCAGTGCACGTGGTCGAATCCAGTTGCTGGGAGTATACGAATGTGTCAGCAGAAGCGTTTCTGTACTATCGCACGCAACATACACCAGCACGATATTAAATGCAAACATTAACGCATTTTAGCAGTATTTGTTTGTTTAATTTAATTTAAATAATTTAAAACGAACAAATATTAAACAGCATGAACAAAATGACCATGTATGCAGCCCCGCACACTAGTGCATAACCACAACTTCATCATCATCATTTTTCGGAGAAACACTCATACAAACCATGTTGCAAGCAGCATGGCGATGATGATACGTAGCTTATTTTATGTTGCGTGACACAGTAATGTTCTTTCCGAAATGGAAAAAAAAGAAGATAAATAAAAGCAGCCACGCACACTACATCCAGCAAAAGACCCGATGCGGTGACTGTTAGAGGATGAAATCGAAAAGAAATTGACTTCAGATGTGCTGTTTTTTTTGCTGCTGATGTTGTATGCACTGCACTTACATGCACATTTAATTTTCTGACGATGGTAAAAGTTCCCATGAGAAGTAAGACAGAAGTTTTTGCAGCTTCTTAGCATCCATTCTATTGAGGTCAAATGAACCAGGATTACCTATCAATGTCCTGTCATACGGAGTGACAGCTGTCACATTATAAAATATAATGTGTAAGCGAACCTGCTAGTTTTCGCAGGTATTTCAATGGTAGGCAGCATGTAAGAATATGTGATTGCTTTCATAGACGGAATGGCGATTAGTGCCCACGATCCAATCCTATTGTTCTACTTCATTGCATCAATGTGAGCTCTATTGCCAGTTGCGCAGGCGAAAATGAAAGATAAAGGTGACATTACCGGTTTACTGGTACGAGCGCTGTACGCTATGATCAATTCTATACAGCCGTTTTTGTACCGCCTATTGCATCTTTCTCTCTCCTTTTGCGTTTTTGTATCTGTTCGAATGATCACACTTGTGATGCCGGCCTAAACTGCGCATCAGTCCCATTCTGCTCACTCACAAAAAAAAAAATTCTCCTCCAATCACCGCGACACGCATACTAACGCCGCTACGGTAGGAAATAATGCTACGCAAAGCGTACAAACCGGCTGCGGTTTGACTTAAGGAAGCCGAGCACAGAGAGCACATAGAACACCACTACTACTACCCACCATCAGACGACATCAGGCGGCTTGGCGGTCTGCTCGCTAAAACGAACAAAAAAAAAAAAGACCCGGCAACGGCGCATAAAGCGAATGAGCGTTAAAGGTGCCGAAGATTGGGACGTACCAAAAAGGGTTGTTGGATCTTTCTACATTTGCGTTAACATATTAACCTTACTTTGACGGGATTCATGGTCTTTACTACACGCTTTACTAGATGCCATAGATAGATCATTGAACTGTAAAACACGTACGACATAAACTGTGCACACATTCTCATTCGTTGTGCCTTTAATTGTAGATCAGCAATTGGATGATAACATCATAAAGTATCAGGATATAGGTGTTGGCTGATTCGCGACTCGAAAACATAGAAGTTCCCTTAAGATATTCGATTCGGACGGAGTCGAATTTGACTCGATTTGTGTGGGACTCCATCCAATTCGATATACGCAACGCAAAACTTTACTATTGCAGACACATCGTATTCGTCCCGTAGTGAGCAATGGCAAACAAAATTTTGCCACACAGCATCTGGCGCTCGCGTTTAACCGACCTTCCTTGAACTATTGGTGCCAAGATGTGCTGTCCACTCCGAACGATCTGCGTATCTTCCGAACGAGCGGGTTAGGATATACGTGATACGGGTGGTTGGTGGTTTCCAACTGACACCTTTGCGCGTACGGCAGTAAGGGAACGTGTGAATTATCTTAAACCTGTAATGCCACCGGGCGGGCACATCAGGGCACAAGTCTGAAACAAACCATTCCATTGCTGACGATTCACTTTAATCTGCATGGTCCCGGACTGCCGGCAGGTGTAACACACGGCAGCGTGGATCGTGGTGGCGTATGTGAAGGGGAGTTGGAGAGATGTAAATTGCTAACGCATATAGAATGGCCGCATACCGTTCGTTGCTGCGCCCGGAAATAGAGGAGCAGACCGACAAAAGAGACAGGGAAAGCATTAGTCATACTGCTTCACATACACACTCTCTCCAATTTCTGTAGCCACCGACCGGTAAAAGGATGTTCCGGTCAGCAAATTTATTTCTTCGACAAACACGCATACAAACACGTCACCCACCCTACTATTTGGACGACAAAGCACACCATGTAGGGCTATAGGAGCGCCTAGTGTGTTGCCCAAGAAATATTAGAGTCGCCTAGCAACTAATGCATGCATACGTACAAATCGTGTGAGTGTAGTAAGAATCAGTAACTGAAGACATTCTGTTTGGTTTTATTATCGTAACATTTCACACTTGAACCGGGAAACTCCATTACTTAACATGCTGAACATACCACAGTAACCAAACCTGGGCACTATTAGCTAGAATATATCTGGTGCTCTCTGTATGCCGCCATGAAGTCTCGGTGGATTATAACAATTCTTGGTAAAGGGGTTAGAGTTATTGCAGTATCAATAAGAGTTCAGGCGAACTACTACCACAGTACCAGGAAATAGTTAGGCACCTGGTGGCAATAAGCTATAATCGATAGGATTTATCTGGGGTAACGCTTAAATCTACATGTTACATATAGGTGGTTGGGTTGGTGTTCAGTCTTACGGTGCGTCGCTCTTCACCAGTTGTAGTTTAATCTTGAAGATGTGCCTTATATCACGCACCAAAGTTCTACTTAACGATGAAACATTTTATTGGACATTAGTAAGACATCTTGTCCAATGTTTGGAGTACCCTCATGTACCCACCCTTAAAATGCTGCTCACAACACACGGAATCTTTGCCGTGCATGGACGGCGGTATGTGTGCCTGCGCTTATGAGCTCTGGTACACTACAAAATGGCTACAGATGGGGGACGGCGGTTCGGGAGATGAATTCCATGGTACACGCAGCAAGGATCCAACGACGGTCCACGGGGCCTATGTACTATCGAGCAGAAAGCGACGCACATTTACCCTGGACCGTAGCTGGCAGAAAACGGCACTATGTACCGTGCCGGGCTGCTCTACGCGTTCCTGCCCAGACCTGGTCTAGTTTGCGTGCGACAAACAATTCCAGTAAAATCCACCCTGAACGGATGGACCTGTTCCACAGAGGCAAGATGTCTACCTTAGCGTACCATCGACCATGGGCGCTTGGCACGGGGCGTGAGGTTGGTTTTGTGGAGGGAGCGCTGTTTGTTGGGGAGAAGGGTAGATGAAAGAAGGAAGCACAAGGTACGGCCATTTCTCTAGCGTGCAGCAACGGCACTAACACACAACGATGCGAAGGCTTAGTGAAATTTAGAAGCCTCTCCCTTTAACTTAGCTAGCATGTCCCCTGTGCAAAGGGGGCGAAAGATTAGGGGTGATTTTAAGGAGATGAAATGAGCAGCGTACTCTTCTTGGTGAGTATCTTTCCGCTTTGTCGTCTTCTGGGACTTTTGGCGTTCTGCCTCTTTTCGGGCAAAGAATGCTTACAAGAAAGGACACTACCTCCTCTATTACATGTACACAAACACCCATGCAGGCCGTCCGAGACATAGCTAGTAGAGAGCCTACCATCACCCGCAAGACGCACCCTTTTGCTTCCCCCTCTCCCCCTCCTTCTCTTTGCCTTCCACAAAAAGCATCATGGTAAGAAAGTGAAAGCAATGTGCGCGACCCCCGGCTTGACAAAAAGGATAACGAAGGGACACGCACTCGTAAACGTGTGTGGGTGTGCGTATCTGTGTGTGTGTGTGTGTGTGAGAGAGAGAGAGAGAGCGAATGGCAGAGCAAAACAAAAAGAAAAAAAATAAAACACCATTTGCTACTTTACGGTGGCGGCAAAACAAAGCATACAGAACACCATCGCTAACCGCAAGGATAACGGCTCCTCTCCTCCTACAACCCTCCCACCGTCTCCCTCATCCCACTCCCTGTTCAAGGCAAATTGTGCAAGACAAACAGAGACGGTTGTGCAAGGATTGCAAACAGTGGCTTCTTCGCGGTACAGCGGACACGCACACGACTGCACGTACGCTTATATATTATAGGCAAACAGCAACATTTTGCGAAAGGACAACCGCCCTTTCAACTCTCGGGCGGGCGGCATAATCCACAGTCGGGATGGTATGGGGAAAACGGCCACCGAATGAAGCGACATCAGGGATAGAGGGAAAAAATAGAGAAAAAACGCACACTAGCACGCGCCATTCTTCTCCTTCGTTTCCGTTTCCATTTCCGTAGCTTTAACACTTAATCTTTAAGACAATAACTGTATAGCATGAGACGCAGATGAGAGAGAGAGAGAGAGAAAGAGAGAGAGAGGGAGAGAGAGAGAGAGAGAGAATGAGCTAGAGAGTGAAAGGGAGAAAGCGAGTGAAAAGGGCAAAGGGACGGGATGAGGAGGAGGATGGCTTTTCCTTGGCTCTAGGCAGGTTTGATGTCTTTTTGTTGCTGTTTTTATTATTTTTGGTTCATTTTGGTGGGTGGTTAAGGGTGAGCTGTGCCGGACCGATGACCGATGGAGAAGAATGCTATGAGTTTTCCTCGTGTGCAAGTCCTTCACCTTCACGCTACACGAGAAAGAATGAAGCTCCATCTCTCTTTCTCTCTTTCACTTTCTCTCTATCACCGCCTCTCTCTCTCTCTCTCTCTTCTTTCACTGTTTTCCCGCTGGCGCTCTCTTGCTTTCTCGCTATCTCTGTCACTCGTGCTTGAATTTCCATCCTCAAGGGATATAAACATATTCCCCCAAAACTTTACGAGCTTCCCTTTTTCTTTCGATTGGGATGTTTTCCCTCGGCCGTACACTGCTTTCCGATTTTCCCTTCTGCAAACCGCTTGCTACTGTTTCCACCAGCAGAGAATTACTGTGTTTCTCTCTCCCCGACATACACGGTTACTACTACTATTCCTTCCGAATTTTCCACGTCTTGCATTTGCGCTGGTATAGCAGCGGTATGGCGAAAAGGAGCAAAGAAACTGTAACGTTAATGGTTGGCTAAAATTTGATACACTACCTTTAATGTCGGCTAATAGTAACACACGAAGCAAATGAAATAATAGTAACACACGAAGCAAACACATGAAACAAAGCACCATTACCAAAGCGGGAACGGGGTTCACAAGACGCTTTGCAAAATGTAAATAAAAAGAGTATGTTTTATATTGAAGTAACTGTCACCCTTGGTGTATTGATGTTTTGCTTGCGGAAACATCCCCTTTCTGGATGGCTGGGGATGGGATGATAATTTACATCATTTTAGTGGGAAATAATTGCTTTCCTTGCCATTGGCGTTTGGGGAGTTTTTGCCCCGGCATGTGTTGATTAAGCTTCGGGCGAAAAATTCGCGACAGAATGAATGATTTGGTTTGTTTGTGCAATAATTTGACAACAACAGTTTGACAACAACAATTTGACAGGCACGGACACGGTGTCGTGTGCTTAGTAGCAAATGTTTGATTGTTTGCGTACGCGGCACGAGCACTCGCACAGAACCAATCTACACAGTTCGTTGTGTTTGGTTTTCCTTTTTTTGTTGTTGTTGTTTTGACAGATTTTTTTTCAAAATTGCATTCTGCTAAGATGGTGCACATCAGTAATTTGACAGTAATCGAGTGGATATAGTTTTGCTTGCAGTATGTTATATGATAATATAATAATAATAGAATACAAACATCTACTGAGTATAAAACAACAACAAAAACAGCAAAAAGCATGTAACACAGGGCAAACACAACTGCTTGCCCTTGCCTATGCCATTACTTACCATCATCATCTTGGACTGCGGGTTGTTATTTGCGCCGTTTGCCGTATAGGTTATATGCCGAGTACTGTCTCCTCTCCGGACGTCTTGTGGCTCTGCCTTTGGGTGTTTGCCGTAAAGCTTTGACACGCACGCACGCACACACGCACGCACACGCACAAACACTGGTGCCCGCTATCAAACGAGGGTGCCCCGGAGCTGATAGCGCGACGCCGAACGCCTCCACACGCAAACGGGTTGATTACACGCGTATGGCGTATCACGCTGTCCGTTTGTGTGTGTATGTATCGGGTGCGCCGGGCGGGGGTTGTGGGGGGGGTTGGGGGGTAGAGCAGAGAGGTTGCTGGGCTCGGCTGGTCTGGGCTGGGCAGGGCGGGTGGTGGTGGTAGGTTGTTGTTGGTTGCGGACAGTTGAATGTTGTGTGTTGCAGGGGTGGGGGGCTTCTTCTTCTTCTTCTTCTTCTTCTTGTTTGTGTTTCGTTTTCTTCTGTCACTGTTTCGCACTTCGCGGGCACTGTTTTAATTGTCCACCGTTGCCGGGTAAATCAAAGTTACACTCAACACACTTTACACATAGTCACCTTGCACACGAAAAAACAAAATACCGCACGTATCGACCGGTGATATGTTTCGAATATAGCTGCGCTTCGCCAGGTGCTGGGGCGGGTGCGACGCTATGGGGCGAAGGTGGGGAGCTATTTGCACGCGACAATTGTGCAAATGCCGAGTGCATAGACACTCGTACGCACACACAAGCTAACGCACACACACGCGCGGGAAAGACGGTAGCACATCAGCGATCACACACGGGGGCCTAAGAGAAAACACGTTTATCCTCGATTAGAATCCGATAGCAATGAAAATGATGCCTTTGGGTTCGCGGATACAAAACAAAAAGCACTTTAACCGTGCACAAACAGCAACACACACACACACACGTGCACGCACACACACGCACGCACACACTCATATATATATATATATACAAACGGGCGCGCTGAGATGTCTCTTCGGTTTACACAGCGTATCTCCACCAAAGCGGGAGATGGCCGGATTGTTCGCCTGTCTCGCTTTCGCAACGCAACGAAAAGCAACGCTCGTTCGTTCGCTTCTAGCTGGCAAGGGCGGGCTCTCTCGCTTGCACCACTGCCGAGCGCCGCTGCTCTCGCTCGCTCGCTCGGCGCTTCCTTATCCTTCTCTCGCTCGCACCCACTGTGTGTGTGTGTGGCGTATTTTTGTTGGCCGTTGCTGTTTGCAGCGCGTTTGTTACCTTTTTGGCATCCCTTGTTTTGACACACCATTCGCTTGTCACGCGCGTACGCACCCACACAGAGAGGCGCGCCCGCACTTGGCTGTACGCTAGTATGCGTTTGGGAGTGTGTGTGTGTGTGTGGTTTCGGCGGAATGGTTGCTTGGCGGTGATGCGAACAGGGTAAAGCACAACAACGCGGGTGCGCACACACACACACACACGTCAATACACACACACACAGTGAGTTCAAAACGGAAAAATCGGGGGAAAACAGAGAGATGAAGAAAAAAACAACAACGATCACATGCGCTTCGCTTCTTATCGCGTAGCCAATGAATCGGACGCACACACACACACACACACACACACAGGACGAGCGCGCGCGCGACCTAACTTAAGCTGGGATGGGACGGGGAGGGGTAGGGGGGGGGGGGGGGCGTTTGGGTTTGGGTTTTACTTTCGCTTATGTTCTTGCCGTTTGTTTTTCCGCTTTTTTTTTGCTCGGACGGCTTTCCGCGGCAGTATGTTTTGTATGGACGGGTGGGTACGGCGATGGGGGAGGTCACGCCGGGATCGCACCAAACAGTGGGTGAAAGGGAGAAAGCGAATCGTTGTTGGAGGAAGCTGGCGCCGGTACACAACACAGTTTTTGAAGTGTGTAATTGATGAAGCACAGGGACAAGCGGGACCAGAGAACGCGAGACGCGCGGCGTAACGGACACGAGGAAAGAATAACAGCATATTCCACGGTGGCAGGAAAAATGCCCGGTGTTTTTTTTTTTTTTTGGGGGGGGGAAATGCTAAAAGCGAACAAGCATTTCTTGCAATTGGGGGAGCCTTTTGCTACCGTGCTCCCGTACACTGCTGTGCATCAGCTCGGCATGTGCTTAAATGATAATGATGGTGATGATGAAGCGTTGTGTGTTGGAACACCGCCCGCGCAACGCAACATTGGAAAATTGAGGGATGGTGGAAAACTGTGACGCGAAGGAAGGAAGAAAAGGAACCTGACTGTTGCCTGTCACACGCGTATGTGTGTGTGTGTGTAAAAGTGCGTGTGGACAGTGCGTGTGCGTGTATGTGTGTCAATAGGAGCAGAGCCGTGGGTGGGTGGGAAGGTTTTGTTATTTTTTTCTTCTCTCTCTCCAAATATTTCGCCCCTTGGTAATGTTCGTCCTTTGTTAACGCATACTGCAATAATGAGTCGATCGGAAGTGAACTTATTTTGCAAAATGTGTCCAAAGGAAAAACAAAAACTAACAACATCACAGTTTTCCAATTCTGATTTTGTCGCCTTCTGTTTTTCTACACAACATCAATACATTTGTATTGGTCAGTAGTGCGTATGCATGCAGCACCCGAGGACGACAGGTATATTTTGGTTGCGATTGTATTGTAATTTTGTTTGTTTGATTGTTGCGTTTGCTGCTTCAGACGATTGTTTACAAGCGCGAATGTTGCACAACTGTTTGCTTTCTCTTTTACGCACTCTCCCACCGTTGTTTTTCTTTAAGGTTTTTGGTTTTTTGTTTTTAAATGCTTTTGAACACTTCACATTGCAATCTTCAATACTCACACACACACTCACACACACATTACTAGGCGAGTGCACTTGGTCCCGGTGTTGATATGTGATTGTTTGTTTGTTTGTTTTTTTTGTGTTGTGTTGTTGTTTGCTGCTTTCGTTGTTTGTCTCCTATTATTTTCTCTTTTACAGCGTTTGATGCGTTGCTGGTTTGGATGGTTTCTTATTGTTTTATTTGCCACTATTCGGGTTACTGTTGTTGTTGCCTTGCGCTACTAGTAAACTATATGCTCACTTGTTTCTTGCTTGCAGATTGTGGTGTACGTTCGCTCGGATGCTGATGCTGCTGCTGCTGATGCTACTGGTGTTGCTACTGCTGCTGCTTGCTTCTCACCTCAGACTCATGGGCTCAGAGACACACACACCGACCGGACCAGGGAGAAAACCGACAGGACACTGTGTGTATCTATCCGCTTGCGTTCAACTTCGTTCAGCAACAACCCAGCTTCGTTGCTCGGGGTCGGCGCGTCGTGTCGCACCACAGCACGCGCGTGTCGGATGTAGAACGGTTTAGCAAACGCTGGCATACAGGGTTGGTGGGTAGGGCAGGGGAAGGGGATAGGAGGTTGGAAGGGAAGGGGACGAGCGGGAGGGCGCACTACACCCTCAAGCCCACCCATTTCATGTGGTTGCGTTTGGGCTTGCGCTTGACAGCCGGGTGACGTGCGACGTGACACGGCCGTCTGACCGAAAGACCGCGCGAAAGGTGATATAACATACGGGACCGCGCGTGCAGAGCGAGATCGATAGCATCATCCTGCCCTCCAGTTCCCGCCACCAGTTCCCCTATCCCCCTCCGGTTCCCTCCCCAACAACCCTCTTCGCCTCATCGCTCCATCCCTCCCTTCGCGCACCCTTCACCGATCACCTTACTTCATGACTCCATGCACCCCTCGCAGTCTGGTATTTGCTCTGAAGTTGTTCATTTAACAAACAGAAGAAGAAAGAAAGAAAAAACAAGCACACATTGCTAGCTGCTGAAAAGGCACGTTGCGTGACGCCATGCACACATACGCACGTGCAATGTATTCGCTCTCGCTTAAGGCCATCATGACACACACGAGCGAACCGAGAGCGGAATAGTGCGGGAAGCAAACTTTACCCTAACGTTCTATACGCATCGACCTACGCTTGGGTTTGAATGGTTGAATGTATGGGTTTGCGTTTGATTTTCGCTTTTCTCCTGTGTGCCCAATGTTCTCGCTTGCACACAGGCTCGAATCCCTGCTTTAGCGTGATGTCCCACCGTACCTCGGTTTTGTGAATGATGACCCATCTATATTTTTTATTTATTTATTTCAACTTTCCTCTCCCGTCTCTTTCGCACTCGCGCGCATCAACCGAGCAATCCCGTACGGTACGACGCACACATCGTTTTGAATGGTTGTGTGACTGAACGGTGCGAACGGTTTTGGTCGTTGGAAGTGCGGGCAGGAGAAGCGGCAAGGACGCACGTATACGGAAGGTCAGCAGGTGGGAACGAAACAGCATACAACCGAACTGGGTATTGTGTAATTGTGCCGGTGGTAGCATGATGTGTGTTACGTTTCGTGCATTGCAGGGTTGTTGATGCATTTTTTTTCTCTTTAATGCGCAAGTGACAAATTGTTGTAAATTAAGGATAATGGACATTCCACTGGTATATATAGAAATATATATATTAAATTACATGTATCGTTTGAATTTTATTTATTTATTTTTTCAATTTCACCACAGTCCACAGTTTCAACCAGATTTACTGTATTGCACAGTACGGCTTATTNGTGCCGGTGGTAGCATGATGTGTGTTACGTTTCGTGCATTGCAGGGTTGTTGATGCATTTTTTTTCTCTTTAATGCGCAAGTGACAAATTGTTGTAAATTAAGGATAATGGACATTCCACTGGTATATATAGAAATATATATATTAAATTACATGTATCGTTTGAATTTTATTTATTTATTTTTTCAATTTCACCACAGTCCACAGTTTCAACCAGATTTACTGTATTGCACAGTACGGCTTATTTACTTTATTTTGCTTACACAAGGATCTTATAGATGTTAATAACTTGAAGGAAGCGGAAGGTTGAATGAAATACCCTGCAATATTGGTTCTAGTGACATAGCTTCGTGGATGGCTTGCGTATGCGTTTTGTTTGGTTTGCTTTTTTCTTTGTTGCGACCGGAATGCACCAAAAGGGCACAATTTCGTGCTACTAACGGGCATGAGCTTAGTAGAGAGTTGCTGTACAAAACAGTACGGGTCCCTATTACGAAAATAACAAATATTGTACCAAACTTTGTTGTTTGAAAAATTGAACCCATCACTAATAAAATGGCCGGCAACGCTTGGGTAGCTTTGGATCCCTGGAAACAGCGAACGAGGAATAGCTTTGAAGCATCATAATCATTTAATGCCAAGTACGGCATACACACACACACACACACATACACACGCACGCACAAAGAAACGCACACATCAACCCATCTGTACACCGGCGCAGTAGTGTTTTGGAACAACAGGATACATTCTTCATCTCCCTTACCAGTGTCTTACTGCTGCGTACAGCGCTCTCGCTCTCTCTCTCTCTCTCTCTTTCTGTTTTAAACCTTGTGACTGACCAACGGTCGTTAGAGTTTCTTAGCTCGCCTTTGGGAGGGGGAGAGTGGCGTACGTGTGTGTAGGTGTCATTCGTATACGAACGGCAACCAATTTGTACGGTACGTTTATACGACTTTTAAAAGCTTTAAGAGCAATAGAAATTCCTTCTTAACAAAAAAAAAAACATAAAAACACACTCAAACAAATCGCGCACAGCGCACAATATTGTTGTTTTTCGTTCCATTGCGCCTATCGCACCAGTAGCGGTGTGTGCAATTGGGGATGCTGCATCCCCTGTGCGTCAAACCGCATGCAACAACAACGGCGTGTCGCGCGACAAGCGTTGATCCGGGAATGGAAAACACGCATGCATATGTGTATGCCGGCAAATTGCTGGCGCAGGCGAAAATATGTGTCTATTGCCGTTCGAACCTGGAGTGGAATAGAGGGAACAAACCGATCATCATCTCCATGTCTCGTTCACACACTATAGCAACGGATACTTGCAACGTTTGGCTGCTGTGGAAACAATGCAGGATGTCACGTTTGCACGGACGGTTGCATGCGTTTACATGCGTACATGTACGCAATAGAACAAGCGCACGCACGATCTATCACGCACAATCACGCCACTGTGCGTGTGTGAGGGTATAGTTATTCTTACCGCCATCAACATTCGTTCTCTGTCTTTCCTTCGTGGTTCATTGCATGGTTCTTTACGTGTTGCTCTTATGTTTACCCACGTCTAACGGGTGCGTACTGGGTTGTTACAGTTGCTGTGTAAAAGCGAGGATTTACGAAGCCTAAATATATCTCTCCCTCCTTTAATGTGCCCTTGCTTCAACACACCTCATATATTACAAACACGAGAGAGTGTATTGAAAATTGTAGCAAATCAAAATGAAATTTAAATTTTAACAAACATCAACATTTAAGTATATTGTACCACACATATCGTATGTTATTTCAAAGATGCACGTAAACGATATGCTTATACACCGCGGGTTCATTGACCGGAAAGCATCCCTTCGGGTGAGCAGTTAAAAAAAGTCGGCCGGCTGCGTACAACCCATTGCTAGGGCACGACATAGAAACGCACCATGGGGAACATTCGTTTGCATACATTTAGGCGCACTTTAAGGTGCGTTGCGTTACAAAGCGTTAGCATGTTTGCTAGTTGATTAGTGTGCCAGTGGACAACAAAACAACAGTTACGATTACAGGCAAATAATTACGTGCTATGTACCGTTTCCATCGCTCGTATGATTCGTTTATTTCAGCAGTTTTTGTTTGATTGTAAATTATTAAATTGTAAACTCTGTCATCCTCGCTGCGCTTCCACTATGGACGGATCGTCACTTGCAACATTCTTACTCTCTCTCTATCTCTCTCTCTCCCTCCTTTTCTTACTCATCTACGGACGGATGTTGATATTTTTTTTGTGTAAATACTTATGTTTCACTATACCTACCGATCGTCAAAATACCATTCTCTTTCCCTCCTTCGTTTCCATCCTGTGTTTCCTCGCTTGCGTGAAATTCTTCCTCCAGATATAACTAAAGTAACCTACACTAAAGCTAGACATCAAGGCCCTTTCGCTGGGAGGCCTGAAGGCAACCGTGTGGATCAATACTCCCTAACATCACATCCCACCGGGCGTGATCCGATCAGGTCACGGAGCGTGTTTCACCTCGTTTGCGCGGCTTGCTGTGGAATGGCTGAGAATGCTGGAAAAGAGGGCTGGGCCGATGGGCACTACGGGAGACACAACAACGCACCCAACAGTGCGATCAGCGTAACGATCGACACGGACAAATTGGTGGCACTGTTCAGGGGCGTTTGCGTGATGCCTGTAAAAAGAAAAGAGCAAAGCGAAACGGTGGAGAGGAAGGTTGCTTTCACCGTGGACAACACAATTGGTCACTGTGTGTATACGTATGGATACGTGCGTGTGAATGTGTGTGTGAGTGCGAATTGTGAGGTAGGTACGTATCCATCTATATATATATTTCAGCATAATGTTAAAGTTGCCAATGGTAATGCTAATTGCTCTTCGCGTCACGGCACATAATGGAGATGTGGAAAGAAACAAAACAAAAAATAGCAGACGCTTATTTACCCATCTTGAATTGGATCGGCGGACTGGACATGCGGCCATCTCCTCCATTGCTGTATGCGAGAACACGTAAGTTGTACGATTTGCCTGCGGAGCATAAAATGGAAAGGTTAGCGATTAGCTTGCTTCGCCGCACGCAGCGCAGCACACGCCCTCCTTACCGGGTGTAAGATTGTCGATGTACTTCTCCAGCTTGCGCCCGACCAGCACGACCGTATCGTTGGCGCTTGACATGTCCTGATCCATCTCCCAGATGCGTATCTTGTACCCTTGTACCGGTTCCTCGTCCTGCGACGGTGCGATGTAGCGCCAGGTCACCTTGATTGTAGACGGATTGATGCCGAAGATCTGCACCGACGATGGCGGTTTCTGTGGCGCCTTGCGATACGTACGCTCGAGGTAGCGTTCGCTTTCCGGCCCTTCGCCAGCCGCATTGTACGCCATCACCTTGACAAAGTAATACGTGTCCGGCTCGAGACCGACAATGAGCGCCCATGGTCGGGTGGTGCGTGACAGATAATAAACCGAATCTTCCTCGTTGTGTTCCTTCTTCCAGTACTTGAGCTAATCAGGTGTAGGATGGTACCGAAGGGTGGGAAACGGAATATAGTAAGTAAGAGATGTACGGTGAGCATGTCGAAACACACATGCAGCCTTTATAAGCTAACAATGTGACAATTTTGCATACAAGTAAAATAAGGTTGTTTTTTGTTTTGCATTTTTTGCAAAGATATGTAGATGTGGCCATTCGATAGAAAAGAGTCGAATGGCTTAGCAGTAACCGCATTACACTTACCCGATGTCCAATCAGCTTGCCACGGATGGTTTCCCGTGTTTGCGAAACAGGCACCCACGTCACGTTTAGCGCGGTTGAGTTGAAGCTGCGTGCAATGGTTTGTTGCGGTGCCACCTGCGGCATATCTTCCGCCGAGAAGATTTCCACCGGTTCGCTGATCGGACCGGCGCCAAGATCATTCACCGCCTGTACCTTCACCTCGTACCGCGTGAAGTACTTATCGGTCGGCACGTGTAGGACCGCCTTGCCGATGTTGCCCTGCCGTTGCAGTTCCTCGCTGGCCCACTCGCGCTGTCCGTGCAGCCGGTAGAACACGCGATAGTGCACGTTGATGCTGTTCTGTTCGTTCGGCTGCAACGGATCCCAGGTGATGGTGAGATCGCCGATCTTACCACCGCCACCGCCGACGTTACGGGGCGCAATGTACGGTCGGTCCTTGTTCGTGCTGTGCTTCGGTGAGGGCAGGCTCGGCATACCGAGACCGAGATCGTTGACGGCCACGACCGCAAACTCGTACTCGCACCACGGTGTCAGATTGGTGACGGTTGCCTGCCGGCGGCCATTGTACCGGTCCGCTTCCTGGGCCACCACGTGCATCGAAACATTCGCCCACGTGCGGTTCCAGTTGGTGCGACCCAGTATGTTGTAGTAGAGGATCGGGCGCCCATTATCGTTGCCGTTCGTCCATTCGAGCAGCGCTTCCGTTTTCTTAATGTCGATCACCTTTACCGCACCCGGTGCACCGGGCGGTCCCTGGATGAGGACGGTCGCCCTTGATACGATACGGTTGACGGAAGATTTGGCAATGCACTCGTACTCGCCACCGTCCACCAGCGTGAGGTTGTGCACCTCGAGCGTGTTGTAGTGGATGCGGATGCGTGCACCGTCCGGTGCCGGTCCGGTCGGCTGCTGATGGCGACGCTGCTCATCCTCGTCGTCGTACCCGGTCAGCACCTGGCCGTTGTGCGTCCACACGAACGCAACATCCAGCAGCTGGTCGTACGTGACGTCGCATCGCATAAATAGCATTTCGCCAATCTGCTTTATCTGCTTCGGTGGCAGCTGCTCGATAAAGCGCAGCTCCTGCAGTACTATCAGCCGTGCCTTCGATTCCGCCATGCCCTGCGTGTTCGATGCGATGCACGTGTACGTACCCTCGTCGTCGCGGGACGTCGGTGAGATGTGTAGCGTCCCGGTCGGATAGATCTTCCGGTGCCCACCGCTACCGATCACATTGCCGTCCTTCTTCCATACTATCTTCGGCGTGGGGGCCGCTTCCGGTTCGCAACGGATCGTCGTGTTGCCGTTCGCAATACTATAAATTTCCGATTCGAGCGGGTGTTTCTTGAACGATGGTTTCATGCTGAGCACACGCAGCTGTGCCGCCGAGTACACGCCCTTCAGCTGGTTGGTCGCTTTGCACTGGTACATCCCGTTGTCCTCCTCCGGATCGAGGTAGTTGATCTTTAGCAGATTGTCCTGCACCGTGTATTTGTCCCGGTTGAGCCGTCCACCGCCGCCATCTTCCTCCATCAGTTCACCGTTTTTGTACCATGTGTAGTTAACGTCCGGCATTGCGTACGCTTCGCACAGGAACGATACCGTGCTCTGGTAGTCTTTGGTGCGATCGCGCAACGGTATCGTAAAGTTCGGTTCCATCTGCACGTTCAGAAAGATGCTCTGTGTGATCGATTTCTTGCCGTTTCGTGCCGTGCACAGGTACTCGCCATTATCGTTCACGGTTGCGTTCTGTATGAGCAGGACGCGGTTGTAATTCTCCAACCGCGACATCCGCGGTAGGTTACCGTTCCGGCGCGTCCAGTTGTAAGATGCGACCGGGTACCCGTACGTCATGCATTCCAGCCGCACGTCCTTCCCGGCGAGCGGTACCTTCGGGAACGCTTTCGGGAACGAGTTGGCAAAGATAAGATCCTGGTAGTGGGGGGACGGCGATACAGACAGCTCGAAAAATGGCCCGTTTCGGCCAGTATCGCTAACGGTGCTCATTACCGTGCAGGAGTAGTTCGCCCGATCCATAACTTCGAGCGAGCTGAAGTACAGCGAACCGTCGTGGCTGACGAACACGCGCTGATCCTCGTAGACAAAGTTCGGGAAGTAGTTTCGGGACCAGTAAAACTTCACGTCCGGGTAGTGCTGCGGTTCCTCGCACACCAACGCCTTGCCCCAATTTTCCTCGCCCTTCTCCGGGGCACGCTGCAGATTGAACTCGAGTATGTAGCCAAAGTTAAGTTGAACGCTTTCGGAGATCACCTTGCCGTAGCTGTTCTGGGCAGTACAGTGGTACGTGCCCTGGTCCAGATTTTGGGAAGGTCGGTGTATGATGAGATTGCCACCGCTGACCGTGTGTCGCGCGTTTTTCAGTGGGTCGATTTGAATGACGGTTAGGTTGTCCTTTACGTACTCCTCTTTGTACCAGCTGTAGCGGGGCGTAGGATACCCGCCCGCCAGGCAGCTCAGTGTGACGTCACGAGTTATACTTGCCTTGCCCGTGTCGTACGTCGTGTCAACTGGCTGCCGAATGAAGTAAGGGCCGCGTGGAATACGTTCCACATCCGTCTGCTCCAGCCCATAGTCAAACTGTCGCCGATCTTCAAGCATCGTGTTCAGGTTATCCGCACTATATAGTGTGCGGGACTCGCAGATGAACAGGTACTGCTCCTCGCCCGTCACCGGATAGAATTGCCATTTCTCCTTATGCATATTAAAGCCGAGCACGAGGTAGTTGCGGTTGCGGTATCGTTCCGACTGATAAAACCGCCTCGGATCGTCTCCATCTTCCTGCTCAATCGTGTTCCGTACGTTTGCACCCTCGAAGTACGATTGAAACTCGTCGTTCGTGTCCGAGCTGAGCAGCTCGTAGTTGATCGCATCCTCGATCGCAATCAGTTGGCTCTTGTCCGCGTTCACCCAGTTACCGGGCGATACCTGGCGCGCCGATACGTAGTACCGATTCAGCTTGCTCACATCCCGATCGAGCAGCTTCACCACGAATGAATGCTTCTCGATCGTATCCACGCTAGCCAGTTCACCCTGGTACGCCTGGCAGATCTTCTGCGCTGCGTACCAGCTCTTGCGCGGCGACTTGTGCACCCGCAGACAGGTGCCCCGGAATGCGGTCCAGTGCTCCGGGCAGAAGTAATCTTCCGCAGTGCGCAGATCGCCCGTCCTCAAGAAGATATCGTCAACGTTGTTGGGCGTGCGCTGCTGCTGGAGTAGGTAGTCATCAGGTTCATCGTAGAAGGGATTGTTTCCGCTGCGCAGCAAACCGCTTCCCTGCTGGCCAACAACCAGCTGCATCACGGCACCGATCAGTACGATCCGTAGAAGTGGGTGAAATAAAGGTGCCATGGTTCTGTGCGCATCCAGCCAACCATTGGGAACACTTTCGGGCGCGGTAATATACAAAACACTCGCGCGAATGGCTTTGTGATGTTGCGACTCACTGTAATGCTATTTGCTGGGTGTGGTTTCACCGTTAATTGTTGTTTCCATTACCGCTTGGAAAGGTAAGCTCACATACATCTTTAACAAGATGCCATATTGTTTATTCCGAATTTGACAGCTTGGATGACATTTCCCAACAAAAACGGGTTTAAAAATAATTTTTCACAGGAATATGCTTTCTTTATTCGAAAACTGAATTTTTGCAATAAAATCAAACATACTTAAGCAGAATAACTTTTTTACTTGTAGAAACTAGGTTTAATTGGAATAGCTCGTAAAGCATATTTCATTTCTTGTGTTCTTTTTAGATTCTTTTCAACGGCTTACATAGCTTCGTTGTAACGGCGTTATATCATTCCAACGTTCAGGCAATGTTTCTTATCTTATGATGATGAAATGTTCTTTTGTTTTATCGCAATGTGTTTTGTTAAAGTTACAAAATTGTATTCCACAAAATCCTAGAATGTTTGTACATTTTTATAAGCTCTGCGTAAAACGCAATGAGAATATAAAATAATTTGATCGGTGACTGACAGCTGTCTGAGCGAAATGAAATGACAAGAGCGGGGGAAATTATTTGTGCCTTTATCCATTATTAAATAGTCGTTACGCTAATTGGATGCTTTTTTTCTCAAACAGAATATCAATATTGTGAATGTGTAAAAAAAATCTTCAGCTAGGACGAATTACGGCAAATTGAATCCACGAAACATCAATGAAGTGAGAAAAATGATGTCCTATTGATGACACTGTGCAGGTACGGTTTAACACGAAAATGTCAGATTTCATTCTCGCGCGTTGAAATACAACTTCCCAGTGTGCCTTGCTGCGTAGAGGAGGAAGAAGCTTCCAGAACGATCGAACCATATAATGGTTGAGCGTACATCGCGGCAGCACTAGATAGAAAAATCGACAAATAATCTATCGTTAGGTTAGTCACTGTATTACTCTTGTAGTGTAAGTGTAAAGGAATTTGCCAGCAAGCCAGTGCGGTTACCAGCTTCGTATAGCTACGAATCAAGGCACCGGTCTAACTAAGCACGGACAGTAGTAGGTAAGTGGAATGTCGGTAGGCACAATGCCTCCTAGATAACAGCACGGAAGTGCAGATTGAATGTCTTTGAACACGAGGCCAAACAGACATTGGTGCACGCCATATCGTGACAAATAGTTGCTTTTTTTTCTTTTGTCGTCAAGGCGGGAGAATTTTTGCCGAAGAAAAATCTGCCATGCTGTAAGCACCTTATTTGTAAGCATAATGTACGGTAAATTTACTTCTACTTGGAGTCCCAGCAAAGATGCATGTGTTGTATGCGGTTTTTGCTTGAATTAACGTAGATAGTTCGTATGGTTTACCTAGCGTATGTCGCCTATAGCCAGAAAGAGAGTCCATTTTGCATTGCAAACGTACCGTCGAACATTCGCGAATGAAGTGGCGCTGCTTCCGCATTAGCCGAGTGTATCGCTCCATAATTGTTTCTTAAATGTTGTGGTCCAATCTGGCTCAGTTAATCTGTCTTGGGAACGCACCAGTGACATGCAACGGGCACCGGTCGATGTGTAAATTCGATCTACCGAGAGGTCAGCGTGCGCTCGAGCGAACTCGGGAGTGATCGAACATGGATAAAAGCATCCTAGCGTAGCGGGTATAAGCGATGTAACAAGTTTCACACGTTCTTGTATTATGTTGTAACTGCAACGAAACATAAAATTAATTGTGACTCACTTTCTAAACGCGTTTTATCTCCCTATATTCGTTTCTTCACCAACAGTGCAACAGTACTGATAATACAGCAACACAATGGTATTTGAGACGGCATTCTACGACATTTTGGGCGTACAGCCCAGTTGCACGCCGGAAGAGCTAAAGCGAGCTTACCGAAAACTGGCACTCAAGTTTCATCCGGACAAGAACCCGAACGAGGGGGAAAAATTTAAGCAAATCTCCATGGCGTACGAGGTACTGTCCGATCCGGAGAAAAAAGCCATCTATGATGAAGGTGGTGAGGCTGCTATCAAGCAGGGAACCGGTGGTGGAGGTGGTGGCTTCCACAGCCCGATGGATATTTTCCACATGTTCTTTAACGGAGGCTTTGGCGGAGGACGGTAAGTGTGTGCGGGCGTGTATTTTGTTTCAATGAGGTATTCGAACTTGCAGTACATGAAATGATTGTTTGTTTTTTTAGACCAAGCGAGCGGAAAACAACGAACATAATACATACGCTGGGCGTCACACTAGAGGAGATATACACTGGAACAAAGCGTAAGCTGGTACTGCAGAAGAACGTTATCTGCGAAACATGCGAGGGTATCGGTGGGAATCGGGGTGCATCACAGAAATGCGCAGCTTGTCGGGGGACGGGTGTGATAACGAAAGTACAGAAAATCGCCCCAGGGCTGGTGAAACAGTTCGAGGAACGGTGCCGGAATTGTCGCGGGCTGGGTGAAACGATCGACGACAAGGACCGCTGCAAGGAGTGCAACGGTCGCAAAACGGTGCGAATGCGCAAAGTGCTGGAGGTGGAGGTGTTCAAGGGCATGATGGACGGACAGCGGATCGTGCTGAAGGGCGAAGGTGACCAGGAGCCGAACCACAGGCCGGGCGACATTGTACTAGTGTTGGAGGAGAAACCGCACCAGATATTTAAGCGCGAAATGCAGGATCTGCTAACGCAAGTGGAGCTGCACTTGTCGGAAGCGCTGTGTGGGTTCCGGAAGGTGATTAAAACACTGGACGGGCGTGATATTGTCATCCATACGTATCCGGGCGAGGTGGTGAAGCATTTGTCATCCAAGTACGTGCTGGGTGAGGGTATGCCGATACTGGACATGCCGACACATAAAGGACGGCTGATGATACAGTTCTTGGTCAAGTTTCCGGACTCGCTGCCGCAGGAGGTAGTGCCTGAAATTCGCAAATGTCTTACAGACCGGCCGCCGGTTTCGGAAGCAATTCCTGAGGATTGCGAGGAGGTTGACATGGTGAGTGTGCTAGTGAGTAGTTTAGTTAGTATTTTCGGTTGCATTGCTTCGGCTTTTGGTTCATTATTTATATCCCAATGTGCATGTATACTGGTTAAAAAATGCGAAACAAAAAAGGTAAACATACCCTGTTTAGTTTTTTGGTCTCAGTATCATGCGTAGAATATCAATTCGGCAGGTTTCTACAATCGACTCAAGTTTTTTTTTTAATTTTCACCTCTGCTAAATTATTAGCGTATTAAATGAAATTTAATGTATCAATCTATGGGGAACTGTAAAATGGAGAATAGATTGCACATATGGCGAGCGACACAACGCATATAATTTCGTGTCGAAAACACCACTACTGTCAAGGTGGTTAGTAATTGTGTTAGCTCACAATAATTATTATTGATTTG
>CM032179.1:9944747-10017364 GCA_018908115.1 Anopheles rivulorum
AGATATTGCCTGACACAAAATACGAAACGGCGAAAAGCAAGCTGGTTCATAATTGAAATAACAATAATAAGATCATTTTAATCTAGCATAATAGGCCCACATTTCACATCATATTCGTCTCCCTTATTTTACAGATGGATTTAACAGAGGAGCAATACCAAACAATGAACGATGACGGCGAGGATAGTCAAGATTCGGGCAGGATGCCTGGCAGCCACGGAGGCGAACGTGTACACATGCCGGCTTGCAACTCGAGTTAAAACCCACAATCAGTTATTTTTTATTATATCCACTATAGCGAATATATAATATAGATGTTTTGTAAGGTAGGGGAGAGACTGTAATAAGATGAATGCAGCCAGTTGTGCAGTATAGCGAGTGGAATAATTTGATAATTCAAGTTTCGTTTTGGTACGTACGATGGAAGAAAGCGTTTGGTTTTAGTTATACGCTTTATTTGTTTCATGGTAGTATTGCTTTCTATGTATTTGACGCAGAAAAAAACCTTAAACGTTCAACAAATAATGAAAAATGAACTTTAGCTGCCTGCGCGCATACACACGTATCGGGCGACTAAGCTGATGTGTGTTGTAAATAATTGCACTTTAAAGCTGGCAATTGTATTGTATGAGCCAACAGGAAAGGCGAGGTAGCAAAATTTAGACTAGGCTGTTCCCCTAGGCTCCCAGCACACCAAGGCCCATTGTATCAAGCGCAAGAAAAGACACTGCCCTGGAAACCCCAGTACGCGTAGAAACGGTTCTAGAAAGGAATGGAGATGCAAGTGTTGCAGCAATCGTGGCTGCAATTCCAAGACGCGCACCGCTCATACTAGTTTACGGTCAGTTGCAGGCAGCTACGAGTTAGTGATAGCTTTTTTTAAAAATTTAATTCAGCTGAAAAATAATCTGTCGTCATTTTGTTCCTAAACAAGCAACCGGACCGTGAAAATGTTGTGCTAGTTTTTCTTTCCATAAATTTCTTTAAATTTTTTCATATTGCTAAATTTCTTTTTGTTCTTAGTGACGAAAACTAAAACAATCAATTAATTTAATTGGGGGCGGGCCCGGTGGGTGTATTTGGCATTGGTGTTAGTTCCCACACGATCGAACCGGTGCAAAATCCCATTCGAGCCGTCCCTCCGTAGCAAGGACTGTCTAATAGTCCTTTTCTTATACGCCTAGGCCCGTTCTAACATAGTGAAAAAAAAAGGTTAATCATTTTTGCGCTCTACGAATTGCTAACTATACTGGTCAATCCGAATTCTAAATGAATTTTTTAAATAAGTATTTTACACCGTGTTTACGTTTTGCAACTGATCAACATAACAATGCAAGCTCCTTACCGCTAGCCCGTTAGGTATTCAGTGTAAGTTAAGCAGTGAAGTGAAGGAAGTGGGAAAGGAGGATTATGTGTAGGGGCAGGGTGCGTAACAGAAAGCTGTGCAAGGATAAGAGATCTTTCAGGGAAGTATACCATTAAGATAGGGACGTACGAGAACGGTACGAAAACAAAAAGGAAGGATGCATTTCGGAAACGCATCAGCGACCTATGGCAGTTATGCAATGCAGTAACCACACGTTAAGACCAAATTTGTCCATGGTATGATGGTACCCGTTTAGTTGTGAGTTGGAAATTTCAACCCACTAGACATCAACAACTGGCCGGCCCGGCTGGCTTATAGCAGACATGCACAGCGTGCTCGCATAACGAAACAAGCTCTATCAGCGTGTAGTTAATGTGGATTTTGTTGTTGTTGTTGAGGAAATTATTTGGCCTTGTTTCACGTCATTTTTTCTTCTGCTAAATTATACGGCGTTACCGAGATGAACGTGGGGGTTACAAATCGACGGTGCAACAAGTGCTGCTATTATTTAGTAACAACTGAGATATATCCTGCACGGTACAAGTGTTCGAAATAAATGTCTGACAATGCATCTTCTTACGTGTGTTTGGCGTTTATTTGCTGCAAGTGATTCCTTGCCGTGCCCGGCGGGTGGTGTACGTTAGTGATGGGTTCTCGGAACCGCATC
Organism: Anopheles rivulorum; assembly: GCA_018908115.1. Classification (NCBI taxonomy): domain Eukaryota; kingdom Metazoa; phylum Arthropoda; class Insecta; order Diptera; family Culicidae; genus Anopheles; species Anopheles rivulorum. Next base: position 9,946,781 of record CM032179.1, read on the forward strand.
CACGGCTCCGAACCGCTTCCGAGCATTTTGACTCCGGCTCCGATTCCGGCTAAGTCAAAACCACGATTCCGCCTGGAGCCGTCCGGAGCCGTCCGGAGCCGTCTGGAGCCGTCGGAGCTAGGATAGGATAATAAAGGATACTTTACTAAATGCATTATAGCAAATTTTTATTAAAGTATACTTCAATTTTACATAGATTGCCCATTTTTTATACTTACTCCAATTGTGATATTTTTAATGTACTTGCACAATGTTACTTTATAACAATAGTAAATTCAAGAGTAAAGAGAAAACTTTGTTAATAAATAAATAATTTAATTATTTATTTAATTTAATTTTGTTTTTTTTTTTTATTCATGAAGAACGGCCAGGCCGTATTGCTTAATTTAATTTTGTTAAAAAATAAACATTCGTTATTTTTTGCCTCTTCCAGCGTCAATGCCATGTGAACGTTTTTTTTCAAAAACGGGTAACATATTAACTGAAAAGAGAAACAGGCTTACATCCAAGAAATTGGAGGAAAATATATTTGTACAACACAATTACAGTGAAATCTCTTAATACACGTTACTTGGTGTTCGAAATAAAAAATGATTTATTGAAGAGGCAAAAAATAACGAATGTTTATTTATTAACAAAATTATACATAAAAAGTTTAGTTTTCTCTTTACTCTTATATTTACTATTGTTATAAAGTAACATTGTGCAAGTACATTAAAAATATCACAAGTGGAGTAAGTATAAAAAATGGGCAATCTATGTAAAATTGAAGTATACTTTAATAAAAATTTGGTATAATGCATTTAGTAAAGTATCCTTTATTATCCTATCCTAGCTCCGACGGCTCCGGACGGCTCCGGCGGCTCCGGCGGCTCCGGCTGCCGACTGGCGGCTCCGGATGGTTCCGGACGGTTCCGGACGGCTCCGGACGGCTCCAAACGGCTCTGGACGGCTCCGACGGTTCCAAACGGCTCCGAACTGGGAGTATTGCACCTACCTTCCGGAATCGCTTCCGAAAATAGAGGAGTCATTCGGAAGCGATTCCGCTTTTTTGTCGAATTTACCCATCACTAATGTACGTTCAAATTGAGTTTTTTTGTGCCTTTTTTTCTCTCACCCGAAGCTCTGCTTCATCGCCCAACAGCTGAGGCGCAATTTCTTTAGCAATCGTTTTTCTCAATCAAACACACAATGGTGAAAAAAAGAGCAAGGAAAACCCCCGGGGTGTTTGTTTTTTTTGTTTGTTTTTTTTTCTTCAATAATAGCTATTTTTCTCAACATATGTACAGTACACGTCATATCAAAATGTTCTATGTACAAATGATACGCAACGCGTAGTAATTTCTGTAATTTTTTCGTCCACACCTGTCTGTCCCTCTCCGGCCCCGTGTCCACCCGGTGTTTGTGTGTTGTCTTGGTTGGCCGGGAATGACGCCGAGTAATCCGGAGACGAATGTGTTTCGTATGTGTGTGTGTGTGTGTGTGTTATGTGGGTGTGTGTGTGATCTGTGTAAAAGCGCCACTTATGCGCGCTTGCAGGTTGTTCTGCTGTTTTTCCCCATTCTAGTTTTTCTTCCTCTTTTGGTTGTTGTTGTTGATTTTATATCTTATGCTGGCAAAAAACCCCTTTGCTTTTGTTTTTAATTATTATTATTTGTTTTTTGCTTGGCGCGTCACCACTTGTGATCCGAAAACTGCACTGGCAAACACTTTCACTATACGTGTTTTCTTCTGCTTCTGCTTATTCTTCTGCTACTACGTCTTATTCATTTACTTCTTCTCGCTTGTATTGTTCTGCTTTGTTTGCAATTTTACTGAGTAATGACTTGGTTTTTCTTCCTTAGCTTTGCTGTCTCCCACCGCTCTGCACCGCACTTTCGCTCTTGTTTCCTTCGTTTCGTTATTAAGTTTAAAAAAATAATTTAATATAACATGTTTGCTGGTTTTTTTTTTTCAGCTGCTGGTTGCATCAGCTGCTCCAATTTCTTTTCTGCTGTTGCTGTTGTTGTTGTTGTTGTTGTTGCATACGCAAGACAGCTTCTTTCCTTCCCTCTTCCATTGTTGCTGCCCCCTCCCCTGTTACCTTTTTGTTTGTCTAGCCCCTTTATAGCAGCTTCGCGTCTCCGTTTTGCTTGGGTTTTAATGCTTATGTTCTAAAAATTTTCAACGAGTAAACAGAATGTTTTTTTTTCTACTACGGTGTAACCTGGGCTCCCTGCTCTGCTTGTGGTTTTGCTTTTTCGCTTTTTTGTTTTTTTGTTTGTTTGTTTGTTTTTTTGTTTAACGTTTTGTTCTTCACCACCACCCCTCACTCGTACTGCTGCAGCTTGATCGTTAATTGTTTTTGTTTTTTTGCATCTTGTAACATGTGTGTGCTTGCTTGGGTGGTGTGGTGGTGTGTGTGGTTTTTGTTTCTTTCCCCCCATCACGCGATGACGGCAACAGCACTTTTCTCTCTCTCTCTCTCTCTTCACATTCCACCCAACTCCTTCCGTGCTTCCCCCTTTTTCGTAATAAGGGCTGAGGGGGTGAGAGGAGGAGGGGGAAGAGGGGGCGGAAGGGCAGGGTGCTGGATGTGGAACTAGGCAACCGGACATGTTGTTTTTAGCTCACTACCGGTGTGCGGCATACACACATGCGCGGAAGTCATTTCCTCTTCCGTGTCCGCGTGCGCGTGTAGACAGTTTGTGAATGTCGGTAGTGCACGGTTGCGTGATGGTTTCAACCGTACATCAGCGTGAAACGTATGAACGCAACCATGCACCACAGCGACGCACACACACGCTCACACGCACGCACACATGTATAGGCGCAGTGTGGCGGCAGTTGCGTCACCGCATGTCCGCATCCGCCGAATAGCAACCTCTCTCGCCCAGCCGAAAGGATTTACAGCTGGTACCACTTCTTATCCTTATACTTGTTCATCAGCAGATGGGCGGAGCTGGAGAACTGTTGCGCCTCGCTCGCCATCCGCTCGGTGCGCTCCTCCAGCTGGCTCAGCTTGTCACCGCGCTCGAGCATCAGCTGGTGCGCCTTGCCGATCTCCGACGTGACCGACGTCGTCCGGGCGTTCAGCTCCTGGATGTTGGCGTTCGGGCCGGGAATGTGTTTCGCCACCGACCGGTTCGCCTTGCCGCTCGATTCACCAACTAAAGGGTACAGATGTGTCGCAAGTATTCGTGTATTAGTAGTAGTAGCAGCAGCAGCAGCAGCATCACGTGCTTTACTTACACAACTCCTCTCGGTCGAGGTTGCGCATGCCTCCGCCGAACAGTCCTTTAAAGAAGCTTTCCTTCGGTGCTTCCGGCATTTCATGAGGTACGTAAAGATCGCCAAGCATATTGTTGTATTGGTGGCTGCGTAAGACACAAGACGCGCGTTAGTGAACGTTACCCCGCTCAACCCACCCACCAAAACAACCTTCCCGCCCAGCAACCTGGACTCACCTGAATTCTTGGCAAACGGTAAATTTTTGGATTTCGGTGGGTGTGGCTAGATACAATCCGTGGCCCTTGTTACTAAAGCTAAACGTCCGTGAAATCCTGCGGAAGACAAAAATCGGGGAAACGTTTCGGCGCGTTTTGCAAAACAGGCGAACACACCAGACAGAAAGTGAGAGCGAGAGAGAGAGAGAGAGAGAAAGAGAGAGATTGGAAAAAGAATGGAAAGGAAAATAATGCATAGCTTTAGTGGCAGTGGCAAATACAAACATTGGCTGCATGGATAGTGGATGAGTTAGTTTGCGTTGCAGCAATGTTTTGCATAAGATTATTTTTACACCTCTCTACTCGTGCAATCTGCAAAAACCCGATCAAGGCCAGCATGCTTGGTTCGTGTAGAGATGTTATTAGGCGAGGCAGATCTGGCTACGTGTGACATTGTCGGTGGTTTCGGCACCGTACGAATGAATTGCCCACCTCAAAAAAAAAAACAACACCCACCCACCCACATGTATAGCCCAAACCAACTAACCACCAACGAAAATTAAAAAACCACCCCCCCTAACCACCAACCAACCCTTTGGTATGTATCCCGTTCGAAGAAACGATATCGCATTTACACATTTGACGACGAGGAAGAAGAAGAAGAAGAAGCAAAAACAACAAACAAAAGCGAAACCAGTTTCGCAAAACGTTTTGTTTGGCCGTTTTGTTTTTCTTTTCTTTCGTTTGCACTTTTTTAAGGCCGTACCGCCGTACGGTATCGGGAATGCCGTCGTTGGCGTTGGCAAAGCATCACTTACACATTCGAATCTTCATTGACTATAAGTTGTTGCCCCCAAATGGACAGCATTGGATCCACCACGCCCTGTTTACACTTGGTTTGGAAACTGTGTGTGAAGAGAACGAGTTATTTAGCTTGAAAGGTGTACGTGTGTGTGTGTGTTGTGCGTGCGAGGTGTGTGTTGTGAGTATGGGCGAGTATAGGAGATGTTTGGTTGCACCGTAGACAAGTGTGGTATGGTGTCAATTGTGCAATGTGTTTGTAGTAAGCGAACATGGTATGGTGAGATGAAGGGTGTGCGTGTGAGTGTTACATCTTGCAGCACCGTGCCGTGCCGTGCCGTGCCCGTGTACTGTTTCTGTAGGTTAGCTTCCAGTGCGCAAGGACACTCGGACGGCACTGTATGGCTGGTGTAGTGGTGCGTTGCTCACTACCACATACCTTAGATCGGCCAATGGAAGAAAATCAACTTCGAGCAGCGGCTTCAGGCTGGGCAGCGTAAACACCATCAGATGCCCGTTCGAAGCGTAGCATATCAGACAGACGCTATCTGCAAAGGGATGAAAAACCGTTTTTTTTTTCAATTGTTGTTGTTTCAAAGGTTAGGCCCTACCTACGGCTTTCCCCGCCACAGAGCGGTGCAATTACCTTTCATGCTAATGATTTCTGCCTTTACGATAAAATCGAAATCGACCAGCTTCTTCCGGTAGACGCAGTTTTGGCTGGGTAGCGCAAACACGCCCGCCTGCTTCTCGCTCGCGATCGCGATAAATTGCCGATCGCACAAACCGTCCGGGTTGGTTGGGCTCATCTTGGTGGATGATGTCTTGGTTGGCGTTCCTGTAAAAAGCATAAAGCCATCGAAAGGTGTACAAACAGGGTTTGGTGCTGTGAGGCAAATACGTACGTTCCCGCTTTTCCTTGCCGTCCTTGGAATCTTCGCGCCAGCTCTCGAACGAGTACGGAATGAGTGCGCCGTTACAGTCGAGCAGCGACATCGACAGGATGGACCCCTTTAGCCGGAACATGGCTCCTGCGAATGGGCAAATGCATTGGACAAATGGACGATCAACCTGTGCAGGTGCCAGCTGGCGGTCCACGCTCATGTAAAGCAAACACAACAAACTTACCGGTTGGTGCCGACTGGACCACGCTCGCTTTTCTCAGATCGTTCTCCGGAATGGATAGAGAGATGGTTAGGATCGATCCTAAACTGGTTCCTAACCATGCAGTAGGCAACGCCATTGAGGGATCTAGAATGGAGCGCGTTGGAAAAAAAATAAAATAAAGAACGATCGCGCAACGTAAAATGTGGCTTTGCGCCGCCCAACTTACCGCTTTTTTTTACATAACTATCGGCAAAAGCCAAACAAGTCACAGCCTCCATTGCATTATTTTCTAAGCTTGACATAGAAGATGAACGAGATCTCGAGAATGAGTTATCCAATTTATCTGCGAACAGAGAAAGGGAAAACCGCCACCCGATGGCCCGAATGTGTTTTACGGGGGAAGGGTTTTTGGGTCGTACGTTAGGCACATTTGCTTATAGGCTTGATCTTACTCCCGCTTTCCACAAGAAAAACGAAATATTGGTGATTGGTAAACATAGTGTAGGGGGGAGAGGGGGAGGGGGGGGAGTGTAGGAGTGGGGCGGCGTACTAAAACTAAAACCGAGGAAAGCGGTGCCGAGAGAAACAAACCAAACTAAATCAGCACTAAAAGGGCCGAAAGATAACTTTGCCATGCGTGATCGAACACGGGCCCCGCAAGGTATGCAATGCGCATGGCAAATTTATCTTTTTACCACCACATACAGCTCCCTTACAGGCGATGCTCGTGGGGAACTCGTATGGAACGCAACTAGTAGCGAACTGGAATGCATAAAACATTTTCATTTCAGTTGCTATATCGCAAACAAAGCTACCATCTATTGAAGAAAGAAGGGTTGCAAACGTTTACGTAACAACAAGAACCAAACTACACTGCTAATTTAAAAGAAGAAAAAAAAAACAAAAACATAAAACCCACAAAACAAATAATTGTGCAGTCAAAAGGAAGAAGATCAATAGGGTGGAGAGAGAGATAAAAAAAAAACAAATAAACGAGAGAACGAACAATGAAAGGATACTCTGAAAGTGATTTGAATAGTGTGGGATCACTGAGAGTGTGTGTGGAAGGTGGTGCTAAACGAAAAAAAATGAAGGAAAAGTAAATTTGTTTTACAGCTAAAAACGAATGTCAACTCTGATTCAGGAGCTTGACTCAAAATGAGTCTTTAAACCAAATGAATCACTCAGAATCTCTATGCATAAATCATGAGTCTTGGATGATTCTTAAATCTTTGGAGATTCATTACCCAGCAAAACGACTCCTCTAAAAAGCTTCATTAGGCAGAACACTACACTGAAAATTTTCAACGAACTAACTAATAGTGGTGTTGGTGAAACAAGTGAAACTTGGGTGTGTGTGCGTGTGTGTTTAAGTGCCGTACTTAAACAGTAAATTTGTGGAACATTTGTGGTAACAGGAGCAGTGGAATAGAGAAAGAGACAAAACAACACAACAGCAACAAAGCACGAAGCTAACAAACACAAAGACAAAAACAAAAACAAACAGCAAAGAAGAAACTGAACCGAAAACAAATTGTGTGCGGAATGTGTATGCAGAACTTTTGGGATGGGCACCTTGCGATCGTGATTTCCTGACCGAGTCTGTCAGACCCGTTATTGTCGTGGATCCGCTTCCAGCTCCAGTGCGCTTGCTCGGACTTCCGGCACTTGATATGCTCATGCCTCGCTCGTACATCGACAGCGGCATGTTCGAGTTGACCGCGTTCGGTGTCGTCGCGGAGCTGGACGTGGTGCCGCTTCCGATGCCGCCACCGCCGCCACTGCCGCTGCCACCGCCGCCGCCGCCGCCGCCGCCACCACCGCTGCTGCTGCCACCACCGGCGCCACCTCCACTGCCGCTGCCACTGCCGCCACCGACGAGCCCATTTATCTGTATGGGTGAAGTTAATGCAAGGAGCGTAGCGGTAGGAAGTATGGAAGATAGGGTAGGTGGTAGAGTTGTGTGTGTGTGTGTGTGTGTTTGTGAGCGTTTTTGTTGTTGTTGGTTGTTGGGCGGGGGGGTGTTGGGAAGGCGAAAGATAACGGGAATGGTAAATGGCGAGAGAGCAGAATATGATATATGAGGCATTTGGCACCAGAAACAACTGATTGCTACTGAGACGTTTAGTGTCTCCACACACTAGCCGCTGGCTGGCAGCGACCTACCATACTATGGTTACTACAGACATAGTCCCAAACCACACCCCCCCCCACCCGCACCCACCCCCCCATCCCCCGGGAGGATAAGAGTAGGAGTCCCAGAATGAAGTACCAAATCAACGACCGACAGAGACACAGAGCGACAGACGCTGACGAACCCCAAACAGGACCAACCTACTACCACTCTCGACTGCTGCTGGTTGACCCGTGGTGTGTTTCTGCCTGTGTGCGTGTGTATGTGGGACATGTATGTATCGGTGTGCGAAGAAACCTTAGCGTAGCAGCTCGCGAAGTTACCTAGCCCGCCAACAACAACACGACGACACTAATCGGCCGATCGGCGAGATGAAGAAGTCGCGGAACAAATGTTCAACCGGAGCAAGTAGCAAACGGGAAACACGCTCAACGAACAATGTCCTGACATTGACGGGATGGGTGGGCTGGGCGGGATGGAGGTAGGAAGGTTGAAGGGGTAGTAGGTATGAGAATGGGGTGTGATGCGCATGAGATACGCGCGATGCTATTACGGTGAAACGGTGGACCGCAGGGGACCCACAACAAAATGCTAGTAGTGAGACCGAGATGGTTAGCATACCCGGTCGGGCACGGTACTTACTCAAACTCCGCAGCCACTTCGGCAGTGGGAGGGATTCTATGAAAGATTTCTTGGCACACCGTGCCGTCGCCGTTGCCTCGTCGAAGGGTGGTGCTTGCGCCTGCGCCAGTACCGGCGGACCCGTCACCCCAGCCACCGCCACCATCACCGGCGGCGGTGGCTCCTCGGCGCAACCATAGTCCGGCATGATAGTGTCCGGTTCCCTTCTCACGGTGTTGCTGGTGATGGCGGCACCACTAGGCGCACAGGTAGCGAAGGAGGAGGAAGACGGGACGGCCGGACAGGGTACCGAGGGACCCGCCGTTTCGCCCACCGGGCCGACCATCTGTTCCGGTCGTGCCGGCTCAACGTGGCTGAGCTGAAGGCAAATAGATAACTTGGTTGGTCGGATAAATTGTCGTCATCATCTCTATCGTTTCCACACACGTTTCCCCCTCCCCCTACACACACATACACACACACTCACATATAGGTGTTGTTGGTTTTTTTTTTGTTCTACCGGCCCCCAAAAAGCACGCACCTGCCTCACCCGTAGTGGCAGAGAGAGAGAGAGAGATAGAGGGAGAGAGAGGTTAGTGGCTACTACGATGGAAGTTTTGCTGATAGTACATGTATAGTCTAATTGGAGCACGTAGCGTTGTACGAGACTATGTTAAAGGGAATCGCAAAAAAAAAAAAACCAAAGATCAAACAAACAAACGAGGGAAAACAAGGACACGATACAAACAAACGGCGCACGACTAGGTTTGGGGCTTGGGTAACAAAAAGACGAAACGCAAAATTTGAAAGTAAACGCAACACACGGAAGGAAAATGGTGGATTTTTGGTGCGTGTTTACTACCGGGCGCTCTAGTAGCACACGACGCCACGCGTGACACTGCCGTGTGACAACACCTGCTAACAAACACATTTCTACGGTATGCGCATTACGTCCAATTACGACTCTAAACGTACTCTTTCCGCTGCTGTACATGTTTCTTCAATGGTGCGTTTGTTCAACACTCTATAGTTTGTACAGTGAACGTGTCGTGTTCAGCTAGGAACAGCGCGCGCGCGCGAGAGAGAGAGAGATAGAGAGTGGGAGAGAAAGATAGGGAGGAGATGAACAGCACCCCAGAGGGCGTCGCAGGCTAAGAAGACAGCGCACAGGTGCTTCTTCCATCTCCTCCGGAACAATTTTGAACATTGTTTAACGTGCACGTATTTCATCTTATATTTTAGACTGAGCAGCAACACGTCAGACGTTTGAGACGTCTAACGTTTGTGCGTTAGAGCTCTTGTTCTCAGGAATTGTAATAGGCTGCGCAAAACACCTGAACCCGATTAGCGAGAGTCGCCTGCCCGTAGCCTTGCGTTTGGAGTTGACGAGAAGGGATGTCCGTGCGGAGTTACGCAGTGAATTTTCACCCCTCAAAACAAAACTAAAAACGGACTTTGGTAGTTCTAGTTTCAGCAGATGATGGCGCTTGTTCTACAACTAGCCGAATACGACCGAACGGATGTAAGGCCGATGGTTTAGAGAACGAACAAACCTAAACGATGGTGATGTGGTGGTGGTAGTCTAGGCGTATCCTTGCTTCTTAGACACTTATAGCATCCGCATCTAAAGCAGCAAACATGACACTGGTGCAGGCGATGAAGGCACTCGTTCCCCGCGCTTGTTAATGTACATGCAACCCAACCCCCCGCCCAGCCCCAACCCTACCCCTTCCGCTTACTCGTCATCCGCGAACGTGCATGAAGAGGTGAATATGTGCGTATGTGTGTGTGTGTGTGTGTGAACCGCGTGTGAACAAGGATGAGATGAGCGAGTGGTGAGCGATTCGAACGCTCCACGCCGGAACTAGGCTGTAAGTGTTGATGAGGAGCGAACGATCAGCGGTACTATGCCCTTGCTCCGTCGAATGTGAGAAGGTATTGGATGAGCCCCCACTGGGAGGTTAGTTAGAGGAGGTTAGGTAAACGCTAGTATTTTTTGGTTTTGGTACGGTATCGAATCATAGAGGTCCGTTCGGTTCTCTGCTCCCCCTTCTCGCGTGTGAAGGAAAACAAACTTCTGTACAAGTAACGCGTTACACACATACATACACACACATACACATATTTATATATATATATATATATATATATCCGCACGCGCACACACACGTACATGGTGTCCCCGAACGGACTACCGAATGGATTGCATTGCATATAGTACAGGAGCTATTGCTTTGTTGGCGTGTCTGTGTATGTGTACGTTTGCGTCTATATGTTGGAGGTTAGTTGCGCGAAGTCGGTTGGCTGTTACGTATTGTTAACCCGGTCGTACCTGATCTATACTAGGGGAACGCAATGAATCGTCCTTCGATTGACTATTTTCCAAACGCTTCGGACTTCGGGGCGTCCGCGAGTACGGGTCCTGCGCGCCATAGATTTCCTGGGTGCACAGGTTCAGCACGCACGTTTTCTTCACAATATCCACTATCGTTAAGCCGTACTCGTTGCCGTACGCCATGCTGAAATGCGGAAGCGAAAAGACGGGAAGGTCAAACACACGAAGCTGCGCAGGTGGTAACACAGGCGCCAAAAGCAACAGCATCCTTACAGTCCGTAGTTGGAGTTGATGGTGAGCGCAGTTATCTGCACACTGCCGCACGCCCACGACGGAACGCATACCAGCTGAGCTTGAAACCCGGGCGGTTTTCGCTGTGGTCCAGTTTTCACCTTCAATAAACTGCAGTTCTGTAAGGGAGTGAGGGAAAAAAAAGAGAGGATCAACAAAGGATGTTCTGGTACGGTGCAGATCCACGTACTTGGGAGGAGCGCAATCAATCGAACCTACCTTCTTATCGCTCTCGGTTGAGTCAACGGTTTTTGGCAGTGTTTTAGGTATGAACTCACATTCGGGACTGCCTTCAAATTCGGTAAAAGTTTCCATGGTAAACGGAATGTCCAACACCTGCAAAGCGCCAATTCGTGCGCATTAGTGCACTGCCATTGGGAGATTCCAAATAGTGCTGTATGCTACTCACCACAATGTCCCCGGTGCTTTCGGCTCTCCGGAACTTGAACAGAACGACATAACCACAGTTGCAGGCAACACAAAGCTTTCTGCAAATGGTAGAAGTATGTGAATGAAATGCTGTCGTGCTTAGGGTTAGCAAAGCAACAAACAAGGACAACGCGCGCACCTCGATTCCGCGCACAGCGACAGCATTGAGATGGCCAACGGGTCCTCCTCGCTGCTGTCCAGCGATCTCACTCGGGGTTTCTCGAAGATCTTCGACGTCTTCAGCTTGTACAGCACCTGCAGCGTGCCGGCACTGGAGTCCCAGAACTTGATCGAACCGTCCTGGTGGCCGGTGAGGATGATCTCCGAGTAGCTGCAGGACGTCGGCTGCCATTCGCCGCCATTGATCGGCCACTCGCGCTCGGAGTAGCCGGAGCGCCGGTTGGTGGCCGCACTCCGCCCGACCGAGTAGAACGCGGGCACCAGATCGGACGGACAGTCGGCCAGGTAGGTACAGCAGGTGATCTGCGACTCGTGCAGGTCCATCGAATAAGGCGACTCGAACGTGGGATAGCCGGGCGTCAGCAGGTCGATCAGCACGAGGTCGTTCTGCAGCAGCACCGCCACGGCGTACGGCTCTTGCAGGTCTGTGCGGTTCGGTTCGGTACATGGAAAGAGGCAGATGCGTTAATGCTACGTGATTCGCGGCGTTAGGCGCGGGCGTCTATCTAGCGTACCGCTGCCCCACGGACTCTCGCACATGGTCACAAAGTCGACTACGCTGTGCTCCATCTCCAGGACGGTCGTCGATTTGCCCTGCACCATGACGGTGATGCAGTGCGACTTGGGACTGCACTTTTCCGTCGGCAGACCGCCCGAGAAAATGGTAAATTGATCTCTGTTGGTATAGATTGTTGGAAACAAAGAGACGGTAAAATGTAAATCCAATCCGCTTGCGCAGCGTGTGTGTTCGCCCTTACCCTATTCTATTCGTTTTCACTTCGACTTTTTGAATAGAGTTACAGCTCTCCGTTTTACCTTCCTTGTTCGTTTTAGCTGCAGCAGCGCGGCGTTGACGAGGCAGACGATTTATGGCGGTTAGGATATTGTGGAGTTAGTTGTGTGCATATTGAAAAAAGAATACCGTGACCGCGCTTACTGCTACTTACCGTGAGGAAAGCTATGAGTTAAGGGTTTTGGTGAAAGTTTCAAAGGCCACGTACATAAAGAACCGTCGGTGTGTGATGTTATGAAGTGTTTCCCTTCGTGATGCCAGGAGCAGGAGCTGAGCGGCTCTTGCGACAGCCAGCGAAATTCCGCACATTTTCCTCTCATATCCCACAGCACTAATTGACCGGACTCGAATCCTATTAGCAGCTGTGATCGGGGATGGAAGGAACAGTATCATCACGAAAGGAAGAGAGCGAGAGAGAGAGAGAGAGAGAGAGAGAGAGAGAGAGAGAGAGAGAAAAAGACAAGTTAGCACACGTGCAAAATTAGCGCCTACCGTTGCGCTTGCAGCCATCCCCAGGGCGCACTTACCTTGTTTGCGTCCAGCGGATTATCGGACAGGTGAACCACTGCGCCAGGGTGCGTCTTGCGAATGCTAAAATTAAAAAAAAAACAACCAGAGAAAAAGGGAAAAGGCATGCCAGCAAACAGCAAAGGAAGCATTAGCGGGTGGTATTTTCTCCATCGGGCGTATTTGTGCGTGTGCCTTACGGATCGATCGCTTTGTTCCAATTGATAACGTAGCCACTAAGGGTGAACGAATCGACGTGGACGATGTGCGTATTGCCCTTCTCCGTTCCAATGTACAGCCACTTGGTACCGATGGGCAGATGCAGCCGAGATATTCTGTGAATATTGGCAAACAGTAAGGAAATGTTCGTGGGTGGGGGGTGAGGAAAGGGGGGGGGGGGGGGGGGGAGGATTTCCTTCCCCCTAGCGGTTCCGCTTCCGTTTCGCTTTACCTTTCCCGCTGGAACTTCAGGCTCTGCACCACCTTCGGGATTTTGGTGTGGAAATTCCATAGATGCAGCGTATCGTCGGCGGTGGCCGTCACCAGGCAGCCCTCGTTTACCAGGAACTCGATCAGGTTGACGGCGCAGGCCGATTCGCCCTCATGCTTCACGTGAGCATCCACGCCGAACTTGCCCAACCTGCGGAAAAAGGGCACGCGAGCGAGTGACGCATACCATTGTAAGTGCTATTGTTCTGCTGGGTCGCGTTCGGTCGCTGCACTATACTTACAGCCGCATCGAGCCAAACTTGTCTCCCACGGCCAAAATTCGCTGGACGGGATCGAAGGCCAGCGCCGTCGGCGAGTACGGAAAGCCATGGCGAAAGGTCTGCGGGTGAAAAATGATCAGGTGAGTTTCGATATAGTTTTCGGTTCTGGTAAGTGTTACAGTTTTACACGTCAATCTGTATAGCATGTAGCAGAAGGGACGCCCAATCGATTGTTATGCCATATGGAATACATAAATAGTACAGCGGAACCCTATTCCCCGTGAGGAGCTTTCTGCCAGGTGAGAAGTGTACACCGATAGCACCAACAATTACTATACCTAGTGCGTGCTATAACTATCATCTTAGCATCCCAACTATTGATTAGCATTATATATATATATATATAGCTGCTGGTATTCTGACGCTTTCCCATCAGGTGTACAGCTGTGATAACGTTCGCAAGCTCGAACTCCCAGTGGCATATACCGTGCATTTGTTACAATTCGAAGGTGTAACAATTTCGTCATTAAGCGTTTTATGCTTTTACTAAATTTAGTAAAAGATGGCAGGAAAAATACACCACATGGGTACGGTGCCATCTTGTGCGCACACTCGCAGATTCACAAGAAAAGAAAAAAAAAGAAACAAGCAGGGGGGGAGGGACAATCAAGCTGGAAGCGGAGGTGGGTGGGGGGGGGGGGGGGAGTACCATTTTCTACTTCCTCTCGTCTCCATCTTCACTGTTCGCTGTTTCACCTGTATGGGAGGGGGGGGGGGGGTTGGGTGGGAGCTCAAAAAAGCACACTTCTGCGCAGTGCGCGAGCAGGCTGCTGGGCAAAATGGCCTGGTGCCTGTGCCATCGCAACATTGGTCCCGTGCGAGACAGCACATCGAGAAAGCGCAACTCGGGCGGGTGGGCTCGGGCACGCAAGCAAGCAGCAAGAAATATTGATTCGCCCGGTGTTGGGGTAGGGAACAAGCCCAACGACCCAACCGGGCTGCGGGGCCACACGACCACGCATCGTGTGCATCTCGCACGGGAGGGAAGTTGGGAGGCGGTGGATAATTCCCCGGCGGGAAGGAGGTAGGAGCGGGGGAGGGGGAGGAGGGATGCTGCTCACATGACCGTGGACAAAATTTGCTTCGTGCCCCATCAGCAGCCAGCAGGATGAGCCTATCGATTTTATGTTTTATGGGGGTATTAGGGGGCGGTGAAAAAGGTTTTCGCCATTTTCTGGGCATTGGTGAATGGGGGTCCGGGATGCGGGTGGAACCCTATTTGCTGGAGGATCCTGCTTTTGCAAAAAAAAAAAAATAAAACCAAATGCTTCCTTCGCATCCACCTTAGCCCGGTGCGTTTTCACCGCCGCTACGAATGGGGTGTGATGATTGTGTTTCGCAGCGCTTTGCCCCGAATTCCCAAGTGTACCATCGTTTGCATATCGAACCATATGGCGAGCAAACCATATATCTACCTGTACGGGAGAGGGGAGGGAGGGGAGAAGCGAGGTAATAGTTTTCTGGATGACCTTCTTGCCTGGTGCTTGCGATTGGGGAAAATAGCCGCGTGTGTCTTATGATATAGCTTGCAATACAGTAACATACCAAATAAAACAAACGCTGGCTGTTTTCCGCCCAATCCTGATCTGGGTCGATACGGTGCGAAGCGCGAAGAGGATTTCATTTCCTTTGCATCCCCCCCCCCCTTTTCTCCCCCCCCCCCCACACACATAACACAGCGAGGTGGAGGGAAGAAGCAGGGTAAGTGGAATGTGGGGGCTTGGAAGGGAAGCAATAATAATAAAATTAAATCCTGCCTCCCACACGCGCACATTGCTTCCCTCCCGCCCCCCCTGCCCTTTCCTTTCCCCACTCCCTCCCCCACTCTCCCCCCTTTACCCCCCTTTACCCACTCATCATTATAGCTGGAGTGTGCCGTAGCAGCATGCTCCAACCGTGGGCACGGGCATGCGCATACGCTGCGCTGCAAGGATCTGCGTATGTCTTATAATTGTCGATGATGAAGCAGATTCAGCCGAACAAAAAAAGAAATAAAAATAAATAAAAAGATTTGGCCCATGCACACCCACACACCCACGTACACACACACACACACACACACACACCAGGCTTGCCCTTATCGTACAAAGTAATTAATGGAGAGCCAGGACTGTAAGGCAATCGGACAAAACCCCACATCGAAACGGTTGTTTGCATCAAACGTTTTACCAAAGCCCCCCCCCCCCCCCCCCAAAAAAAAAGGGACAAAAATTGGAAATGGAAAAGAACCACCACATGCTGTGGGTGCGAGAGCAGAACGTGACCGCTTTGCCCACCCACCCCACGTGCAGTTCCATCCGCGGTTTTGAGCATTATCGATCGCGGATGGCATAGGGATGCAGTTTTCGGCCAGTGTTCCCGGCCGTACCCGGCATATGGTTGAGGGCAGCCCACTAGCGGCCCACACATGCGGGTGGTAAAAAAGGACGATTTGAGCACCTAGCACCCCAGCAGTGCTCGCTGTGCCGCGAGCCTTCTAATATCCGGACCACGGGGCCCAAAATCGATACCCCCCCCCCCCCCCCCTTTTTTTTGTTTGCCGGTGGGTTTGCTTTCCAGCCAAGCTGTTGAAGACTTGACAAGGCGCCACAGGAACTGATAGGAAGCGGATGCCTTTTTTTTAGCAGTGCGCCGCTTGTCCGTTTGATAGATGTGTGGTTGGTTCCAGCTGCTCTGTGCACGCGCGCTGTGATGCTGCGTTGCGTGTTGTTTGCTTGTAGAAGTGGACGACCCGGCCGCTCTTTGTTTGATTGCGAAAACGTTCTCGCACACACACACACACACGCACGCACGCACACACACGCACACGCGCGCGCTCTACCTTTCGCGGTGCGCTGTTTCGGATTGTCGCTAGGATGACATCATGGGGACGAAAAGGAAGAAACGCATCCACCCAACACACACGCACGGCGTACGTGAGTGGTAAATGCGCAGTTTTTTTTGTTTTTTGTTTCCTTTTGGTATGCAATGACGTTCAGCAGCGGATGATGCACCTAGGAATGTGTCACACTGGCGCGCACGTGTGTGTGTGTGTGTGCGGGTGCGGGTGGGGCTGCATCACAAAACCATCTTCACCCACCACCCACAAATCTGTCCTCTTCTAAGCCACACACACACACACACACAGACACACACACAAAACCCTAATTCACCACGCCCCAAAAGCGACGGCTTTCGGTGGTCAACCTTTTTTTTTTTGGTGCGAGTTTGTCACCATACTCCGGCGCCTGCCACCTTCCGAAGCGCTTCGCGCTGTTGCCCGTACCCGTTCGCAAACACCCAAATGTTCGCTTTCCCGTTCCGTTTTAGCACTACATACTAAAAGCAAGGTTTACCTTTTTCAGCTGAAAGTGTTCGGTGCGGAGCGTTTCCTGTATCTCCTGCTCGATGCAGATTTTGGCCGCGCCGCCGCCTGCCGGCGTCTGCTGGTTGACCGACGACCGAAACCCGTCCAACACGCCCTTGAAGGTGAATTTCTTCATCTTTCCTCCGCTCGCTCACCACCCCCTTTTTCGCCACTACCCCCTCCCCTCCCCCCCCGCGCCCCCTTTTGCTTCTTCCTTTGCCTTCCTTCTGCTCCTCCTCCTCCTCCCACGCACGCACGCACACACACACACACACACACGCACACGCACGGTACACTCGTCACCGCAGTCGGGAGTGCGTGCGTGCGTGCGTGCGGGTGTGTGCGAGTGTTCCGTATGTGTGCTGGAAGAATGCGGGCTACCGACCGGGTGATGCGTGTGCGTTGGGTGGGCCGCCTAGCGGGAAGTTTGATCGACGGTGGTCTTTTTTTCTGTTGTCTTTTGCTGTTGGCTGCCTTCGTACGTGTCGGTTGTGGTTGGCTCACTTTCCTTACGGCCCGGGTTTGCGTATGCTGCTGCTGCGCGGGTGGGTGCGAAGGGGAGCGTAGAGTGTTGACGGCGGGGCTTTGTTGTCTCGCGCGCGACACGTGAAACGGTTGGCACCGCTGGTGGATTCGCCCGCCCTGCCACTGATGGGATGCTCGTTACACCCAACAACAGCAGGCAGCAACAACAACCACAACACCCGGATCGATCCGATGACGTATTGCAAATCAAATCTCGATGCGGATTTACGCCAAAAGCTTAACACGCCTCGCTGTGTCGGTTCGCCTGTGGCGAGCTGTGGCGAGCGACAGTGTAGTTGTATGTGTGTGGCTGTCTCTGTGTATGTGTGTGGGTGTGTGTATGTGTGTAATTGGATAGGAGCAGAACGTAGTAAGATACGGTGTAGCCGAGTGTGGGTGGTGAAAGTATGTGATGTGCGCCGTGTGTGTGTGTGTGTAGTGTGTAGTGTGTATGTGTGCTCTAATCGAACTCGGCAGCCGTCACGATCAGCGCATCGAAAATGGGCGAAACCAGCTGTTCTTTTTGTTCGAGCAATCAATCGTTGGCCTCGTAAAGCACATCGTTTCTTCTTTTTCGTTTGTTTGGTTGTGTTTTGCGGTGGTTTTGCGGGGTGAAGTGAGGGGATGGGGGGGGGAGGGAGGAGGGGGTTCCGGGTCGGATGGAGAGATGGTTGCTCCGCGTTTCCGTACAGCGGCAGCGGTTAGCGGGTTAGAGGGAGAGAGATGGAGAGATAGAGTGGGAGGGAGGGAGGGAGGGAGGAGAGCGGTGAGAGAGGGAATGGAAGTGTTTCCCTACTTCCACCGAGCGCTTCGCTGCACGACCCAGTTAACTTTGGCGCTTTGCGGCTGTTATCTCGCCTTGCGCTCCCGTTTTTCCTTTACTTTTCCTGCGACGCACCGTTTTCACACCGGAAGCACTGATAGGCACTGTTTACATGTCCGCCGTGATAAATAATGAAACAAAAACCGTCGCGTTTGACCGTCGCCAAAACCGTGCGTGCGTTGCGCTTCAGCGCTGCCTTGCCAGTGTTGTGTTCACGGACCGTGTGTGTGCACTAATACTGGTCGGTTGCTGCCGTTGCTGCTGCTGCTGCTGCTGCGTACGCCATCACTTTTCGCTCAATATTTGTCTTTCCTTTCCAAAGCACTTGTATGCCTGTTGGTCGCTCTCGCTCGCGCCCTTACGGCACGGGCTATGGTGTGTGAGAGCGCGCGCGCGCGCGCGCACACACACGCTCGCTCGCTCGCCTGCCGCTCGTACACCTGCCGAACGTGTGTTGCAAGCGTAAGTGAGCGAGAGAGTGAGAGAGACTTTCTGTATGCGCGCTTTTGCGTGCGCCTATATACGTGTGGGTGTGTGTGTGTGTGTGCGTGTGGATACACGTCGTTCGGTTGGGGCCACGGATGATGGATACGTGTGTGGGGAGAGTGCGAACGAAATGGCTTCGCTGTTCCTTCGCCTGCGCGCGCGCTTGTTCGCTCTCCCGCACTCACACTCTCTCTCGCTCGCTCCTTAGTAGGAGGTGTTGTCGGTGTTGGTGGGGAAGGGGGTGGAGGGGTGGGGGGCGGATGGACTTTTCTCGCTGTTAGTCAGCGCGGAAGGTGAGCAGTGCGCTATGCTGTTTCGCTTTCTCCATCATGGCGCATGGTGACAGCCCCCCCTCAGGCTGGAAGCTCGCGTAGCTGATACGGCACGGTACGGTTCGGCACCTTCTCCTTCTGTTCCAGCTCACCACGAGCGCCTG
The DNA here is from genome assembly GCA_018908115.1 of Anopheles rivulorum. NCBI lineage: Eukaryota > Metazoa > Arthropoda > Insecta > Diptera > Culicidae > Anopheles > Anopheles rivulorum. Next base: position 9,965,790 of record CM032179.1, read on the forward strand.
CTGTGTCCCGTTTCGGCCCTTTCGGCTGGCAAGCACGCACGCTCGCACTCTCGCTCTCACTCTCTTTCGCTTGCTGCCGTGCCGAGCTGCTCTCCAGCGAACGACTGATAGTGATGACGGTGTACGGTGGCACCTGCAAGTGGTGTGGTAGGTAGCAGTTAGGGGCCGGTGTGAAAGTGTGCTGGCGGTCGTGGGGTGGAAAAAAAAATGGGGGAGTGGGTTGAGTACAGGGCGAAGGTTGACAACGTTGATGTAAGGAGGAGGAGGAGGGGGGGGGGGAGGGAGAGGAGGGGTTGAAAATGGGCAGCCTACTTTTCACGCACGCATACACGGGCACACGCTAACGTAACGCGAGATGCACGCACGCACGCACTGCGAACACACACAGCCAATCACACGAACGCACCGTTCACACGCGCACGGGCACTGAACGACACACACTGTGTGCGCCACCTGCCGCGATTAGTAGCACTTTTCACCCTGCGCACTAAGCGTTTCACGAAAATGGGAAATGAAAGCGAAAATTGCGTGAATTGCGTGAAATCCCGTATCCCGCCCTTCTGCACGATGTACGCAGGCAAGTAACGAAGGGTGTGAGGGTGGGATGGGGAAAGGGGGAGGGGGGGGGGTTTGGAGGTGCAGGAATGGAACGGGGTTTGTGGAAAAGGGTGGGGCTGTGGGAATGAATGAATTCTTTCACTGCATGTATTTTTCTCTTCTTCCTGCAACACTTTCGTACCACGATTAGTGCAGAAAACAAGAAAAGAAAAAAACAGTAGTAGTGAAAATTGATTGGTTGCAAAACCTTATTTGTTTTGTTTTTTTTTTCGTTTGTTTTTTTTTTTTGCTTCGCTTATTCGTTTCCTTGCCTTTTGTTGGTGGTTGTGTATTGTTAGATTACTGTTTTTTTCTGTTGGTTTTTTTTTCTCTTCGTTTTTTTTTTGATTAAGAGTTGAGATGATGTAAGAGGGTTCGTTTTTTCTTCTGTTCCCTGTTTCCTTTTCCTTCTTTAAAGCACAGTTTTCTATCTTCTGCTGCTGCTACCGCTTCGTGGTTGCTTCCTGCACCGGGTACTTTTTCTTGCTAACAACAACAAAAAAATCTGCTCTTTTTGTTTCTTGAGGGCACACTGGCACAAGTCGAACACCGGACACCGCTGTCGAACCGTACCGTCGGGAAGGCGAAATTGGTTTGGGAAAACAGCATCAGCCCTTGAACCGAGACAGGGCTCCCTGATGCAGGCGGCATATATCCTTTTCACCGTCTCGTTTATTGGTGTTGGTGGTTCGCGCATGCGTTTTTCGTCGCCCCTTTTCTTCGATTGTTTCTTATTTTTTTAATTCTTTTGTTTTTGTGCGAACACCATATCAATCGATGATGGTTTGTGGCGAAGAATGTACGCGAGAGTCAGCTTTCTTCTATGCCTGGCTCGTGCAAGGAATGGCAATGTTCACGTGTGTGTGTGGGGGGAGCAATTTGGAAAAGGCGATTTCTCACATATTTGTTGCTCAAACGCCACTCACTCATTGAGCATTGCATCTTCCGTACGCAATACGTATCGATCGATGCAATGTCGTCGAAAAACGCTATATACACTCATATTGAGTTGTGGAGAAAAAAAAAGCAAACCCAACCTATGATGTTCGCCATTCTTTCGAACTTTGTTTTATTTTTCGATTTGTTTAGCTTTTTTATTTACAAAATGATAATTTTAAGCACAATAATACTTGTTGTTCTAACATGGCTGGCCATAACTTGTTTGTGAAATGATAATGATTGAATAGCTTCCCGCAACGGTTCATTTAAACTTTATCCAACCGCCATTTCAAACTAAAGTGGCTGCGTACTGGCAATCTGAATGATGCGTTCCGTTGTATCGCCCGAATGAGGATAAGAAATGTTTCGAATGCATTGTGGTTGTTGTAAATTTGTCTCGCTGCTGCTAAGAAATTGGTGTCAGCTGGGCAGAAAACCACTAGTAAAGCTTATAACAGCGCTGTGGTCTAATGTCGATAGGCACGTGAGTACTTGTTCACATGGGCGATGATTTAAACTGCCCATAGTCTCGCGTATAGGATATCGGCTCAGTATGGAGTATAGGATTTAATTGTCTTTTTATTGGTGTTAGGCATTACCATATTTGTAATTGCCGTCTAATGCTTAACGGTTAATTTGAAATTTTAAATTTTAAACAAAACCACATCAAGCATAACGCTTGCATACCTTTAGGCGTTGAAACCCTATCAAGCTGATACCAGTGTAGTATGCAGTGCTGGTTAAGCTTTGCAATTACTGTTACTGCATTAATTTGACATGTCAACGTGTCGATTTTGTAAAACATACCACCAACGTATATGCGACCACCGCGTTTTTATACCGTCCTTATTTAGCTCGTGCTGTATAATCCGAACGTTTGACGAGTTTGACCGAACGGGTCGCTTTCTCCGTCGGTAACGATTTCCCCGCCGATCCGAACTGAGTTTTCCACACGTACGCAGCCAAACGTTTGCCACCCCGAACGCGGGTCCGATGGAACACTTTTGGCTGAACAAAGTTTTGGGCGCATTGACCGTAAGGACCTTCCAGGACGAACGAAACAGGTTAGAGCCAGGTGAGTCAAAGAAGGTGCTCAGGAATATATGTGTGCGTGTGTGTATATGGATGTGATTCACATATGAAATGGTGTGTATGTGGTTAAGTTTGAAAAATGAAGTCAAATCATTTGTTTTCAAACGATGCTTGACAACAGAATGTTGAAAAATAAAAGATTAAATATGTTCGAATAAGAAGTTCTCATTGCTTTGGAGTATCTTTAAAAGATAAATTGATGAGAAAGTACCACATTCAACCATAACCACAAACTGGTATAACGTGAAAACGAGCATGTGCACTGGAACGTTAGGTATACGACGATTTGTTCCCATCACAAGTTACCGGGCGGCCCCGTTTACAGCTGACGATTTGAATGCTGTAACGGAGGACGGTTTTCTAGCTAAACAATGTAACTCGCTCTTTAGTGGTTTTAATCATCTTATTTATTGCTTCTTATGCACGTAGTAAAAACGAAGAACAAGATCCATCTCACACACCTACCGACAGTGTAGGTTTGTTTGTGTTTTGGTTTGTTTCTTTTCTTTTCTCCTCTCTTTCTCTCCATTTTGGCCCTTTATAAAACGCTCCTGTCTACTTACTGCACATACGGCACGGATCCACAGCAGGAAATGAAACAGCCAGCATGTAATACAGCGCTTGTTGGCGCATTCTGCTCTGGGAATTATGTAATGAGTCTTTTTGTTTGTCTTCCATTTCGTACTAGAGTAGCACCATTAGATCAGTTTGGTCGATCAGTCGAGCCTATTCCCTTGTTTTCGCCAGCAATCGAGTATCCGTCCAAGAATTCAAAACAGCAAACGCTCCAACAATTGGAAGCGATAGAATGTAAGATTGATAAAAGCAGTGCACGCTATTGGAGCGTCGAAAAGAGAGTTAGTGGTCGTAACCCTCGCCAAGATATGGGTGGTTGGAAATAGTAGCCGGCATGTAATACGTGCTGACGAGATGGCGCGAATCGAAGGACAGCCTGCTGTCGCTTTTATGTTCGGTATGTGCAGTCCACACGGTCTTACAGCATCCACGACGTTTGGCAAAGGAAGGCAACCAGATCCATAACATATAGGGGCTTAGTTGTTGCAGCGAAGCGCTAAGAATTCTTCTTTTCGCCGACGATACTCCAGGAATCGTGTGACACCAAACCTACGAAGTAAGATGGATGATGTTACATCAATGTTGACTCAATGGGTCGTAGGTGTAAGTACGTACTGCACGAAATCAAAGTCGATGGTAGAGTGTTCCGCCTGTATGAGGGCCCATATCGCCCAGAGGAAGTGTGACGCGAGTGCGTACTGGTTCACCTGCACGTACAGCTGCTGTACGGCGCTGTCCGTCACCGACATCGACTCGCCCAGATACTGTTGCAGGTACACACGCAGCCAGCGTAGTTGAAAGTCTTGCGCTGGGTAGCGGCCGTAGTCAATGTCGTCGATGCCGGCAAACTCGGTAAAATGGTTGCCAATGTCAAACGCTTGATGGTTTGGTGCCGCATACTCGTAGTCGATGAAGGTGACGCGTGATCGTACCTCGTCGTAGATCACGTTCCCGAGCAGCAGATCGTTGTGGCAGAAGACGACCGGGCTGTCCGTTTCGAGTAGCCGTGCGTACAGTGCGTTGAACTCGTCGCGCAATTCCGAAACACCGGGAAATACCTTCCACACGCTGGAACGATTGATTTGATGCTTAAAACGGTGCTCAGTGCAGTTTGAACCTTAGGGATCGTGCAACTATTTCGTTATGTTACGCCAAAAATTGAGACATCCTTTGTGTAGCAAATGGTGCCCTTACTATACCACCGTTACGTAACAATTGAACGATCCCTGATGTGTTAATGGTCTTACCGTTCGTCCTTCTGCGAGTCAGTGAAGCGGTTAGGAACGAGCCGTAGGAACTGGTCCAGTTTGGCCGGCAGTGCGGGTGCGTTGCCGGCGGATGGATCATCCGGCCGTACATTGTGCATTTGCGCCATGCGGCGGGCAACCAGTGGCCATACGGCATCGGATTGGCAAGTGTCCGGTGTCAGCGTCACGCCCGGCACGTACTCGTAGGCGAGCCCATTGGCAAAGGTAGCGTAGAGCGCTGGTGCGTAGCCGTAACGATGCAATAGCTGGATATTCTCCGTCTCCTTGCGCCGGTCAATTAGCAGATCCGTCTTGTTACCATATACCCGGATTAGTACGACATCTTCCGGTTCGGGCGTACCCTTGCCAGCATCGCTCTCATTTGGTTGCTTGAAGCATCCGACCAACTTGTTCGTGATACCATCGGTGAAGAGCTACAAAAGAAATCAAACAGTTAGTTGTACCATGCAGACAGAAGGACCGTGCAGGAACAAGGCCTGAAGTCCCCAACATTGCGGAGGGGAAGCAGAATTTATGTAATCATCAAATCACCCTGTTTGATTGAATTAGACAATTCAATTCTCCCCCTTCTAGAGGCAAGCCGAACAATGCGCAGTGATACTGCACTCGCTTATCAGGATGTGGTTCTACTTGAGCATATTAAGGTTCATTATCACCATTATTGTCATTATCGGACGGGTCAGCTCAGTAAGTGATAGATGTGAACTGCTGTTCCACTATCCACCGGCAGCATCAATGTGTCTAGAGCTCCTATTATACCGTACCTGGGTACCTGGAGAAGTTGGTTTAGCGTACCACTGGCAACACACTGGCGATAAGCGGCTCAGGTCACCGAAGATTAGGTGGGGAAGAGCGGGGGGGATGGAGAGGAAGTAAGGGGAGTTTTGTGCGGGCAAACAGGTGAACGTGCTGTGGGAGTATTCTACCGGCCCGTCACGTACAGGTAGCGATAAGCTAATGCTAGTTTAATGACTCATTAGGGTCTGCTAGTGTCTGCTAGATGAGGTAATAATGCAGCTTCTAAAGGTGTCGCAGCATTGGGCAATGTGTTGTAAATACATTGCGCACTGTATTGAAGCGTACGTGTACGCAACTGTCTCAGCTTCAGGCACAAACGTATGCCAGATGACGATAATTTGCCCAAACAAATTGTCATAAAGGTGGCCGTGCCTGACGTGTCTTTATGGGTTGTTTGCAAAGCTAATTCACACATTCACCGGTATCGTGTGGAAGCAGCAGTGCTAGGTATGATTTCGAAGCATCGCGAACTATTTAAGATCCTCAAAAAAAAAGGTGTTAGACGTGGTGGTTCTGCTAGGCTGATTTTTAGCAAACAGCAAGGTCTAAAAAATCATTAAATTGAGCACAAATGCGCACAAATGCGCACGAACGCGTACGGCACGCCGTTTCGTATTTCGGTAAGCCGAATCCGCTCTCCACTGACCTTAAATCGCACGTTGTCGTGACGCCAGTCCGGCCTGATAACCTTCAGTATCTCGGTGGCTCCTTCGACGACCGCCTGCTCCCTGACGACCAGTGACAGCTGTTGGACGCCCGTGCGGTCACCGTTGGTGCAGTCATCCGTGCGCCGCAACATTCTTAGCTGGGAACTGGCGTATCCCTTCTCTCTCGCTCTCTCTCTCTCTCTCTCGTCGTTTTTTTTTCTTTTCTCTCGCACACACACTCTTTTCCTTGGCACGTTGTGCAATTTTGCACCGGCTCTCCAGCACGTTGTACTCGGTCGCTCTCTCTCACTCACTCTCTCTCTCTCTCTCACCCTTGCTCCTTAATTTGTGCCAAGGAAATATTGCGCCTGCTCAGTTATGGACACGGCGATCCTTCCAAATCGATGCACCGAACACGGGGAGCTTCCTGCGTTATTTTGGCACGCGTCCAGAACAGGGCCGGATGTTGCGAAGCTGCTGGCAGGCAGGCGAATCACACCGTGCCAAGACGTTGGATGTTGCTTGCGAGTTAGAGAACGTTGATTGGTTGATCGTGTGGTGGTTTATTTAAGAAAACAAAAAACTCCTTGCGTTTCGTCCTGTCGACTGAACATAACAACACAAACAAAAACAACACACGTTTGATAGGAGCACAAGAACAGCACGAGTATTACACCCGAAAATGCGCGTGCATTAATTGTATAGGCAGATCTTTTTGCTTTGCTCTCGTGCTTCGTGCTGCAGCTAGCGAACGGTTTGTGCAAGTTGTGCTTGTTCTTTTGCTGCCTGTACGCACAATACAGCGGAGTTTTTTTGCACAGGCGGGTTTGGTCGAGAGCGAGAGGATTGCGCGCGTATGCAGCAATCACAGTGTAGGGCAGCACGTAGACTAAGCACGGCACATCCGACCGCAACCAACATGCCAGTCGCACAGCCGACTGTGCTTGCTGTACCACATCTCCGCCACTCCCCTCCCTTCCCAACACCAACATTCCCCCGCCTCCCTATCGGTCTAGCAAACCCCACCGATAGCCTTCCGCTTTTAAGCACGCACACATATGTTGGCGGTGAGTGCGTGCGTGTGATGTTGATATGGCTCCGTTGCTGCTGCTGCTGCTGCTGCTGTGGCGTTGTGCCGCTGGCCATCATATCAACCGTTCGAATTTCGATCACTGTTAGGTTAGGGCTGTATTTAGAAACAGAGAGGGAACGCGTTTGAGAGTTGCTGCTGGAGATGGAGCCGACATTCTCTCTCGCGCGCGCGCGCTCGCTCTCTCTCTCTCTCCCTGGCAGTGGTTCACTACCTTCCCAGGGGAGTGAGTAAGACTTGAACCCATTTAAATTAAGAGTATTGTGAGCTATTAAAACGGGTGTTCCTTAAATTAGTACGCAGCTAAACTATTGCTATTTGCAGTTTCGTGTAGCTATAAAAACATATTTTAGTAAAATAAAAAAATATATACCTGAATTTCGATGAAATTTGATGAAAACCCCTTTCTTAAACCTAATATTGAATAACCGGGGATTTTTTTCACCCCAACAAAGGCTGCAAAGCTTATTTAGCGCTGTTATTGCATACATCACTAAAGGCAGTCAGCTGCTCGGATTCTCCCTTTCACGCCTAATCAATCAAGCAGGTTGATGCCGCGAAGGAAAGAGACGCTCATTGCTGCCGTTTATTGATAAAGTGCCTGAATGCTAGCATTGTGGAGCAATCAACTATTACGACGCGCACAAATTTAGTATTTTTCTACCCCTTAACGGTAGAAGTACATATGATGCCATGATTAAGAATTTGATTATCCTTCGATGCTATTGAACACTGTTGTCATTTGTAATGTTTTATAAACATTCTGATGGCATGGTTGAGGTCAGAGTCCTTAGTCCTTTATCCTGTTTTATCCCTCACTCCCGTAAGGAATGTAACGAATCGTAACGCTGGAAGTAGCGCCCTTCGCAATTAGCGTTACGTAATCATTGCATGATCCCTTCGGCTGCCTGTGAACGAACGCAAACAAGCGGGAAATGAAATGGTACGAAAGTTGGTGTATTTGTTGGTAAGATAACTTAAACTGCTTTCTTTTCGAACTTCCGAACACACTGTAACATTTCAAAACTAGCGACAAATAATTCAAAACTAATGGTAATAAACGGTGTTAAGTGAAAGGTTCGGCTTCATATGCTAAAAGTTGTCGCATCGAATCCAAACTCGATCAGTGTAGGTAGGTGCATTCAAAAGACATATTTCGATGCGTAAAGCATTAATTCCAAAAATGTTCATATCTCTCTCCGATCCTTCTCGTCCATCAAATAAAATGCGCTCCCTTGTGTCATGTTTGGTCACATTGCATCACTCTTAAAGAAGGATGTTTTGAGAACAGAAGACAATTGGTACATTGTCTGGACAGGTGGGACGATTGCCCTGGTGCTTTATCGACAACGTTCATTGTACCCATTGTAAAACGCAACATTCCAACAAAATAGCACAAACCATTCCACTGTTCGTTGCTCAAATGCAAAGACCCTGATGTTCGTCTAGTACCGGGCAAAGCTGTCAACGTGTCAAGAGTTAGACGGGAGGGCACGGCTGATAAGTTGCCGAGCCGTGGTCTGATAGTGGTCATTGACGGTAATTTGCTCTGTATGCTCCGGTCAAGCCGTTTATAGGACTGGAAAAGCAAAACAGTGCTGTTGTCAGGAGCGGTAATCGGTCGATCTTGATATAGTCAGCCCGCTGATAGAGACGGTGGACGGTATGATTTAACGTCCAGTACATTTCAATTAGGGTAAATGATAGTGGATGCTGTAACCTTTTACGTGCCCACTTATCTAACTATGGAACTGCGAGCGGTAGCTGAGGTAAGCTTTTGTAAAGGGCAGAATAAATATCGGCGTTGCGATGCATGTAATTTTCTTGCGTGAAAGTAGTTTGTTCATGAATTATTGTTTAGTTTTACGCCCATTAAAAAAAAAAAACAATTTTTACTAACGAAAATTTGCGCGGTCTACTCTAGCGCCATCTGTTGACCGACCCAGGACACGAACCAATTTACGCCGCAGAACCTTACAAATGTTCGGATAGATAAACGTAAATAAACAGCGACGTACGGTGTTGAACGATTTGTAACACAATCAATTTATTTATCATTTTCCTGTTCACTTTAAAATGCTACGTTCAGTGGTTTATGACACTTGCGGTGTAAAACACTAATATGCTAAACCTATGGAATATTCTTATGCTTGCGGTTGTTATCGGCTGCTATCCGTCCGGCCCCCCGTAACGGCCCCGAGTGGGGCTGGGGAGAATAGTTTGTTGCCACCTGGTGCAGCATGCTCGTTTCCGCCGGGCTTTCCGGTTTATCCTATCAAAAAGGATCACAAACACATGCTGCATCCGTCCAACCAGCGAGCTAGTAGCTCCCTTTAGCTATATTTACAAAAGAGCCAACTATTCGGGGAAATGCACTTTTCTTCTTCCTTTGTACGACAAATTTCTTTTCTAAACAAGAAAAATAAAATCTGTTTATTGCCTACGGCTAGAGGCGTAGAGGGAACAACTAAAACGAACAAAAAAAATATCCTAAAATTAAAAAAAAATACCTAAGAAAGGCCCTATCACAAGAGAAAACCATACATTCCGGCCGGCTACGGCCGAAGTTATGTGTTATGGGTGAACTTTTGTTTTGGGTGGCAATCGTAGAAATTGCCCCAAACACCCGGAAGGTATATGATGTACAGGTGAGACGCAAAAAAACAACAAAAGCACACACCGACATGCTTCGCTTTTCATTAAACAGCATATTTGAGGTGCAGATAGAGCGTACAATTCGGTGTGCGCTAAAGGTTTGAGTCACTGAACGAATTGAGAGCTGCACTCATTGAGAAACTGTCACTAGTGATTGTGTGTGTGCTATTTGGATGAGCAGGTTGGCCGATTGTACTACCCTCTAGCGGAATGCACAGCCTTGGCTTGACAGCCATATTGGCTTGGCAGCCATATTGGCTTGGTTTGTATAAATCCGAAAAAAAGAACGTTACACTCGGACCGATGCTGGTGTTTTGGGCTGTTTAGGCTAGTTTTGCACACAGCGCGCAGCCACATATATAAATACAAGGAATAGAGAACCCTACCTTATAGTACTAGTAAATGCACGTTTCCAGCAGCATCACCTTAGTTTCGTTTTTGTTGTTGTTGTTGGCTGCTTTCCGTAGGCAATCAGAGATGGTGCATTCGAACAACCACAGTACATGATTGAGCGCCATTTTGGGACCACACAAAGCTGTGTGACTCGCAAGACAAACAATGCGTTAGCAAAAAAAAAAAAGAAACGGAAGAAAAACAATAATAATAATAATAATCAAACGCAGTGCAACGGAACTGCCTGGCACAACATCATGCTGCCTTCACGGGAGCGCCAGGGAGAGTTTGGTGGTACACCTTGTGCTGTGTACACCTTGGCGCTTACTAATGGCGTACTATTCGCATTCATCTATCCTAGACTATCGTGTATCCTATCAATCTTAGCAAGGACTGAGCTCTTTTCTCTCTCTCTCTCTCTCTCTCTCTCTCTCTCTCTTGCTCTCTCTCCTCTCTTTCTCTCTCCTTCTCTCTCTCTCTCTCTCTCTCTCTCTCACACACACTCATCAACACATTACACACACACATATATTACTATCACAAGTAATTTTGTAGACATCAAATCTAACACGTGCAGACGGAATCCGACGGAGGCGTTTGGGCAAACTGTTAGAAATGGATTATTGGAAAGGTACTGGAAATCAGGACGCCACCATTACGGTTGGGATCGAAGTTGGGATCCCAACCGAGGTTGGATCATGAAGTTGGGAATAAAGAGATGGCGAGAAAATTAAATATACATGTGTGTGCGTGTGTGTATGTGACCTATGTATATGCTAGAGAGTGAGAGACTTAACAAGTAAAGCTACAGCAAGATATAGTTATGTACAGAGAGGATGTTGTGTAGTGCAGTGTAGCAGCGTATGGAATGTGTAGTAGGAATAGGGAATAATGGGAGGAAGATAGGATTTGGCACACCTGCTGCTACACTACTGGATGGGCTTGTTTGCTGCGGTGTACGAAACGCACAATGCCACGACGGAGCGTGTCCGTATGCAAAAACTCTCCGCAAGGACACCTCAGTCTATAACGTAGGCCCACGGATGCTCCAGCTTGCCGTACTGGATATCGGTGAGCGTGTTGTACAGCCGCCGGTACAATGGATTGTCGTGGCTTTCCGTTGGCACGTGGATGTCTTCGCCCATGTACCAGATTTGCTCGATCGGGCTGATAACAGCTGCCGTACCAGCACCGAACAGCTCCAGCAACTGCAACGTGACAATGTGCAAGAAGGAAGAACAATATTCAAATGTTAATATAAAACGTCTTGCCCGGTTGGAGATAGCGAGCAGATCACTTACCCGTCCTTCCTGGGAGAGCTTCTTGATTTCGGGCATGGTGAACTTTTGCTCGCGAACCGAAAACTCGCCCCACTGGTGACAGAGACGGATGATGGAGTCGCGCGTGATACCGGGCAGGATGAGACCGTTTAGTGGCGGTGTTAGCAGTTCGCGCTCTGTTGATAGTGAAGCAAGGGTTAGAGAGATATGAGTTAGTTCTGTACGCCTGGAGCAGCAAAGGCAGATAGGCGAGGGAAACGTACCTCCGTTCTCCTTCATGTACAGCATGAAGATGTTCATGACGCCAACCTCCGTCAGCTGGTGGTCATCACCGTACAGCCACAGTACCTGGTGGCACCCGTTTCGCAATGCCTCCTGCTGTACGTGGATCGTCGGTCCGTAGTTGGAGCCGACCTTGCGATCGCCGACACCACCGGGCCAGGCACGCGTGTACTTGGGCTCTGCGTACAGCCTTAGCCCCTTTGCGCCCGGCTTGAAGTACGGTCCGACCGGCGAAAGGATGGTGTACAGCAGGGCAGAATCGGACGATGCAACGCCTAGCGTCGGCTGTTTGGAGAAGAGTGAACGAGTGCTACAGTAGCGACACGACAATCCGGATGGTGCAATGTTCGAGACAAATGCACAGCGTGACGTACGTACCTCAATACCGATCAGGGTTGGGCGGATGTAGAGGCTGGCAGATTCGGTATGCGGTACCCACTCCGAATCGATCATTACCAACCGGGCCATCGCCTTGATGAGCTCCTCGCCCTCGAACGTGGGCAGCCCGGACCGGTAGGCGGTGGCGTTCATGCGCGCCATATTCATTTCCGGCCGGAAGAGACGAATCTTTCCATCGTAGCCACGGTACGCCTTCATGCCTTCGAACAGCTGCAAGCAAAACGGTGCAAGCGTTAATATCTTACACCAATGACTATCGCCCACTCCGCTGTGGTGGTTCGTCCATTTAGCTTACCTCAATAGCGTAGTGGAACACTTTAGCCGCCGGATGCAGGTTGAGGTTTTCCATGGGCGTAATTTCTGGCTTCTGCCAGCCGCCTAGTCTGCGGTGGTACGGCACCTTAAGCATGTGATCGGTGAAGTACTTCCCGAACGCCAAATCGTCCACGTCCGGCTTCGGGTTGAGCTGATGGGGCGCCGCCAGACGTACACCGAGATCGGAGTACTGCAAAAATCAAACAAAAGAGCAAGAGGGTTTATTTTTAACTCGTTGCTGCGACTTCTGCACAACGCTAGACGTTAGTCCGGCCAGTGTCCTACACCACATCCGTCCGGATATCACCACAAACAACGAATTATTGCGACGAGACACCGCAGCACCGTATGCAAAATTGTACGTTATCGCTAGTTTCGCAATGTTTGTAAACCGTTCATAAACCGGGAGACAGCAGATCCGTCCACCAAATCGCACAAAGCCCGGCACGCACGCCAAGTGGGAGGGTGTTGTGGGGGAGGGGGGGGGGGGGGAGGGGGTCAAGTTCAGGGTGCTTAGGTTCGTACAACAGTCCCGGAGCGTAAATTTGCATTCGCACGCCGTTGCCGGTGCGCCGCAGCGCTGGGTGACGGAATTTCATTGACCCCTTTTCGGGTGGTAGTTTCACCCCGTAGTGGGAGGGAAGGGGGAGGGGGAGAGGGGAATGTCCAACGGGGATTGCCCCATTTACTGCGACGCAATCAATCCTCAGGACGGTGTTTGTATATATGTGTGAGTGTGTGTGTGTGTATCCAGATGCCACCCCAGCACCCAACGCGGAATGGGGAGTTGCTGATGCAACACCCAGCCCACAGCACATCATGTCGTCGCGCCCCGGCGTACCTTGAACTGTTCGCCCACGTCAGCGCCATGCTCGATCGTCATCGGGAACGGTGCCGCTATCGGTGGCACCTCAGCAATCTTCGGGAAGTTGTCATCCTCCTCCACGCGCAGCTGGGCCTGCTGCTGCGTACCGCCGTGACCGCTGCACGCACGCACCGGGCCACCCTGCACGAGCAGCTGCTGGATCAGCTTGTGCTGGTTCTGGAACACGTACCGGACCAGGTTCTGCAAAGAGGCGGGAAGAAGAAACAAAAAAACATACACGGTTAGCATCAGTAAGCGAAACAAGCTGCTGCACCATTTTTAAAACGCCTGCCGGGCGGCAATCCGCATTACAGTGGTGCCATATTAGTTTTACGATTCGGAGTAAACAACAGGCAGCAGACCAAAACAAGCAGCAATATTAATCAAAAAAAAAAAAATACGACAATTCACGTAGCCTGCCCTCACTAGTGTGCTACGTTATCTGTTTGCAAAGACATGTGCTTGCTTGCTGACGCTGCCGCCGTAAATGTTTTACCATGCCGCAATGTTCGCCATTCGTTTTGAGCAAATTCGACGCTTATCATCATCTGGCTCCAGTCGGGTTTTCCATCGTATGAAATTGCACAAAGCGAAAGAAGGGAAACGAAGGCTTTGGCACAAACGAACAACAAAAAGTTTGGGCACATATTTTCCTTTCTTGGCTCATTTCGATAAAGAGGGGAAGCACTGAGTAAGTAGCGGTTAGCGTCTTCCACAAATAGAAGCATTACTGCTAGAGCTACAGCGATGTTTTAGCCCTTACTGGGTGTGTGTTATCTTTGTGGAAAATTGGGTGAATAGGTCCGTATATACCGCAGACAACCTCACCTGTGCAAACAACTTAATCCGTGTGCGTTAATGCAGACGTTCCTTTGTATCGACCATTTGTCCTCTGTTTTTTTTTTGTTCTCCCCATTATTGTACATTCACACACATTCGCATGGATTGATTAATTGAGCTGCGAAAACAAGCAACAACGCAAAACAAAAAACAACAACAACAGCGAAACAACATCAGAAAAATAAAAGGAGCAAAATCGGTATTCCGCGCCTGGCGCGCATATCAGCCAAAGGGCGATAAGGCAGCAACACCGCGCTTATCAATATCATTATTATTTTTGCCACGGATGCACGAAACGGTGTTTACCTTGCCGATGCGCTATAATCATTTGTTGTACATACGATTCCGATCGTTAAAGCGAACGACTTTTAAAGCAGCGCACAGGATCGGCCCGCCAATGCAATGGCGGGCGATTGCCCGGTTGCCAAGGGAGTCGCGTGATAATGAAGCATGATGAAATCGCAAAACGCCAATTGAATTGAATGCTGCCGACGTCATGCGCGTGGTCGCGGGCCATCGCTGCGATAAGGGCAGAGGACTGCCCGTAAAGACGTCGCACAGTCGCACAGGATCTGTCATGTGTTTGCTAACTGGGATGTATTGTTTTTTTGCTTGCTTGCTGTTGCGCCTACATGACGTGCTGGTGCATGATTCGATTCGGTGAACCAAACCCTTTTTGCTGAGCATTCGCGTATCGGTTTTGCAAAACGAAAGCAACTGTTCAACGTTCTGGTGAAGGTGTCGACCGTCGGTTGTGGTTTGGCACCGCTGCTGCTACCATTTGGACAAGGTCAGTAGGGTAGCGCGAAGATAAGGTTCGGACGTGCCCGTAACAAAGAACCCGCCTCAGACGGGACCGGCTCGGGCTACTGTGGCCACCAAGATGGCCTCAATTTGTCCAGGCACGGTTGGTCTGGAATTTACCGGCACGGCAGAAGCGACGGATAGCAGGGTTGCGCCCGCCTTGATTGATGCATCTGCCGGCAATGTGCCGCCGGGACAGGCCTCCACCAGAGTTGTTGATCTGTCGGGGGGCCCATTACTGTAGTGATGGTTGATTGTTGACCGGAGCAGCGCTTCCGTTTAATGGGCCACGCTAACAGGTTCGTGTAGGCGCACGCAGCCGCCGTGTTACCATGCACGCTAATTAAGGACAGCACTAGCGGCTATTATAGTATACGCGAGCAACAAGCCAACAAGCCACCGGACAGGACGGGCTGACCTGGCGTGGCCAGTGGACGAGCGAGCGAACGATCGCGAATTAAATTACCTTCCAACCCCTTCCCACGGGTGAGGGAGGGTGAGGAGAAGGAAGCGGAGAGATGAGGGTGGCTGGAGAGGAGGCAAGTGCGGAGGGGGTAAACTGCTAAGCGTGCTAACTGCTCCCTTGTGCATGTGGGAGGTGACCATGAGCGGAAGGTAGCACTGGCAAAAATGCAAAACAACTCTACGAACGGACGTCGCACGGTGGACCCGTCTGGAGGTCAAGCCACCCTGGCGAGAACTGGGCCGTCAAGAAACCCGGGAGTCAGCAAAAAAAAAAAAAAGCGCAAAAATGCGAAAGGTCTTCGAGGCATAACAAACGGCTAGGCCGTACAAATAGATCAATTGGCCAATTTTGCCGTCATTGCCCTTGGGGCATGTTTTGGTACGGTACAGCATAAGGGTCCCTTACCCATTATGCAAAACAACATTCGCACGCCCCATTGCAACGCTGCCCGTACACCATCCCCGCACCGGGCGTTTGCATTTGCACGTGGCTGCCCAGTGACACAGGTTCCGTGTGTGGCTCAATCTCACCGTTTCCCTACGGTGCGGCCTTCACGACGTACGATGAACTCTTCCTGGTTGCCCTGGTAGTATACCGCCCTGGTTGACTGACGCAGTGCATCTGGCTCTGACGCACGCAGCTGGTGGCGGCTGCTGCAGCCACGGGGTGCAGCGTCCTTCGACCATTCGAAGGACTACCGGCTGCCATTTTTTTTTTCGTTTCGTTTCGTTTCGTTTCGTTTCGTTCCGCGTCCGGCATGAAAAGGAAGGACAGGCCGGTTTTCACCGTGCAACAGGATCGCTCGGCACCGGTTTGCCCGTGCTTCCTTTTCTGGCGTAGGTGAACGCGCACGGCATAATCAGAACACACGACGAACACGATAACGTTGTGCGATCGTCCAATGTCACCGATAACTCGGTCGGGACGGTGCGACACGGAAGAGTGCGTCAACAGCGCATCAAACCCTGCTTTTATCGCAGCACACAAAAGTGAAACCTGTCCGATCGTGGTCGAGCCCCCGACTCGTACGGCGTGAACAGCAACCGAAAGCGAACGTCTCCGGCAGTGCCAGTGACGTATGTCTTTCCTTGCTACACAACCTTTTTTTGTTTTGTTTTTTTTTGGAGGTACGAAGCGATTGCGTCTAGAATTTTCGAGCAAGCTATATCTGATCGTGTGATCGTTCTCGAATATCCACGCAGCCATTGATGGCTGGGGATGGTTGCGAGTTGCAAAAACAAAAGCAACAGCAAACAACAGAAACGTTGTACAAACAGGTGAACCGCTGGCGCAGTACGCAGACGATGACTTGGCGCGTTCATCTTGTTGTCGTGGCCCGTGACAGGGAACGGCGGGTCGCTTTTTTTATTGGTTTAATAAACCAAATTTGTCGCACACACATGCTCTCCTTTATTCTCTATTCATATACACACACACACACACACACACACTTACACATGCGCACGCGCATAGAGGAGAATCACTTGGGATGATTGTTGCAGTAGTAAAACGGGCGAAAATGTGTGCTGCATCTTCGCAAAACTAAGTGCTCACCTTGCTTCGCAGGACCATCCTTGCTGCTTGTGTTGTGCTATATCTGACCGCACTGTTGAGGATGAAGCGCACTACTGCTGGACGCTGTTGTTTACGGTACGGTTGCTTTCCTGACCTTAAACGAAAGCTGGAACGGGTTGAGATGATGATGAGATGGGGTTCAAAATCGAAACGCCTACACACACACACACACACACCGCTCATAAGGACACTAACAGATACACGCACCAACACGCACATACACACAGAGAAAGAGAGAGGGCGCATTCAGGTAGGCACAGCACTAAAGCGCACAAAGGAAACTAAAAAACATGCACGGCAATTCACTAGCAAGAGGGCAACCGATCGAGCAAGCTACACTTCTGTCACGAGCGATTCTATTCTACCCTGTCCTGCCGAAGGCCTGTCCGTGCGAGTACACATGGAGCTCACTTTCCCTTTCATGCTCATTTAAGACGCCCCGAAACAAGCATCGTAGTACAGCCGGCCGTAGAGAACGGGACGAAGAAGTGATCGAAAAGGCTACTCCGGCTTGACGGTAGCTCAATTTTGACAGTTACTACTACACTGGCAAGCGGCGAATGAGTGCAAGCATGAGATACAGATCCTTCGCTCCTAAACACACCGCTCTCTGCGGATGCGTTATCGTAGTAGAAGTTTAACTAAATGTGTGCTATTGCACACATTGCACGTGAAATGATTGTTGTTTGTGCGTTAAGCTAGTTTCATCCTTTCGCTTTCTTTCGCCCATTAACTTTCGCTGCGGCATTGCGACTAGCTGTGTGTTTTGTTTTTGCCTGTTTGCTTCGACGTACATAATCGATCCTTTGCAGAATCTTGCTACCTTAAACGTTAGGCAAACGCTTCGACTTCTCTTACTTTGTAGCCGCCAAGAATGTAGGAAGGAAGCTAGGAAGATGCTAGCGGATGGTTGATGTTAGCTGCTGCTGCCTGCTTTAATGCTTCTCTATGGGCACACAACACGGACACGACACTTGACGTAAGACGATCGCCTTAAGACGTACAGGATGTTTGTTGCTTGTAGAGTTTCCGTTTCCGCTCGATTGGGAGGACTCTGCTGGTTAGCGCGTGGTTGCGTTTAAGGGGGAGCTTGTGTTGTGCACTCCTGAAGAAGCTATTCGACACTGACGGGCCTTCGCGCTTGTCGCGGGAATAAAAAGTGTCCGGCTTCTCGGGCTCCACGGCGTGATCTCCTTTTGCGGCTCCACTCCGCGGCTCCATTTCGCGCGAAACCTCCCTCCCTCCCCAAGGCACCTCCCCCCCTTCCTCCCCCTCCAACCCCTTCTCATTCGCTCCTCCTCCTCCTCCTCCTCCGCTTCCTCCCTCGAACCGGTCGACCCTTTCGTGTTGGAAGCGTTACTGGCAACAGGCGCGTAATCATCGTTGGCACCACCATCATCACCACTACACCACTACAGTGAAGCAAAACGGGTGGACTGCCTCGTTTGCCGGCAGTGTTTCTGCACGATCGAACGATCGATTGGCGGTGCTGATAGTGGACAGCAGTGGACAGGAAGTGGTGGTGGTCTGACGCATGGCAAGCATGCACGGGACGAAACAGGCGGGGACAGGTGCTGAGCACGGGTGGAGGGTGTGATTCGTGTTCAGATTTTGTTTTACTTTTTTTTTGTTTTTCGCGTTCGTCGCTCGATAAAGCGAACTTTAAAACGGAACAGTTGGAAAGGAATAAACTGAAAGATAAGAAAGAAGGCAGAAACAACAGGGAAGAGTGAGTGAGTGAGAGATGTGAGAGAGAGAGAGAGAGAGGGAGAGAGAGAGAGAGAGAGAGAGAGAGAGAGAGAGAGAGAGAGAGAGAGAGGACAGTGAGTGAACGCGTAAAAAATTCTGCTGGAGTTTGCAACTTTTGGCAGCGAAGGTGTGCCCATGTGTGCGTGCGTGCGTCTGTATTTTGTACAATGTGGGGCCAGCCCCATATAATCGCACACATCGGGTACGGGGGATGGTGCCGGGTGCGTTACCGGCAGACGGATGGGTGACGTTGCGGGCCACTTGTTTGTCGTGTTCGGTTTTTCAGCACCCGAGCAGGCCCGGTCCCGAACGCGCGCACGACGCTGAACCGAACGCGCGCTGGTGCGTAGTACGAAGCGTGGTGTGCGTGCGACCAGGCACAGCATTTTCGGCAACAAATATTTGGCAAAAACAACCTCCAACCAACGCAAACGCGTTGCGTCCACAGCTCTCGTTTTGGGGTGTCACGCACACACGGAAGCGGTTCGCTGATAACACGTCGCCACTGGAGCCGGTTAAACGTCGGACGATCTCGGCCGTCGTACGTGTGTGCGTGTATTGTTGTTTTTGGTTTTGCTGTTTGTTAGTTTAATTAAAAGATATTGTACGTATTAGCGATTTTGGTTGTTGTTGTTGCTACATGTGGCAATCCGAATCGCAATCTACGGCGGTCTAATTTGGGTGACGTACTTGCAAGGGACGACGTTTTGCGACGGTCCGTGACGCGGTTTCGGAACTGTTCCCATCTATCATTGCTATTGCTACAGCAGGAAAATGATATTGCACATTTGTCATGTAGAAGGTTTTTTTTTTACTAATTTTGTGTTTCATTCTATTTCGCTGGTTTTGCGCGTAGATGCTGTGTGCCCTTGTCGGCAGAAAACGAACATACACGCTAGAGAATAACACCATTTGCGCAACCGGCAATGCGTGTATCGACTTTGGCGCACCGTTACCAAACGATCAACATACTAACGCTTATCCGGCCATCTGCACCACTATGCCATTGATTGTGGTGTGACGTGTGACGATCGCCACGTACGACAAGTATTGCCATTTGGTAACGATCCCTTCGCACTCTACATTCCGTCAACCGACCGTGAGCGGTAGCAAACAACAGCGAACCTGACCCCGTAAACAACGGCGCACAACTTTGTTGCGCCAAGTGGGATAAATTGAGTTGTTGATCGCGCTGCCAACAGATTCGCATGTAGCGCAACAGCGCGGCGACACGACAGGAAGGACAAATGCTTCATTCTACCTCACCCTCTAATTAGACCTCACGCCACATGTGGAAGATGTGGCGTAGCTTTTGAAAGAAAGCAAAAAAAAACAGATAAAAAATCCCTTGCCACCTACGCATATCATTAGCAAGATGTTACATGTGGATGAAACATTGCGAAATTACCCTTTCGCTTTCGAAAACCAACAAAACACCAGGCCTGGACAGTTAATCCTAAATCCATGTTCCAAGTAGGCGTGCTCTTGAGGTTATTTTATTTATTTTCTCATATTTTTCTTCTTTCTAACTGCTGTGCTCCCTTTTAGAGTATGCGTTTTGTTTGCTGCTGCTGCTACTGCTGCTATTTTTTTTATTGTATGCTAGTTCACGATTGTTCGCTAACTGGTCGTATCTAAATGGTATTCTATTTTGTTGTGTATTTTTAACGCCTTTAGGCAACAGGTTTGTTTGCTGTTTTGTCAATACATGTTTCTATTTTGTATTTTTGTGTGGCCGTAAGCAGGAAAAGACAAAACCATTGTCGCTACACATATCTTTGGTGACAGCTGGTAATTCGTTTAACAATGGCGTGCAAATTGATATGAAAATTCGAGGGTGTGTCGCATCGTCTTTTTGCGCGTGGTGTAAACACATTTGTTGGCCAACGTATCATAACACTACAGCAAACAAAACCGTTCGCGTGGATGGGTAAGTAAGTAAGTGAGGTATGCAATCCACCGTTGTGGTATTTAATCAAGCAAGTAAAATTAATTTCCGGAATCGAATGGTTCCATGGTTTGTTCGCGAACATTACTGGTTTTGGACGAGATTGTAAGGACATTTTCGCGTAACGCGTAACGCTCGGTAGCGCTTCCTTTACGGTTGCTCACCCCAAACATACAGCACAAATAGGTAGTTTGTTTGTTTATGCCTTGTTAAGTGTTCCTCGTACTTGGTGTCAGCTCATCGAAATTGACAAACAACGATTGCGATTGATAAAACAACAAAAAAAACCCAATACGGTGTAATTATTTCGTCATCAATAGTGTACCCAGTGCACTAGCACGGGTGCAGATCTATACACACGCGCGCGCATTTTGTCCGACGTAAACAACCGTTTCGGACATAAACAGCATGTAAATAGCGCGCAGTAACGCTCCGCAGCGTTACGCAGCACCTCGTGGTAAACCCGTGCTGACGATGCGTTACAGACAACGCCACCGACATCAGGCGTGCACCGATTAGTGTCCGACTGACGTAATTAACTGCCGGGCTGGATCCAGCATCGATGCGGTCGATGTTTGTCAGCATTGTCCGTTAGATGTAATTTCGGTGCGGTTTTCGAACACACCGTTTGTTTATGTTTGAGCCGAGTTTTGTTACACAGCATCTTTTGAGGGATTTCTGGAACGAGCAAGCAAATGGGTACCGAACCACTGAACGGCATCGGCAGGGCTGTTTGGTTTGTGCTTGGGCGCGTTTGCGCATTTCCGGCGCATACACTCTTGGAATCTTCGTCAGCCATGCGATGAATGCAGCAATAACTCGCTCAATGTAAATGGCATTGAGCGGTAGTTTGTTGCGTTGTGTTTTCGCACAAACTAGCGCTCGAGCGCAAAACATCGTGACGCGCAGCATCCTAACGCGTCCAGCGTGCGCACACACTCGCGCAGCCATGACGCACCGTATGGTGCGATGAAGGTTCGAAAGCAACAGGAGCAAACAACCGGGCCGCGTCGGAAGGCAACAAAACGTCCAAACACCACCATGCAACATCGATACAGATGCTGGCTGACTAGCTGTCAAACAGTGAACGTAACTGGTAGCGGACGGTAGCTTCCTTTTACCAGTTGGAAATATATTTCCCGGATGATCCAAAGCCCCCATTGCCGGAGGTTGTCCTGATGTAACCTGCGGCACTTTTTTTTTATTATTTTGCACGTACAAGAAAATCTAACCGTCGCTCGCCTTGAATCCGGTACGGTGGTTGCCCAGATGCAACAAAACAAACAACCGCTGGAAATCGAATCGGATCAGTTCGGTTCGGATCAGATTGCGCACACGTTTCTATCCCTCGTGCGCACCATCCCCACAACCGCGATGCTTGTCGTTAACGTGAAGTGGAATGGAAACGTTACGGTTGATCGGTAAAAAAAAACAGAGCAACCCCCCCCCCCCCCCAGAGGTCGCCATTAATATCAACAGTCATCTCGTATCACTTCCTTCCTTATTACCATGGCACAAGCTCACACCTTCCTGAACGTGGTTTAGGTGGTTGCTACGACAACGTGCATACTAGCTTGCAAGTACACCGTTATTGCATGCAAAGAGCCTCCGGTAATGGCATTTCTGTCAAGGCCACACTTTTCGAATGGAGCATATCGATTGCAGAGATGCAAACGTGGCGTATGAGCACAAAAATGTTTCCAACGTAACGTTACTGGACATTGGAATTCTGCAAACTAATTAGCCTCCAAGTTGTTTATTGCCTATATTAATTGAGTTCTTGCCAGAATTCCTCAGCTAGCGTCTGAGAATTCTAGATTTCGCTGCTGGACTTCGGAATTATCTAGAATTATTAGAACATTAGAACTCTCCAAGTTGTTTTCTGCCTCTATGAATTGAGTTCTTGCAGGAACTCTTGAGCTTCTAAGTCTGAGGTTTCTAGGTTTCGCTGCAGGTCTTCGAAATTATCTGGATAATAGAATCAGACTCTAGAATTCTTTAAACAACATAATATTTTCTTCTTCCTCTTAATATGCGAGATGTCTGTGACCTCCTCTCTCTCTCTCTCTCTCTCTTTTTGGCTTAACGACCTTCCCGGCCATGCCGGCCATCAAATGGCTTACTAGACTATTAGATACCACGTAGTTGCATAGTCAATGCTCACTACGGGGGAACGGTCCGGATGGGATTTGAACCAGTCTGGACGTGTTGGGACCTGGCGCCGTTTCCAAATACACCACCGGGTCGCCCCCTGTGACCTCCTATGATCATCAAATAATTTCCAAATAGTGTTCTGCTTCTATAAATAGACCTAGTCAAAGCTCTCCAAATCTGTAACAAGCACAGTGGTCGTTGACACTGGGAACATCCCGGACCGAATAATACAGCAGTGATGAAAGCAGCGTAGATTAAGCGTAATCCAAGCGAGCATTAGAAGCGGCAACATCGACGAGAATAAATAAAACATATCACCAAACGGGGCAGGTGCTGAAGGTTTTGCACATTCTTACTTTCTTTTCGCGACCCCAAACTGCAGGATCAGAAATGGAAGGTACTTCGATAAGGCAACCAGCGAAACCATCGTCCATCATGGCCGTATCGACGTTTCGACCAAACAAAAAAAAACAAAGAGTAAAAAACCAAAAAGAACAAAGCCCGAAGCGTACATTTATTGTGCAGAAAAGGAAGAAAAAAAAAGCAACAAAAGAAAGACTTAAAGCATTTCGCCACATAAATTGTTTGGTGAAGGGGCCCGTCTCTGTTGCCACATTTGCACACGTCACACGCCCGTACTGAATGGGCCCTGACCAGAAAATGTGTGTGGGTGTGTGCGTGAGTCGCGCTCTGTGGTGTGCTGCACGGGGGAACCGTTGTCGTTAACGGGGCCGCGCGCAACTAACGATAGAGACTCCTCCAGTGATTGTGTAGCTCACCCGAATCTCGTCTCTATGTGTATGTGTGTGTGTGAAGTTAGAGCAGACCCCAAATTCGCCTTTCCCCTTCACTTCAACCCCTATCTACTTCTTCCTTCATCTTTCCCCGTCTCCCATCACTGCCGGGCTCATTTTCTATCACTCTCGCGCATTCGCTGCCTCCTTCATCAACATCGTCTCCTCCCTCCTCCTCCTTCCCCCTGCTGGCCTCATCCCTCTTTCCCTCCTCCTGCTTATATAATTTCGGGTAGGATCAGTCGAAATTGCGTCTTACTTTTGTACAATGAACGGTATACGCGTCGACGTGGTATCGCAAACAGGGAGATACCCAGAACGGAGCGGAACGATGGCGAAGAGTGTATAGTTGAGCACCAAAAACATACCAAAACAACAAAAACTTAAAGAAACCTACCCCTCGACACCACGTACCCCTTCTGCAACTCGCCCTGCTGCCTAAGCTATTCTCCACGTTGCTCCACACGCTCACAAAAGGAGCAAGATAATGAAAAACAAATAAAAAAGTCTCTTCTCCTGCCTTCAGTCTGTTCCTGCGCGCTCGTGTGTGTGTGTGTATGCAGCTTCCATTCCACCCAGCAGCCCGCGGAGCCACTGTCCGGCGGGTTCTATCGCGAATCCGTTTCACGTTTCGTTTCGCACCCACCAGAGGGCGCAAACGGACGTTGTTTGCATGGCGGCCATGATTATCGCAGCAAATAAACAAAAACGCACGACTTTTTTTTTTCGGGTCGCCAAATGTCTCGTGCTTTTTAGTTTGCATCAACAATTTAAAAGTGGTTTAATGTTAACAAAGAAGCCACGCTCAAGAAAATGGCGCTCAGCTTTTTCATTCCTTCCGTCTGCCACCATTGCTTCGTTTGCTCAAATTTGCTCAATAGATGGTTTGTTCAAGGTCTTTGGCGGTGCGATTTTATCTTCTTTCCTAACCTTTCGGGTGTTCTTCGCATGCCAGCATCGGGATACTCTCACATTGGTATCGTTGGTTTCGGCCCGGTATCTTGCACCCTAGCCGGGCACGTGGAAGGCACTTTACGATATCACGCAACTGTGCAAATTTGGCGAGTGCGACAGTTTCTGGCCCAGTCATGCTGCTGACAATCGTAACGCGGTGATGTTCATACTGCGACCGGTACTACACCGGTGGCCTGAAACACGGCCGAAATTCCAGCAAAAAGGTTATCGCCATCGCAACACTCGCTGCCGCCGTTTTCAAAATTACCGATGGAGGCGCACGGTAGGCCGAAACCGTTGGCGCCCTTTTGGTCCCCGGGATGTTGGTGGCGGCTGGCGTTTGAATGGAAAGGTGTACCATGGTTGTAGAATGGTTTTGTCGCGAGGATGACGTGGACACACACGGATAGCAAATGGCAGGCTGGTTGGAATGTTGGTTTTTCGGGTTTGCTGCTTTGCGCCAGCCGCCTTATCTTTGCGCAGGCTGAAACACGGGGATGAGACGCGGGCAGAGCCGCGGTGACTGTGACGTAAAGGTGAGCCGAACTACCAGCACCAGTAACGAACGTGCGCGAACGGTCGATATCATCACCGCCGTGTGCCGCGTGCGACACCGATACGGAACCGGTTTTGGTCGAGCCCAAATCGCTTCGACCAATCAGCGTTCGCGCTGATCACCCCCGCTCCCCTTGGGTGGGCAACATTGCCCTCCGCTTTCCACTTGCCTGTAGCCGGGTAGCATGCTGCTGCACAGTTTACGCTGCATGGGATGCTGAAGACCTTCGGCAGTATCTTGACGGTGTCGTCGGGTTTCGCTCACCCTCTGCTCTGCTTTACCATCTGAGGCACAACTTTTAGTTTTTTTTTTGCTTCGTATTGCGTCTCTCTTTCATTCACCCGCCCCTCACCTTCCCTTACTTCCCTTCCCACACACACACACACACATACGCGCTCCGAAGAAGTTGATGGAAAACAAGTTGATCTTGCTTTGATAAATTGGTTCCCTCTTTGTTGTTCTTTTTGTTTGCTTTTTTTGTTGGAACACACAGTGCTTCAAGCTGTCGTTACGCCTGTATTGTGTGCTCGGGTGTCAGACAGGCACACACACACACACGCGAACGCCTTGTCGGGGCAGGAGGGCTCGACTCAACGTCCTAACCAGCCAATCAACTGCCCGATCGGTATGACATATGCCGCAGCACGTGGAAGTGCCGTCACCCTAACCTCATTTTCGGAACGGTTCACGACATATAGTATGCGAAAAGGGCTCCGTTTGGCCGCCCCAAACACATTCCTCCCCCCCCCCTCCCCACCCTCATCCTTCACTCTGCTGCATACGGTCTTCATTGGGCTGAAGATCACTATACTGATTGAGCGTAATTGCGGTTGGTGTGATCGTGAGCGCACCGTTCCAGAACGTTCGCGAACGCACTTGCCGCAGCAGGAAAACGAACGCACAGCCATTTCGGTGATAAAGAAAAAGCTGGTTAGTGCGGGTTAATTTGCAACAAGCGGAAATGATAATGATTTAGTAAATCGCACAGCCCAAACTAGCGATCGATCGCAGAAAAGAATCCTGCTGCGCACGAAAGCATCAAGCGCAATAAACGCCTACGGCTCACGGCATATGTCGCCGTATCTTTCGATCCGATGTACTTCGTCATTGAGCGACACAAGCACACCGCTGAAACTGAAACGGCGCAGTGGAGGGAAAACAAATAAAAAAAAAAAAAAAACACCAGCATGACAATCAACCGCATTCCTGAAGCGAGCAAACATAGCCAGCATAAACAGATACCGCTTCGCCAACGATACGCATCACGCGGCCCTCGCGGAAGGATAAAAACAGATATGGCGCACGATAAGCAGGACGCGCAGTGACGTGTTCGTGGCATCACGCGACATCGTACACGGCACGCCATTCCCGTGCCGGTTATGCTCATCCTGTCACAAATCTTATCATTTAATTAGCAAAAAGGTTTTGCCTTTAGCTCGGTCGATGATATCGATCGGGGTTCGGGGACAGACGGATGGAATAATTCTTTTGTTAGAGATTGTTTGCTCGAAACACACGCGCCACGCTAAAGGTTGGATAAAACAATACCGCACCCAGACTGAGCCGTCGAGTCGAGGAGTAATGTTTTGTATTTGTTTGTTTGTGCTGCACCAAATGGAAAAAGAATATGTATGTTTTAATTTAAATCAAACTATTTCACCGCTGCGATCGCTCACTGCATCGTAACGGTCTCATCAAGTCAGCATTGCTTTTTGCTGCGCGACCAAAAGCTCCCGGTTGCTTTGCTAAAAGCTCTCGTAACGCATGTAACGCCTATTTTAATGCAAAGCTTTTCGAACTGCAGATTCCAGGGGTAAGCAACTTTTAACATCTTGGCTCGCTTGGTCGAAAAACTTTCAATACCTATTATGTGTATTTGAGCCATATTGCAGTGGGGTCGCTACTTGCTGACCACTGGGTTCGTTTTTCAAAGCCCTGTCAAAAGCTGCATCAGCTGTGGATGGAAAAGTTTGGTCAACAATATTATACTATTTACTTCGCTTTTGCATGCACCGGCAGGAAACATGCTCGGAGAGAATTAAGTTGGCTTCTTTCATTTTTAATAACTCTCTACATTTATTTTCCACTTCTCATAACGATACATAGTTAAATGATAGTAGTAAAGAAAAAAAACAAAATACAAAAACAGTACAGGAATGATCACCCCAACATAAATCCCGGTATTCCATGCAGCTCCCATCTGTTATAACCTGTTTGTGGATCACGGACCAACACTCTAACTCTGCTGCATCGGTTCTTCACCGTCCGAAGCATCAGCGCCTTTTGCAGCCATGCGGCTATTTTCCTCCTTGAACGATTTGAGCGTTTCCCGTTGCGAATCTAGCAGCAGTAGAATCTGGGCCCGCAGATCGTCATTCTGCTGCTCGATACTGTCCAGCACCGTGCTAAGCGAATCCAACCGACTGTTTAGCTCCAAAATTTCTGTAATATTGAATTAGAATAGCATGGCTTAGGGAAGGATTCTGTATCCCTGACGCGAGGATAGCTCCCCAGCAATTGGATAGCTTACCTTCGGTTGCATCTTCCAGATCGATCTCTTCCTCGCCGTTCGCGGGTGTTTCGTTTTCGTCGGACGATTCGGTTTGCTGCTCATCGACCGTTTTCTCCTGACACGGGTTCGTTTCCTTCGGTTCCGGTGGCATTCTGAGGGGCCGTTGTAATAGCGAAACGGTTAGATGTTGCTGGGACGGTGGATTTTTCGCCTACCTTTTGGGAAGTCCTGCTACTGGTCACCTGACTTTGGCCGAAGACGTTAGTTTGTTTTGATAGCAATAAAGTCATTCTGGTGCCCTTGCGGTTGTTTAGAGCGGTGAGTTTGTTACTCGTACGTAAACATACATCGCACACATTGGACTTTTGCTTCTCCGTGTCGATTAATGCTGCTAGAAAAAATAATAATATAATCACACTTCAACATAATTCCAATACAGCGGTGGCATCATTATTGTTTACAAAAATCGTTTATCTTTCTGATTGTTTACAAATTTAAATGCCACTGTCATTGACGCGCGTCTCGCGTTCATTGTTGACACCGTTAGCTGATGCAGCAGTCAGAGGAACAATTTACAGTTTCACGTTTTGTCCTGTAGTTACAAGTACGTGTTTCGCCTGGCAATGTTGGAACGTATAAAACTCCACTGCAAGCGTTGGACTAGGCCATTGTTTCAGTAAGAGGCGGATGTAGTTTTAGAAACTCAAACCCTCCATAAATAAGCGTAAAGAAACCATTGTTTCATTGCCGGTGAGTACTGGTGTGCACTTTAGCTTTTACCTATGGGAATGGTATGCAACTTGATGCTTTCTTTGCACAATAGATATTAACCAGAAGCAACCGTAGTATGGCTACAAACACGCAAATAAGCATAAGGCAGCAATCGTTCAGTGAGCTAAGCGCATTGCTAGAGAAGACTCATCAATCACCTACGCATGTGAAGGAAATGGTGCTGCGTAAGTTTTTCCAAGACTTTGAACACTGCCGTCAAACGTGTGGAGATGTGGTAAGCTGTCTGATGTACGTTTTGTTTTGGTTTTGTTTTTGAAAGTGAACTAAACTCCCCTTTGTAGGGAAATCAACCTTCCATCTATCCATGGTTACGGTTGCTGTTACCGGGCATGGATCGTGAACGAAAGGCGTATGGTTTGCGTGAACGAACGCTCGCCGAAGCGTACATACGCGCTCTCGGGCTGGATCGGCGCAGTGAGGAGGTGCAGCGGTTGTTGGCGGCAGGGAATGATTTGGCGGACCGGTTAGGACCGGTGTTGCACGGCCGCTGTCCGGCCGTGGGTGATCTGACTGTAATGGACGTGAACAGTCGACTGGATGCAATCGGCGAGGGTGGACGGGTGGTGGCGGCGCGGGATGCGCTGGTGACACTGATCGAACGGGGCAGTCCGCTCGATCAGCGGTGGCTGGTGCGGATTGTGCTGAAGAACTTACGACTCGGTGTGAGCAACCGGCGTATATTGCAGCTGTACCACCCGAATGCACCGACGCTGTACGATGGTGCGAGCGATCTGAAGCAGATGGTACAGCTGATCGAAACGCAGGCACCCGGTGCGATGGAGTCTGCGGGCGGTGTCGTGCTTTTATCACACTTTATTCGTCCGATGCTGTGCCAGCGTGTGGAGCTGCGTCAGATGGGTGAGTTGCTGCAGCGGGACACGTACTGGGTCGAGACAAAGATGGACGGCGAGCGGTTCCAGATGCACTGGGATGGTACATCGTTCCGATACTATTCGCGCAACGGGCATGATTACAGCGAAGCGTTCGGTCGGACACCGGATCAGGTGGGCGGTACGCTGACGCCCATGCTTGCGACACTGCTCGACCCGTCCACCCGTGATCTCATCCTGGACGGGGAGATGATGGTGTTCGATCGACGTGACCTTCGCTATCGGGATAAGTGTGACGGTACGGATGTGAAAGCGCTCCGGTCGGGTAATGTGCATCTTCGGCCGTGCTTCTGCGTGTACGACGTGCTGTACCATAATGGGCGGTCCCTCACGAGCGTACCGTACGCGGAACGAGCACGGCTGCTAGCGAATGTTGTACGGGAACAGTTTGGCTTTGTGCAGCACTGCCGCCGGGAGCGGGTACGAGATGCGGACCATCTGATCGAGCTTATCAACGCGGCCATCGATGATCAGCAGGAGGGTGTTGTGTTGAAGCGTGAGGACGCACCGTACCTGCCGAATCGGCGGGCTGGTACCGGCTGGTACAAGATCAAGCCCGACTACATCGACGGTCTGGTGGTGGACTTTGATCTGCTGGTGATGGGCGGTTTCTATAACCTGCGTCGGTCGTACGTGAACGCGTTGCTGGTCGGTGTTGCTCGCGGCCCGTCCGAGTACGTCTCAGTGGCGAAGGTAACGATGGGACTCAGTGTAGCCGAATGGCAACAGCTGAATCAGTCACTGCGGCCACACTGGCGGACAGAGCCACTCGACGGACTGCACTGCGGTCGGACCCGGCCCGACGTTTGGATTGCACCGTCCAACTCGATCGCACTGCAGCTGAAAGGGTCGGAGCTGGTACGGAGCGACTCGTACGCTGCCGGTTTCAGCATACGTTTTCCGCGCATCGTCACCATCCGTGCCGACAAGCTGCCGGACGAGGTGTGCACGCTGGAGGAGCTGGAACAGCTGGGCACCGGTACCGGTAGCAGTACGTCCCAATCGGCCGTGCGCAAAGCAACCAAGCTTGCCAAACGACACGTAACGCTGGCGGATCTCAATGCACCGGCACCGGTAAAGCAACGAAAACGGAGCAAACAGCAACGATCGATAGCAGTGGAACGGCAACCGGTACCGGAGCAAAGGGCGGTCTCACCCTTACCCGACGGGATGCTACGAGGCCGGGATGTATGCGTGATGAGCGTCGATAATCGGGCGGGTGGACCGTCGATCGAAACACTGGAGCAGTTAGTGCGACGGCACGGCGGCCGCGCCGTTGCTAACCCCAGCCCCAACACGTTCGCCATCGTAGCCGGCCGGGTTACGTTCAAGGTGCGCAAGTACATGGAAACGGGCCGGTGGGATGTGGTGCGGGATGATTGGTTGCTGCGTGCGGGGCTGGACCGTCGGCTGGCACCGTTCCGCCCGGAGGACGTACTGGCCGCAACGGAACCGACCCGGATGCAGCTTGCCGAGCAGTACGACCGGTACGGTGACTCGTACACCCGTCCCATCACGCCCACCTCCTTCATGGCGCTGCTGCGCCGTATGGGGCGGGACGACGACCGCGAGCCGGTAGCGCCGGGTATGCTGACCGGTTCGGAAACGGTGCGTGCCGAAACGGAACTGCTGGGTGTGCAGCAAGCGACCAGGAAGCGGTTATTCCGGGGACTTTATGCGCGACTGTACCTAAACCGGGGCGATCACCAGGAGAACGGTGCGTGCGAGGAAGACACTTCGGTGGATGTAGACGCGTACCGGGCACAGCGTGCGATGCTGCAGTTCGTCCAGCACGGTGGCGTTTGGTTGCGTGATATGCAACCCGGCCCGGCCACGTATGTGTTTGTGGCGGCGCCAGTTGACCCGTCTGACGTTGAAGCATGGCTCGATACGCTTGCCGAAACGGATAGGAACGAATCACCGACGCCCTTGCGCGTGCAATGGATCGGACGATCCATCGAAGCTGGACGTCTGTACGACGAGAAGGAGTTTATAATGGTTGCGGACGCAGACTGTGTCCCATGATTTGCTTTCTGTATTGTTCGCGTCATGCGAGGAGCGTGACACAGGTTGCGTCGCGTTGGATCAACGCGTGTGCGCAATCAGCAACAGGACTTACGGTTAAGCATCAGTGCTGATAAGACATGCGCAAGTCGCAGTAATATATATATATATATATATTTATATACTAAGTGTTAAGTTTTATAACAACTCAAACTGCTATGTCGCGTTCACCACCTCACGGGCATCCATCCGGTCGTTAATGTTTAACCGTTTTGGTGCAAGAGTTGAGTACCTAGTCACTATCTTCCCTACAGGGAAACGTTCTTACAACATGGACAGTCAAGCCAAAACGATCGAGATTGAATGTTGAACATCTAATAAAACGTTTAGTAAATGCATTGTGAGTGTACTGGGTTTGTCTCTCTACTAGCACACCATTCGAATCTAATTTAGGCAAATGCAGCATGCTAGCCAGCTTTGATCGCCTGGTGAAGAACGATGAACTTTGATGGCGTTTGAGTGACCGGTCCTGTGGTCGAACACAGACCCAACAGTTAAAACAGCGAACTGGAATGACTTCACCGTCGCTTCCAACGATGAAGTTTTGGCACGGCTTCTGTTAACAGACTTATCGGACGCTTACATCGCACAGAACACACGAAATACACTAGAGCGAAACTAAGGAAAAGGTTATGAAAAAAAAGTGTTAGACTTCAAGTTTATTCCATTTTCATTATACATTTGGGGTAGGGAGGGGGGGAGGCCGGAAGGAAGGGTGAGATGGACCATGAGGATTTGTATTGTAGAAACGGGGACGCGCAACAACATTGGTGGTTAGTTAGTCACACTTGGATGTATCTTCTATTATGCGTTGCTTTCTCTCTTTCTCTCTCCATAACGTCTGTTCTTGTTATTAAACTGGTGTATCATTATCATTATTATTATTTGTGGGGTTTTACATCGCCACCCCCCCCCCCCCTACCACCCCGCAAATGGGGATCTTACACTGTGGTGCAGTACCAGCTACTGTCATTGTCTCCCTCCTTCCCTCCCCCTCTCCACTAAATACAATCCTTCTTCGAAAAAAAGCCTACATATTTTCTCCCGTGGGCGCACGCCGTGTACGTGTGTTGGGAGTGAGTAAATCAGACGCACACCAGAGAGAGAGAGAGAAAGAGAAAAAGAGAGAGAGGGGGAGAGAACCTGTTACAATGGGGTTCTGTATCATCTTCTAGCTTCGACCTCGCGTTTTCGAATTGTACATTTTACATACATATATCTATTCGTATGTATATATGTAAGTATACATGCATGCATGTCCGCGTTCCTGCCTGTACATTATGCATGTCCTGGCATTTCCCACCGTACGTGCATACGCTTTGTTTTTCTTCGTGTGTATGCTCGCGGTTCATAAACTAACTTCCAATCATTACATTTCGTATCGCATAAATTATGACATATGTATTTGTCTTATATACGTTCCTCAAGCACGCATTAATAATCGGTTCCTATTCATTTGTATCCTTTCCGATTCTAATAAAAAAAAGGACAACAATTCATTGTGTTCATTTCGTTTTAAATATCGCAAGTAGGGTGGGGAGGGAAAAAAAAAACCCCCCGCAAAGGACAATTGTTCGCATAATCTTCGCGCGCAAAACAACAAATAGGCCTTTCTCGTTCGATCACACGCGCACGTGCGGTTATAATGGTATTATGAGATAGGAGAAAAGAATATTTCGTATTCCTAAACAGGATTATAATATATTAGGCAAAAGAAAAGAGTTGCATAAAGAACAAAACAACTTCTAACGTATAAATACACTCACACACATGGTGTGTGTGTGTGTGTGTGTAGGGGGAGACGGGAGGAGCATATGTACATGTGTACATACCGTGTTGTGAGAAATAGAACTAAAACTTAAGTGTTCGTTATGTTTTGGTGGAAAATTATCGAAACAGTACCAATTGCCTTTTGGAAGGTGAAGGTAAAGATGTGAAAAGGAATAAGCGGTATACATAAACGTAATTGCATACAGAATTCACTGTTTCGTGCCAACTTTGCATTAAGCGTATTCATATTTGTTTGTCGCGTTTAAAAATGCGCTTCCAAGAGAAGAAAAGCAACAACAAAAGTTAAAGAAAAAGAAAAATCACAAACCAAACCAATAGGAGGAGAAAAAAACGGCCAACACAGCGCGTTCAGAACGTTCTGAACCAGCAGACGCTGGTGGAACCGTAGCAGTGGTTGGAAAGAAAGAAATAAAAAAAAAAAAGTTAAGGGATTGTGATCTTGCATGTTTGTGATCGTTTGCGCTGGTGTGCTGGTAGGGCTTTAGCTTTGTTGAGCCGTAGCGTGTAAGTTAAGAAGACACCTCAGAAAGCAGGGAACCAAACAGATGCGTTAGCGTTTGCATCGAGGTCCCTGTGACGGTTGGCTGTGCTGGTGGGGCGAGCTCGTACAGTGTGGCGATCGCAAACGATACAGCCGCCGTAGCACGTGCCGCCTCCTGCACCGTGCTGTTTACCGCGGCAACCGCTTCCTTCGATGGTGGCGATTCAGCCACGGTGGTGTTGGTGGTGGTGGTGCCGGCGGTTGCTTCATCCGCTTTCGTTTCATCGGTTTCCTCCACTTTTACCTCGTCTTTCACTTCCTCTTTCACCGCATCGTTCGCTTCCACTTTCAGTGCGTCGCTCGCTTCCACTTTCA
This sequence comes from Anopheles rivulorum, assembly GCA_018908115.1. Lineage (NCBI taxonomy): Eukaryota > Metazoa > Arthropoda > Insecta > Diptera > Culicidae > Anopheles > Anopheles rivulorum. The sequence goes on from CM032179.1 coordinate 9,999,731, forward strand.
CCGCGGCACTCGCTTCCACGTTCGTCGCCTCGGTTGGCTCCGTCTTCGCGGTGGGCTCCAAGGTGGCGGCAGCCTCTTCCGCTTTCGTTGCGGCAGCGAGCGCATCCGTGCCGGCCTTGGTCACTATCTCGGCGTGGACACGCAGTTTGCTGTCCTCCTTGTCGTTCTCCGCCTCGATGGCCGGTTTCGCCTGCTCCAGCACCTTTTCCGTGAGCGTACCAGCGGCCTTGGCCGCCCGTGCTGCGAGCAGTGCCGCGGCCTGCACCTCCGCCACGAGCTCGGCCACGTTACCGTGGGCGTTCGTGTCGTCCGCGGCGTTTGCCAGCTTTGTGCAGGCATCGTTCGCCCGCTTGGCGGCACGCTTTGCCGCAGCCGTGATTGACATCACATTGGTGTCGATAAAGCCTTTCGGTTTCTGCTGCAGCTCGCACTTGAGCTTGATCTGCTTCAGCTCGTTACTGTTCTTCTGCGGCACGGAAATGCACATTTCGGCCAGCTTCTGCAGAAGCTCGTCCGCCTGCTCCTGTTCCTCCTTGTCTTCGCGCTTGGGGAAGATTAGCACACAGAGACCGTTGCGGATTTGGCTAATTTTGGCCGGATAGCAGTCTCGGTTGCGCAGCTCCTGCTTGAACTCCTTGAACGGAACGGAAAACATGTTCGAAACCCGTATGCGCACGCTATCCCGCAGCTGGGGCTTCTGCTTCAGGGTTGTTTGCTTTTGTTGCCGTTCACGTTCGCGGGCAGCATAGCTGCTGGGACCGTTAGGTACTTTCAAATCATCGTAGCGCGTTAGGTCGGAGCGTGTATTGGGACGGCCACCCTTGCGCGGACGTTGCCGCGTCTGGTAACCGCCAGCCTCATCATCATCCGGGCTGCCGCCGGGCGTGTATCTGTGATTCGAACCGTGCGGTTTGCGGAAGTAGCGTCGATTCCGGCGCATTCTACTGCCACCTTCCCCATTGCCTTCTGCATTTCCGTCCCGCTCGTTGCCGCTCTTCATCTCACTGTGACCGTCGGCGTTGCTGTTGCGCGTCGAACGACGGCGACGGTTATGCTGGCGGCGTCGCTCTTGCTGACCGTCACCACCACCACCGCCACCACCATCGTTGCCACGCGTACGCCGCTTGGCAAAGCTTTCCACGTCCGTGTCTTCGTCCTTCAGTTCAATTTGTTGACCATCCTTCTCAAGCCGCTCCTTCAGCTTCTTCAGCACCCGCACCACGTCGAGCCGGCGGGAGGAAAGCAAACCCCACTGCACACCGATCGCACGCGGATCAGGCCGTGGATCCACGCGGATCACACGGGTCGGCGTCACGATCAGATCGACGGTGAAATCATAGTTCTGGAAGAGTTCCGCCGGCAGCTCTTTGTACACCTGCTCGTCTGCAACCGTGGTGGCGATCACTGTTTTCGGTGTAATCACACCCAGGCTTTGGAGAATGCCAATCTCTAGGTCAACGTAACCGTTGCCCTTGCCGATTCGCTGGCCACGCTCCGACACAGCCACGCAACCGACCACAACCATGTCCAGTGGTTCGCTTTGATCGATGCCTGTTGAGGGAAGGAATTGTACACACAACCATTACTCTTCATCAAACGAGCCACCCAATGTATTGCAATGTGTTGTCAAACGCACCTAGCTCTTCGTATGTGTCCTCGCCGGCCAACATCTTGACGATACGTCTCTGTTGTACCAGCGGAACCTCCTCCAAGCTGCCCGGCAGTTTAATCTTAGCGTACAGGTAGTCGGACTTTTGCGACGGTGCGACGAACAGCGTTTTGTTCGCCTTCAGCACCTGCAGCTTCACCGACTCCTGCGCTATGTCGATGTTTACTTTGATGTTTTCTGGTAAAGAAAGCGAAGGAAATAACAGATAATGACAATACGACGTGATTAGTGTGTGATGCGTGGATGATGCACGGTATGGGCATCGGATGATTCATGATTCTTACTCGCTTCTTTAAACTCGGGCGTTTCGGCGAGCCGTTCAGCCGTTTGTTCCGCTTCCGGGAAGAGAGGTATTTTTTTGTTTACGTAACGGCTGAGGGCTGATCCTTGCGGAAACAGTGGTTTTATCACTGCCCATACCTCCATCCGGTAGAATCGCTTGGTGGGTGCAGTTTCTTCATTCATCTCTGTGCGGCGCAGGACAGACAGTGAAGAAGAATGAAAGGTAAGAAAGAAAGGAAAAAAAAAACATTAGTCTGAAATGTTTCGTATATGAACACAAATACGCAAGACATGTTATTTCATCACGATTGCATTCTTGCTAGTGTGCGCGTGTGTGACTCAGCTGTGTTTCACTTGCTCGCAGCTGCTCTTGATCGCCGCGTTTGATGGATGCGCATTATTGCGTATTTTGATTGATGCATTCCAACGGTTGGGGTTGAAAATGGACAGGAATAATTCGATGCTGGACATTTTTGATTGCCGTTTGATGGACGCACCAGGTACCAGGGATGTGATAACGCCGCCGACGTTGCCACTTCTTTCACTAAAGAAGCACACCGAAACACAGCCACACGCACACTAAACAATGCTATCGGTCAATGGTAATTTTATTGTCATATAAAGGTAAAACGTACAACAGAAATAGTGTAAATGAAATGAAGAACACAACCATCGGTTGTTAATGAAATTTGTCACAAATAAAATTTGAAATCACAAAGGAGATCTTGTTCGTTTTGCCTTTGTTTCGCATTACGTTCGTGCTGAGTGCAGGTATTTCTGCGAAAAACTGATGAGGCATCATCAGCTAGCTAGCTACAACAGTCATTTGTTTATAACAGCGATTTGTTGGCGGGGGGGGAAGGGGGAGGGGGGAGTGGTGGGGCAAGTTAGCTTGATTGTACAGGTTTGTTTTTTTTTTTTAATTTTTTGAAACGTTTCGAAATTTGATTAGAAGTGGGGAAGTGTGTCTTAGCAATGGATATATCACGTTCGCATGTTAGAACAATGTAAATTGCCGAGCAAACTTCAGTCTACGGGGCTCGTAATGAGCGGCATCAGCATTTTAATAAATGGTCATAAACGCGGCGCGTTCAAGTTATTTATGACACCCTGGAACCGTATGTGTGTCATGATGCAGTCTGAAATATAGCAAACATGGCTGATGTGATACAATAAGCGAATAATGTCTCTTCCTCTGCTCGATCAATATTAGAGAAGAAAGCAGGGTATTAACGGTGAACACTATTGGAAATCTGGGCTGGACATGGCGTTCGCACAGGCAAGGAGAAAATGGAAAAGCAAATAGAGTGAGACGGGCTTGGAGGGGGAAACAATTACTCACAACGCACCGTACACATCGCACGGCAATAATATGCTCGCGCTATTTTCGGGATGATGCATTCGTTGTTTTATTTTCCGTTTCCACCTGCACACGTCGTGGATGGAGGTGCGCGAAGGAGCCACCGGGTGGTACGGGCGATAGTAGCCGGTGTGAAACGATTGCGAGCGATCGTAATCGGAATGTGGATGTCCTTATACGACACCGGGCGTACATACACCATCATTACGTACATACCAAGGGAATAAGTGTGAAAGAAACAGAAGAATTTCTGTGTTTTTTTCTTCCTTCAAGCATTGCGTTTCTTCGTTTTGAGCTCGTTGGCTACCACTGAATTTCGATCGCAAGGAAAAAAAAACAACAACCATGTCACAGATTAGGAAGAAAGGGTATGAGCAGACGGTGACGATCGATAAAATGATCTCATCGCCACCGGGCCGCAATGCGTTACAGCACGCACCCCAACCTTTCCGGTAGCGGTGAATGCAAACTTGGAGCAGTTTGAGCTTATTCTTGGTGTTGGAAAAAATTCGCTAGATCAACACACGGCCACGCATTGTGGAAAAAAGTATTTATGATCGATTTCACAAAATTCGCATCACGCTCTCACATTCGCATGTCTTCTCTTTCCGTGCGCGATCTACTGTCCGACTTCAACCATTTTGGATTCGGCTTGAGTGTGCCAGAAAAGGACGGAACGCTCCATAAATTGTGATCGTGATGAGGAACGCGCACGCGTGAGATGCATCTTCCATCCACACAGGCGTACGCGCGCGCGCTCGCTCGCTTGTGTGTGGGAGATGTTCACCACTCACGGCGCAGCTCACGACGCTTTCTCACACCCGACACACCTTGCCATCACTGATTTATGATGAACTGTAAGAGTGCATGGGTGGAGGAGGAGATGGCGGAAGGGTCACAGGGGGAGAGCGGGAGAGGGGGGGGGGGAAAGGTGGGATGAACCGTATAGGAATATATCATATGGGAGAGCAGCACCTACGATCGTTGTACGCGTTTTCCTTCCCCCTTTCTTAACGAATCATACACCGGGGGTGTTTGGTTTGTGTGCGTGCCGTGCAACGCGAATCGAGTTTAAGATGAGTAGAGAAGTCTAGTTTGAGCGTGTGGCTATGTGTTTGTACTTAACCGACAGTACTACCTCCGGAGAAATGTTTTCTTTCTGCTTTGCTTTTCTTCTTTCCTTTCAATGGCTGTACTTATCAGCCATTTTACCTACAAATGCTGTATTGAACCGAACTGCACACAAATGGCCGTTTTTCTATTGCGAAATTCTATCGTCTGACAGCGAAAATGATTTTCCAGTTGACAGATTGGAAAGCTATAGACAAAGTATACAATGATATGTTCTAATAACAGCTATATTATGTATGTTTGATGTACCTTTTCCCAAGACGTTGCCGATTCTTCGGCTCAAGAAAAATGTAATCAATGCATCTCATCTCTTCGCACTATTCCTTGCCGCATTGGGCTATGGATTTTAAAAGTGTTATTTTTTACATAACATAAAACTGAAAGACACACAAGTGCACGATTGATAGGTAGCTAACTATTGCTAATCTTATCTCATCTAGTCGAGCAATTCCACATGAGAATCAATGCAGTCTCCAGTGTAAGTCATGCGTTGTGTATGTGTGTGTGTGTGCGTGTGTGCAGATATGTGATACGATTTACACTCGAACAGCACATTCGTAAACTAAACGCCTCACCGGCGTCTCATTAACGCAGCAAAGCGCCGAAGAAGAACACAGGAAACAGTATGCGAATAGCTAGCACTCGCGCACACTTGCGTGTTTTGTTGCAAGCACTTCCGGAACATGCACACAGAGACACAAACATACACGCAAGCGTGGCATAGCCATCAACTTTGCCAGAACCACACCAGCAAGCAAGAGATGAAAATAAGAATGATTTCACACATCGTACTGACAGGATGATGCGTGAGATGACTTCACCCGATGAGTAGTAACGTAGCGGTGAGCTAGAGAAAACCTGAGATGAGAAGGTAATGACCGGCCGTGAGACGATGATGCTCACATCGAGGCAGTTTGTGTCAGAGCGGGGTTCAACATCCAGTTTGCTAAAAGATGCATTGTTACTGGCCCATAAAGCGTTGCTCTTTCCAATTTTTATTGCTTCCCCGCATAACGTTTCCCCCCACACTGCTAGCGATAAATTGCAGTTTCTTGCTTGGAAAACATCTTAAAATATTTCAAAAAGCGCTTCGTAAGCTAGGTGTCACCAAACGAAGCTATGTTCCATCCCGCTTCACCGTGTGCATACAAATGCAAAAGGAAAGAGACATGTTAGGTGAGAGCCGGCGTTGGTCGCTTCGCAGGGTTGCATATGAGCTGGTCTTCCTGTGATCGAAACAAACACACTAGCTATCCATACATGCGTTGAAAAAAAAGGGAATTCTTTGTCCACCTCACTCACATACACCATTAACCTATTTAATACACGGAATGCGCTATACAAGACGATGCATTTATAAACCGGATAAAGCGGTTCCCTGTTCCATTACAATCTCTGCTACACCCCTATATGCAAAAACCCACGGAAAACAATCCTCTTACTCACCCGTTGCTGGTGGAGAATTTTTTTGGACGTCGTCCTCGGCTTCGCTGGCTACCATTTTGGAGCTTCGGTTGTTCGCTTTCGTCCGCTTTTCGTCCGTTATATGCACAGAAACAGATTTTTATTGCACCGGTTTTGGGGTTGGAAACGGTTCTTCAACGGTTTCGGAGTGTGTGCTGCTTCTTATGCCAGCCGATGTTCACTCACGCACACACTCACTCAGGCGCACCAGTCCACCGTTGTATGCGTCCTTTTATTCTTTTCTTTTATCTCCGGTCGCCCAAGGGCTTACGCTGGAATGCAGAGAAAGGGAAGACGTAAAGTACTGTAGAAGAAGTTTAGCGGTAAACTATACAACTATTCTGCTGCGAATTTTCGTCTGAATTTCATGGAATAATTCCTTCGCTTCTAGCTGTTAGCTGCATAGAAAGCAGGGCGGCCCATTACCGCACACACTATCTCTTTTACTCACTGCCCGCCCAGAAATAGACACGCACACACCTGTACGCGGCGTGGTATGTAGAAACACATTCAGTTAAGCCTCGGTTCGTCCCAAAGTGGAGGAAAAAAGACAGCACGAAGATGGCAAAAGGATTACTTAATTAGGGAATATGTACCCAACAGGGCAACATGCAACTGGGGCGTTAAAATGGACGCTACCATGAAAGATATAAATGGAAACCCATTTTTGGAAAACTTTTTACAACGCCTCATCAAGTCCAAGGGAAAGGCGAGGCTGATGCTTCTGCACACGCATACACACGCAGCCGGCGCGTACCAATTGTGCCTACATTCTTCCTAACCTATAAAAATGAAAATGGCGAAGTACCTACGATTGGCTACTTTTTCCGCTACCGTGATTATGCACTTCCGACGTACAATCAAGTAACCCACAATTTAAGTCAAAAACCGTCTGTATAAGAAACTCACCACTTCGCAATTGCAACTGTTTTACGGGTTTTTTCTCGCAGAGAACAATTAGGAACTGTTGTGTTTGGATGCACAGCACAAGGGTAACACGTCCGTTTAACTCAACGTTTGGTAAATAGTGATGTGCGCGTTCCGGATTACGTCGGATGTAAAACACCAGCGCTGCGAGCATCGAACACGAATGAACCGAATGAGAGAAATGTGGAGATGTACCCAACTGACCAAACAAATGGAACTCACTTAGATTTGCATCGAAACTGACAACCCTAGGCCGAAAATAGTTTTCGCAATCTGTAAACCAACCACGAAAAATGGGAAAAAAATTGACAGATCGAAAAATAAACAAGCTGCTGCGATGCGTATTATTGTGTATTCTAACAATTTATTTTATATTTAAATTGAGCACGACGTTGATACTATTATAATTATGATGATTTAGAATAATATGATATGCATAATGATTTAATTGAATCTGTACTCTTTAGCTGAAAAAACAACAAAAAATAATTGCTTAAATGAGGGTTAGACCTTTAAAGCTGTTGTTGGATAGTTGTAAAGCAAGATAGCAGGCACTGTTGTGAGTGCTCTATCATAAAGTAACGTACTAGATGGCATAAAGAGCTCGACGATGGTAATCGTGCTGAAAACGGTGTTGAAGTGAAGAAATTCAGATTTTTTTCTGGTGAAAATCATTTTTCGCCTCTCGTTGCCATCATTAGCCTGATGAGCCTGATAAGCCTAAAGTTGTAATGTTACAATTTTAATTGTTGTGTATGATACATAAAATATTCCTAATCAAGAAACAAAAACATTAGTTGCTATTAATTTGTCCTAAGTATAACCCTAGCCGCTAAATTTTCGATTGATTCACCAAAATTAGCGTGGCACACAACGTGTTAATCTGTAGTGCCTTAATTTATGATCGAAATGTATCTTTCTGATCGAAAGCCGCTAGTCTTTCCTCGAAGCTATCCAATTCTGCCTTGCTGCAGATCAGATGCTTTGCTTATACAGCCATTTTCAAGCCAGTAAACATCGCTCAATGTACGAGTGAATCTGAGTGACTTTGTCGAGAGGGTAAAACTATGAATGGGAACTAGAGATGGCGAGCTGGAAAAGATTGGTTGACGCCTATCCGATCCATTCCATAAATCTAATTCCAATGAAAACATTGGGATTTGCTCCGATCCGACGAATGGTCGATCCTGTCCACCTCCATCTCGGATTCTATGGCTGAAATGTTTTCTTTCCGTTCCATTTTGGTGCACGATTTGATGTTCGTCTGCAATTTCGCTGTAAAAATAGCATTTCTTTTTGTGTTATCGAAGAAAAAAATGATTGTGCATTGCATGTTTGGCCGTTTCAGATGAAATAATCAGTTTTGAGGAGTGGCTTCAAGGTAATAAAGATAATTAATTGTAATATTTTTGTTGTGAGTCATGTTTCGCAGTATTTTACTAGAATATGTAAACGCATTGGTACTGCTGAGAAAAGCAAAATAAAGAACTGTCAATGAAAGAGGTTGACGACTGTAAAATAATAACTAATAAGTTCATGATTTACAGATTGCCTAAGTTGCCGGTTTCGAATTCCTGGTGGTCTTGGCGACAGTACAGTGAAGTAGTTCGTGTAGGCGCAGAGAGTTCCTGGTTACCAACACCGTTACGCTGAAGAACCCCTTTGAAGAAGAATAAGAAGAAGCTGTAAGAGCAGGAGGAGGAGGTTTATAGTTCTTGCATAGGAAGCACGGGAAGCAACACAAGGAAAATAAGTAGAACCCGTAATTGGTGTGTTCTTTTTGCATCCGGAATACGCCCTTATTGTTTATTCGTGGATGGTGGAACTACCATCAAACGATTCGTCAATCAACGTACAATGGAATCGAACGGGGTCGTTTCATCAACAGAGGCAAAGTCCAACAACTTGTCGCCGTCCGAGGCATCACAATCGAATCGTTCTAAATGGATTAAGCTGAACGTGGGTGGTGAAAAATTCACCACCACTCGTCTGACGTTAACGAACCGCGAACCGAACAGTATGATCGCGCGAATGTTTTCCCAGGACCAGCTGAACCCATCGGATCAGGATGATCAGGGTGCGTACTTGATAGACCGGAATGGGTACTACTTCCGGCCAATACTAGACTATCTGCGGCACGGCCGCGTCGTGTGCGATAAGCACGTCAACTTGCAAGGCGTCCTGGAGGAGGCAATATATTATGGGCTGGACGAGCTGGTTCGACTGATCCGGGAGATCCAACAGGCGGACGAGTCGCTAACGCGGCTGGACTTTATTCGCACGCTCGTCACCTCATCGCCCACGACCGAGCTGCGGTTTCAGGGTGTGGATCTGTCCGGCATCAACCTCTCAAAGATGGATCTACGCAACATTAACTTCAAGTATGCGTGCCTCTCGCACTGCAATTTGTCGTACGCCGATCTGAGATGGTGCAACCTCGAGCGGGCGGACCTGAGGTACGCAAACCTAGAGGGTGCCAAACTGCACTCGGTGATGGCTGCCTGTTCGGATCTGCAGGGTGCCAAATTGAAATGTTGCGATCTGACTCGGTGCAGTCTGGAGAATGCTAATATGAAGGGTGCCACACTGGAGGGTAGTGTCATGGAGGCCGTGAGTTTACGTGTGGCCAATTTGAAATCTGCCAACATGCGTAACTGTACGCTAAACGATGCGGACATGGCTGGAGCAAATCTAGAGGTAATATACATAATAAAAAAAAAAACAGTGTTACTCCCATCCATTCGTTTCCTACGCCCCATTCAGTGGGAAGTAGACCCACGCACACTTGTTACTATTAGTCATCGATTAATGTTGCTTTCCTTTCATTCGCAGGCGTGTGATCTTACTGGTTGCAACCTAAGAGGAGCTAACCTTCGGGGTGCGAATTTAAAGGGTGCACAGTTGGAGAAGTTGGTAACACCAGTGCATATGGCGCAAATCGATATCTAATGTTGCAGCAGCTTTTTAAGCTAGCTTACTAGGTAGATCGTTTCAGCAGATATAAAATAATCAGGGCGTATATTCTATTGCATTTAACAAACTTTAACCATCCAGCAAGGATTTCAACTGCGATTACGACTGCTGTGAAATATATTATACATTAAGCCGCTAGATACGTTTGATGTGAGGATATTAGTAAGGTTCCCGATTAAGTAGGATACCCTCTTGTAAGGGTAATTGGAAATGTATATTTCTTACGATAACAAAATTACAACAGATTTGCCATCGAACTTGTAACACTCAATTGTTGTAGCTAGCATATGTTTTAGCAATAGTTAGCTAGCTAGTTAGCTAATTAGTAACTGATATTAATAAGAAATTTAGCAATATTCTGCCCCCAACATTGTAGATAGGCGATTGAGTCATTGCTAATGTAATCTGTCGCTAATCTGGAAAGAATTATTCCAATAGGATTACACTGGAAGTAATTTGTTGCGATGTTAAACAGACCAGGGAAACTAGTACTAACAGGCGTGTAGGAGATTTTGCTACGAGCTGTGAAATATAAACTTTAAAGGTAAGGTAGGAGTATATGTGCTCATTACAAGTTGCAAATTCAGTTAAAAATTGCTGTAATCGATTAGACGCTTTAGGGTAGGCGGTTTTAATTTTCGCACTTAAACCATTCGCAGAATGGTTTAAGGTTTTCGCTAATCGAAATTATTGACAAAAAAAGTCAATATTCTCTTATGAATGCAGCAAGTTCCAGAATTTTTCCAAAAAATGGCGATTGCTTCACTGCCCCGTAGGAACGATACAACGAATATGTGTTTTTTTTTCTTCAAATAATAAATTATGTGTTGGACGGATTGTACGAGACTGGATCGGGCTTTATGTAATCCTTCGTTTAACCACTACGACATTTGTTTAATTATTTACATTAAGCCCACTCCTTTGCACTACTTGTTCGACCACAGCCCGGAAGGGAAAGGAAATCCAATAATGCTTTTACTGATTGATTAACGCGCGTTAATCATGCATTTATCCTTTTAAAAGCCGTGTTTAACAATAATCGCGATTGTTTGCTGTTCAATCCATACCTTTCTCACTGAAATATTCACGAGCACTAGACAGAGGGAAACAATGCAGTTCAGTGCACCGAGTTGTTTCAATAAATTTGGCAATTAATTTGGCTGTAACGTTTGAAACATTACCGGCCGATATTATCGCATTATGAAAGTGGCATCAATGGTGGTCGGCAACGTTCGTTTGCGCCTAAGCAGACGTTTCACTGCCGGCGATAAAAGTTTCGTTCGGTGAGTGTGTTTTTTTGTTTTTGTTAAAAGCTTTCACCATCCATTACCCAATGTTCTAGGCTTTTCGAGTTTCCTGCATATTCCTAGCGCCAGGGAATGAAATTCTTGACCGGTCGTATTTAATCTAGCACGAGCGGGTCCACGGCGAGTCGTGTCTTAAAATATTAATTTACAGCCAGCTCATCAATATTCATTGACGAAAAGACAGTTAATGAGTTTTCGGTTCTCCCTTTCCGCTTACAAGCGCCAACGGTCCGCCACCAGATGTGGACTGGGGAGCAAAGATGGCGTAATACGGTGCCGTTTTTCGACTTGAGCTGTTTTGCTACCGTTTGGTGCGCTTGTAGATGCTTTTTTTTCGTTCATTTCATATCGCAAACTGGTAAATCATGACCACCGGCAAGTCGGTTGCGTGTGCGAGACCGGAAACAGCAAACAACCGAGCTAATATTGACGAAGGACCGCGCACTACGGATTAGCTAATGGTCGAACAGACTTTAAAAACAAAAAGTGTTGGCTTTTCGGTACGTCGCAAGCCAATCGGTGTGCGGAAGCCACGCCGTGGAGGCAAATTATCTTGGACGAAGGTTAAGAAAGGGTTAGACATTTTGGAAGTTCGTGGAAGCGCGCGTAGAAGCTTCAGCTTCCGTGTTTCACCGTGATGGCCAAACGACGCGGCTGGGTTAAAAAGCACTGGCCAAGCGAAGGAATTGTCAAACGCACCACAAACGGAAGAACAGAACCAGGGGGAACAGCTTTTCGGGTTGTACCGGCTGGTCGCTGTAAGTGAACCGGAAACACCCTCCGGAGATCAATCAAAAGTTTTCTCGTTCCAGCTGACACCGGCATATGGGAGTTGGGATGGGGCTTGCTGCTTTAATTTTTTGTTATAAGGGGAATAAGATGAAGAGTCTACCGCGTGGCACTCGGTGGGGTTGTTGTAGCTAGCGTGTTGTGGTTGTTTCAGCGTGATGCTATGCTGACACATTTATTTCGGAAAGTGACACAAGAAAATAAAATGTTTTCGCAAAGCATTAAAAAGTCGGGAAAATTCTATCGCAAGCGCGATAAGATTCAACGTGAGTTGTTCGGTGATAGACTTAATACAGCAGAGAGTGAATTGTGTTGTTATTTTCTTCTGATAAGGTCCATTAACGAGTGTTCTAGATACAATAGAACAATCTGCCGAAAATGAATCGGAATCGGTAAATAAACACGATGGAGTTAATAAGAAGGATTTCAAATGAATGAATATGGAGTATTGTTTTAAATTTTGGGCAATATCCATCAAGCAAACTCACTAATCAGTAAATATGATTTTGTAAATATTTATGTTTGATTATGACGGCTTAGAGCCGTATTGTCAACACCGCTTGTGTTGACGAAATACATAGACAATTATATAAGGCATTTCCTCCTTATTGATTGCCTTATCCCGGGCATACTCGGTAGCATGATTTTGTAAATACTTAATTTCAAATATCAAAGCAACATTTATTTTTTTTTTTAAATTTCATCTTTAGATGTCTTGTTTGAACGATAACGCGGGCGAAAACCTTTACAGCGTTTCTCAGTCCATTTAGCCTACTGCGCACTGTAAATAGCAATTGCTGCAATTAAATTAATCACAGCGGCACGATAATATGAACGGTGGTTCCTTAACACGTTGTGTGCCACGCTTATTTTGGTGGTGTTTCCTAGCAGCCCACAGCGTTTTTGTTTGGTTACATATTGACTGTCTATCATTTTTGATAGACATGGCCCCCCAGGAAATGTAACTTTCAGACTGTTATTTCTCCACGGTTAAAGCTCCTTTTTACTTAAAACATTTGGCAATCTTGAAGTTAAGACTTTTATGAAACTATTTGTATAGTTGATTTTCGAAAATCATCAGTCAAACAATTTTTACAAGCATTTTTATGAGATGCTTTTTTGTTAAGTTTTAGGATTGATATGTAGTGCTATCTCCTTTCTCGCGACGTTTGATCGTCTGTTGAGTGAGTGAGACAACCGTATAATGCACTACAGGACTACACTCAGGACAAATTATTAGCAACTAGGTTTCTTGATTAGGAATATTTTATGTATCATGCGCAACGAATAAAGTTGTAAAATAAAGAAATACATGAAATAGTGCATTTATTGTTATCAACATCAAGCAAAACATTTACTTGTATGTACAAAGAAATTTCAGAAATAGTTGCTATTAATTGTCCTGACCAAGTCCACAATGCATCGGTCTGATGGGGAAAAATATATTTGTCTCACTCACACAACAGACGATCAAACGGCGCGACAAAAGAGATAGCAATGTAAGCAAAACGTAAGAATTTTCGAAAAAAAAGCATCCCAGAAAAAAGCTTGTATAAATTGTTTAACTATTGATTCGCGAAAACCAACTATATAATTAGTTTCTTAAAGTCTTATCTTCAAATTTGTCGAAGGTTGTTAGTAAAAAGGAGCTTTCACCGCGGAGAAATAGCAGGTTAAAAATGACCACTACTGTCTATCAAATGATAGACATGGCCTCCCAGGAAACACCACTGTCTATCAAAAATGATAGACATGGCGCACAACGTGTTAATTCGCCTGCTCGGCAATAATATTAAAATGTTAGGCAGCTTAATTTAAACGTCTGCTATGCGAAACAATTGTGTTTGTATTTTTTGCATCGGACATTGAAAAAAGGAGAAAAAGACCATTTAAAGTAGTTTTCGTAAACTTTATCGAAAGTTTATCATGCCAATTCCAAGATTCTCATTTCTTTATTCTCATTGCATTTAATTTTTCGTAAACTAATTTTAGATTTGGAAAAAAGGCAACACTACAGCGCCGCATAGCAGGCGTTCAAATTAAGCTGCCTGATTTTTTAATATCATTGCCGAGTAGGCGCATTGAGGAATCATCGTTAAATTTCATTGCAGCAATGGCTATTTACAGTGCTTAGCAGGCTAAATGGACTGAGAAACGCTGTATTTCGACGTATCACGTTTGAGGGCTGCATAACGGCTGCTTAAAGGTGCACGGTACTTTGCGGCTGTTTATCTACTGGAAACGGCTTATCTTTCTTTAAGATCGATCTTTAGCATCTTGGAATTGGTTAAAGGATGATTTTGAAGGAGAAGGTCCTACCTTGGGTCAAAGCGAACTTCGATGAGTAAACTAAATTTTTCATGCTTATCATTTAACCATGAGAAAACAGATCTTATAAAGCAGTATATAGATTTTCGCCTGTTTTATGGGCTGTACTGTAGGTCACAAGGCTTTTAGGTTGATGAATTTTTGCAGCGTATGCTGATCACGATGGCTTTGCTTTCTAGAAACTCCTAAAAGAGCTTTGTAAAAGCTGCTTCCTTTGCATGTTACGCTTGCACTAAACATGATTTTCCTGTACTCAATCATGTAGAGTTTCCAGCAAAAAAAAAAAACAAAACAAAAAAACCCACTGCCCTACCCAGCTACTTTTCGGGTGCTTACCGAAGTAGAAGTTATTGACAATGATGGCACAAAAAAAACCTATACAGGACAGTAAAACGATATATTAGCTTTCTGTTTTCCTCTTGCTCTCTCTCTCACTTAGCTCCCATAACGTGATTAAGACGCTTCCGCGTCTGGTAGATCTCCACCGCTGGAGCGGATTGGGGCGTGCAGGAACAGGGACACGCGAGCAAACGAGTTAATCGCGCAGCAAAACGCGACGCAAGTGTTGAATATACAAACATCCATCGTATGTGAAGCACGCCCAGTCCGGCGGTCGGTCAGCTCGTATCGATTGAACGGATTGGTGCGGAGCATGTTTGCCAATCGCCGGAACGCTCTGCCTGTAATTGAGCGCTCCGACTACGATCCGCCGAAGCGCCTAGTGTGGGGCTTGATAGCGCGTGAGCTCTTATTTGGGGAAGTTCAAACAATTAACTCGATTGGTGGAATAATTCGATTATCGGTGCTGCACCAGAATCTCGTCTGCGTGTGTGTCTATGTGACTGTGTCTGTGTGTGTCTAGTGTTCCGGCAGCAGATGAGCGTCCTGTCCGGTTCCACATGACGGTGACTGTTGGTTGGACGTTGTTTTGATGTGTGCAATTTATTGCTGAACGTAGTGCGGCCATGTATCGGACGTGAACGTGAAGGAGTGAAAGGAAAAGGAAGGAAGTGCAAAAAAGAAAGAGAAAAAAATGTAGCACCAGCGTCTGACCTGTTGAGCTGTCTGAGCCGTACAACATGGCGTCCCGCATGAAGCAGGCAGGGGGCAGAGTCAATCGACCGATAAACGTGATCATTACGCTTCCCGTACCAGGACTCTAGCAGGGATTTGGCAAATTGTTGGTTTATTTACTGACGGCTTTTCAAGCAGGCTATTAAAGGCCAAGGTTTGTTGGAGACGAGTATTCCTTCTCCCTCCTGCAGAATGGATGGTTGAAATGGGGTTGTAAATTATTCCTTTTGTGCGTAGGATACCGGTGCAAGGTTTGCTGGAAAACGGGGGCGAGCACGTAAAACATGCGGAGGATCACATCTCCGCAAGTTTCTGTGGTGGACACCACCACACCGGCACTCGTTAAGGTCTTTTGGGGCATCCTGAAAGCGCAATATGTGAATCGGCACCGATGCCCGGGTTATTCTGGATTGGATTGTATTAACTCTCATTTAAACTCCTCTTCGAGGGCTGGCAGAGATTGAGGTTGAGGAACTTTGCAACAGTACAACAGAATGGAATGTTGCATTTAAATTTAAATTGAGGTTTACTGACATTTGGTGTATTTTCTGCCGCCAAACAGATTTCAGCTCAAGGCGAAGTTTACGAAGAACCCCGTAAACATGTACCACTTTTTTTTCGGGCAGGATGCGAGATAAGCTTGGCAAACTCGATAAATCAGCTCGCTCGCTCGCCCGGCATTTGTTCTGCCGTTGGGCAGACATGTGATCGCATCGGAGCACGCAACCGAACGGAAGGCATTTGCAGCACTGCCGTACACGCGCTCTAGCCCGTATTCGCTGTGCGCCAAACGCCCAAGCGCCAGCGAACCAACACAGCTGTTTGCTCGCAGGATGGATGGATGAAAAACGCTATAGCCGAAGCGGTGCCGAACCAGTGCCGAAGCATCGGAAGGACGCTTGGCATCTGTGGTTGCCACACTGGCAGCACCAGTCATGCCTGTGGGTTCGTCCACCTTAACAGTTGCCGTCGCCGAACATTGGTCCATTGGTTCATTTGGCGATTTGCGCTGAACGTTACACTGGTGCTTAGTTGAAATGGAGCAGGAATTTTGATTGCAGCACGAGTTTGAAAACATTCAAACACACATATCCAATGATTGCCCTACTGGCAGCAGCCAGCATGCTTGCCGAACCGACTCATCCGTTCATCAGCTAGCCAAAACCGCAAACATGATTTAATTTCGGGCTTGCCCTTTCTTGCAATCCACCCCCGGTCGATATTTGCGTTCGGTTTGACATTCTGCTCCCAACCTTTTCCGGAGGGTCGCCATTAGTGCGCACCTCAAGCGAGAAAATGGCAACGGTGCGGGCACGTCCGCACGACAAGCTCTATTTACAGCCCGCCACCTGAACGAACGTTAATTGATGAGCGTTTCGCAATCCAATCTTCTTCTCGTCTTGGTGCATTCCCATCCCCGTCCGGCTTCGTCCGAAATGTGTGCCAAAGCACAATGGACAGCAAAATAAAAACAAGTGAGTGAAATATCCCAATAGATGTCGCTTTACCGAGCGCTGTCACATTAAGTGTTAGTCACTGCAAATTGCACCGCAACTGTGCGGTGTGACTCAGCTCAGCTTGGTAGCTGTAAATTAGTTTACCGTATCGGACATTTGATGTACATTGGGGGACGGAAACATAAACCAAAAACAAATGTAATGATTGCAATAAGATGCAATTTTTAATTATGCACATTCGGGCTTGCTCACTGCACTTAAAGCAGTCACGCGCATATGTACATTAGTTTGGGACAAAAACGCAGAAAAATAGTAGCCAACAATTAAAAAAAAGTTGTGAACGAGTGGAAACAATGCAGCAATACGGTGTACAGTGTAACAAAACGCTACAAATGTGACGGTTTGAAAGGAGGAAGTCATGAAATGTAAATGGGGGGGAGCAAAAACAAAACAGGTTAGTATAAAAGTGTGACTTTCATTGTTGGGAAGAATGGGAAAAAAAGAATACAAACACATACACACAATATTCGCTTTTTCCACTGTTGATGCATTGGCAGGTTGGTGCAGTGCATTGGGTATAGTGTTTCGCTTTTTCTCCGCTAGCGTTTAGTTCGCCCAGTTATGGTTAACCATGCATGTGTTGCGATGCATTCGGAGTAGTTGATTGGTAGTTCATATTGTCCGGCAAAACTATCTATTACAAGTATACTATCCGTTATTTTCATTATTATTATTATTATTATTATTATTATTATTATTATTATTATTATTATTATTATTATTATTATTATTATTATTATTATTATTATTATTATTATTATTATTATTATTATTATTATTATTATTATTATTATTATTATTATTATTATTATT